>CM070554.1:52174508-52657008 GCA_036346405.1 Phyllostachys edulis | reverse complement strand
TTTTTAGCAAAATCATTAAGTTGTCTAGTTAGTGCTTCTATCTCTGCACTAAGCTTAGGACAATTAGTGCAAAAAAGTGTCTCATGACAAAGCATTTGTTTAATAGATTCTTGAGAAGAATTAAGTCTAGCTTCTAACAATTCACAATTAGAGCAAGTTTTAGATTGAACATTTGAAATACTTGACTCTAAACATGTAGGAGAACTAAACTTGAGCTTTTCAATTTCATCATTTGCAAGTTTTAACTTTTCATCACAAGAATCATGTGACAATCTTAATTCATCAAGTTTAGCAGTTACATCCCTAAGTTGAACTAATGTTGACGCATTAATTGTTCTAGCAGTCTCCAACTCAGAGTGTAAAACTTGACAAGACTCACAAGATTCATCATCAGAAATAGAAGCTCTAAATCTATCAATTTCAGAAGTTAAGCTTTCGACGAGATAATTATTTTCTTTTAGTTTCTTTTTTGTCTTTTTCAATTCAATAGCAAATTTAATCAAACCGTCTTCAAGCTCATCGTATGGTGGTCTTACCTCATCGGGATCACTGTCATCGTCGTCATTTCTTGCCATGAAGCACATGCCTATGAAGTCATCATTGTTCTTCTTCTTACCTTCAGCATCATCGTTGTCGTGGTCATCGTCGTTGTAACTCTCATATTCCACATCACTCAGATCAAGATGTTCGATAGCCGCAAGAAACTTTTCAGCTAATTTCCGATGGAAATTGTCACCCATGGTGTTGTTGTTCTTGGATGGCCGATGACGGTAATTCTTGTCTTCCTTGATCACCTTCCCCTTGAGCTTGGGACACTCCATCTTAATGTGACCTGGCTCGCCACACTCATAGCACTTGATCGAACTTGACACGCCACCTCGCTTCCTTATCTTCATGTTGTTGAGTACCTTGTATGACCATGAGGAGATCAACACTAAATCCTCTTTTGGGAGCTGTTCAAACTGTTACTCTGAAAAGAAGACAAAGCATACACAAGAAAAGAACTTGACGAAGCAGCCTGCACAGGGTTAGTCACAAGAGCTAAAAATGAAGGTTTATCAATCTTAGATGGCAAAGCTTCCATCTTATAAGTTTTCAATCTAGAGAAAAGATCATCCATGGTTAAAATATCTAAATCAATAGTTTGATTGATAGTTGTGACAACCATCAACCACTTAGAATCTAAAGTTCTCAAAATTTTAGTTGCATTATCCTCATTAGTAGGAATAGCATTAACACCGTGTAAATTACTCAATATTTTTTCAAAACGAGCAAAAAGATCATCAATACCTTCACTAGGTTTCATAGCAAAATCAGAATATTCTTTTTGATAAAGATTTTTACGCACTTTCTTAATTTTAGTGGTTCTTTCATGATAATCGCAAAGAATTTTCTATATTAAGTAGGCAGAATTAATATGAGTTACATGATCAAATTCTTTGCGAGAAATCCTTTGAAACAACAAGTTACGAGCTTGAGCATTTAAATCAATATCTATTTTATTTAGATTAGTAACACTAACAAGAACCTCATAAGGACTAGAAACCTTATTCCAAACATTATTACCTTGAGCCTCAATATAAGCTTGCATACAACACTACCAAAAAGCAAAATCAGTACCATCTAGCATGGGGGACGATTCACATACCTCTCTGACGCTATAGCAACCCGGTCTGATACCACTTGGAGGATCGTTAATGACAATCAGGGGAGGGTGAATGATTGTGTAAGATTTTTTGCACCCTAACTCCTTCTCACATGTAGAACATTGATTCTTTCCTTCTCAGTCGAGAATAAACACACACAGCAGCAATAGCTCTCGGGACTTCGAACCACAAGGATCCATAGGAATTAGCAGGGCACTTCTTCCTATTCTCTCGCCGCCAATCAATCCCAGCGTCGCAATCTTCTGGAGATGCCTCAACACAAAACAGCAAAACGTCTCTTCTATCTCGCACGGCAAATTTCAAAATCTGTTCATTAATAATGCCCTACGTCAATTAATTCAGACGCAAAGACCATCGTGATAGAACCTCTTCACCTAATGCCAATAGCAACTAGTCACAATGCAATCTAATCACGCAATGTTTTCTCATTAACTCAATCAAAAGAGTTTTTCTCTACAACATGCTCATCATCAAAAGCCACCAGGAGCCAATCCTCTTTCTATGCAGCCGTAACTTTTTCGAATCACCTCCAGCAACGTGCGAGCAATCCTTTTAGCTAAGATCCCCTGATCCCCTACAACCGCCACCTGCAATCCTTGTACAGCCGCCAGCCAAAACCCTTGCCTAATCCACAATCGGTTCCGCCTGCTCACCTAATTACCCACGTATATCCTTTTATACGTAACAGCCATCAACCCTAAAACTTCTAGCGTTGGTATCTAATCACCCATGTATGGCCCACTAAATGCTTAGGGCCCAATATGTAGGCTTTTACACCAGATTACAAAACCAATTTTAGACACCCCAAAATTGTCACGTGTCGTAGTCTCTGGACCATATTTTCATAGCTCCAATACGTATCATTCATCTTTGATCTCCATGCGCTCCAACTCGAGCCCGACCGTTTCCTCCAGCATCCTCGACCCTCTGGACCATAACTTCGCACCAAGCCATCCCCCGGTCACCGCTAAAGACCACGATCGCCTCCGAGTTACCCTGCACATGCAAAGACCAAAACAACATATTTTCTCAGCACAAGTTTTTTCCAACTTGACCGACATAAGTCCACACACACCACACGCCTCAAATAACATCAGTACCCAATATTATCAATTATTCATCAACTAAAATACACTAGACCTAACCACATGGTCTAACAATGTCCTTTAGTTGGCAATTGTTGAGTGCGTCTCTGAATTGGGCCATTAGTCGGTGATTTAGGTTCCTGTCGTTCTTGTCGCTCACGCGATAAATTAGATTGAAGTCTCCTAATATCAGTCATCTTTGGCCTTGTTGAGGGTTAATCGAGGTTAGTTCAGCTTGAAAGGTCGCCTTGTCTCTGTTACGGGATGGGCTGTAGACTGACGTGAGCCGAAAGAAGGTGGAGCACTCTCTAATGATCGCAGTAGCAGAGATCGTGTGTGTGGTGGCTCGATCGCGTCTACGTCGACGAAATTGTCATTCCAGAGAATTTGTACATATCTTGTGCTCTTTAGAGTTTAGAACGTAGAAATGTTACATGTTGAGCCATCTAAAATTATTGTAGTCTCTGTTTCATCGTTCTGCTCCTCTGCAAACCCATGTATCCAATGTCCACCTTGCCATCTCCTCTGCTCTCATGCTCCGCTTTACTCCATCGCCGCCGCCGCCGCCGCCCAAGATCAGACCTTACCAGAGCTCTGACAGCGAGCCCGTCAAACTGTGGTGGTGCTTGCGATGGTTCTTACCGGGGCCTACCTGTCGGCGCAGACTGTGACGTGCTTGACCACCTAACGCTTTCGAGTGTCGTTGTGTTGTGATTTCCAGTCCCATTGTTTACTATTTGCTGCTTACTGGAATACCTTGAATACCTTTTGGTGAATGTTGTCGATGTTTTAATATCGATCTTACGAAATAAATGCTGAAACACTATGATCAAGATTACGCAAGAGGAGACACATGAGGTTTTTTAGACAGGTCTAGACCTTCTCTGGATATAATAACAACTATAGCCATGTGTTCTTGTATTGAATGTGTTTATGTGAAGAAAGAGGTCACTGAAACTAATACTAATGGCTCCTATGGTTTGAACTGTGTGTTGTTGTCTCTTGTTCTTTCCGCATCTCTTTTTCTGTCCACCGGCGTTGCCTTTTTTATAGCTTCTGAAGGGGTGACAATTGTTATATGCCAAGAGACACCTTGATGGTTGATTGATTGCGCACGTTGATGGCGGTTATTGTCAGAGAGACACTCTCATGCACGTTCTCCATGCAGTTACACTAGAGACTACGTGCAATTATATCAGGGAGAAATGACACGTGTATAACTACCACGCGTAAATGAGCGCAGTGTACAGAGTTATTAGTCGATTGGGTTCACATAACTATGGGTTCTACCGACTATAGTGTGGTCGTAGTTGACCTGATCATAGAAAACTTTACGACCATAAGATGACTGGAATAGACCTTACGATCATAAAGTGGTGGTAATAGACCTTACGACCAGAAAGTAGCCATAATGTTCCTTTGTCATTATAGACTAATGACGAGGGGTACCTCTGATGGTTGTTTAAGGATACCATTATCTATAATAAATATTACAGATAAATAATTCCATTAATAGAGGATTATTGAATTATCGTCAAATGCCATTTTTGGTCTGCATATTTCTTACAACGCATTTTGATGTCTTTTTTTCCAGCTCATGTTATTCAGTACCGTTGCAAGAAGGAACTGCCCAATAATAGGCGGAAGGAGAGGTATGATGCTTTGGTATTGAGAAGTACTCGTACTAAAGGGAAGCTTACACAAAAAATCATAGCACAGGTTGTGGCGTCATTCTCTCTTAGTAAGCGAACAGTTGGGCGCATTTGGCAACACGGGCGTCATTGTTTCAATCGGGGTGACGCCATTGATGTTTCTACAGAAAGGTCCAACTGTGGTCGTAAGAGAATTCAAGTTAATCTGATCATGTTGCATGATATCCCTTCGTCAGAGAGGGCCACGTTGGATGACTTATCAGGCCATTTGCATGTTAGCAAAAGCAAACTGCGGAAGCTTAAGAAGGAAGGTCTTATAGAGCGACATTCAAACAGCATAAAAGCCACTACTGAAGGACAAGAACAAGAAGGAAAGACTACGGTGGTGCATTTCCATGCTTGATCCAACCAGCATCTCCATGGACCCAATTTTTCAAGGACTTCTCTGATATCGTTTTCATAGATGAAAATTGGTTTTATCTTACAAGAAAGACTCAGAGATATTATCTACTTCCAGATGAAGATGAGTCTCGTCGGGCACGCCAAAGTAATGATGTTCTTGTGTGCTATTGCTCGTCCAAGGATGGGTGTTTTCCTCTAGTAACGTATGCTGCTGCTACAAGGTCAAGTAAGAATCGGGTGCCCGGGACCTTAAGAGATGAAGCCTATTAGGTCTATTACGAAACAAGAGGCGTGGTCCTTTATGATTGAGAAGGTTCTTCCTGCAATTCGAGCAAAGTGGCCAAGTGAAGATGCTAGGAAACAAATATTCATACAACAGGACAATGCCCGCCCTCACATCGACCCAGATGATCCTTTATTTCGTGAAGCAGCACGACAAGAAGGGTTCTATATTCAGGTAATTTGTCAACCACCGAATTCGCCAGATTTCAATATCCTTGATTTGGGTTTCTTTTCATCTATTGAACCCATTCAATATATTCAGTTTCAAAAAAAATCCATTCAATATAAGAAGGCTGCTAGAACAATGCCTGAACTTGTTACCTCTGTTGAAGAAGCCTTCAAAGAGTATTGTCATCCAAAAAAGTCCAGGCAAAGCTATTGTCATCAAAGCCATTTTTAAGGAAGGTGACATTTCAGACAAGGATGTCCCTCGTGATCATTTCACTTTAGCCATGTAAAGCATTACAGAACAAATAAAAGCCCGTGAATGGTAGGAGTACGAAGGAACTTTTACAGCAAAAGTTTGTGATTTTAAAATAGGAACTTTTACAGCAAAAGTTTGTGATCATTTCGCCTTGAGCTTAGCCCCTGTAGGGTCATAGAAGGCTGGATCCTGGTAGCACAAGTGAATTTTGATATCCTCTCTGGTTCCATCTCAAGAGAAACCTACCGCTCTCTTTTGTTCAACATGCTACCTCATGATGAGGAGGGGCCAGTGCTTGCCCTTCTTCCGGCTGTTGACTGCAGATACAAGATCAAGTCAGTTCTGCATATTAGACCTCTTGCTGCTGAAGTTGCTCCCCTCTCGCTTTTGCCTCTGTCCCAATGCCCAGCTTTACTTCCTCAGGACTCGCTCCAAACAGTAGTCTATCAGCAGACCCCAATCATCTTGCCTTCACGACCCATTTGCACCATGCCTCCAACCTTGTTACCACCACTGGCCAGGAGATTACCAATTCCTCCTGAGAGGAGCCCTGTGGCGGTAGTTCCTCTGGTCTCACAGCATTGTGCCCGTTTGGGACTTCCACTGCTACCAGAGGCTAATACAGTGGAAAGCTCAAAGCAAGATAAGGCTCCCATAACAATTGCACAGGGGGAGGTCTCCGCGAATCACGAAGCTCCAAAGTTACAACAACTTTTGCCAAATCTTGCGCAGTCCCCACTAGGGATCCTTGATTTAAATGAGCCAGCACCGCAAGATGGGTTCCTTAAGAAGAAAGGCGATGTTCAGGTCTACATCAGAAGAAGCTCAAGGCTGCAAAAGGCGTATGATGGCGAGCGGGTCAATCCAGTGAAAAGAGCGAGCCGATGTGTGGCGGCGGCAGTCACAAGTTCCCCAGCCAGCTCAGCTTGAACTTCAACTTCATCTGGAGGAAATGGTCACAGAGCTCGTTCGAAGGTCAGAAGAATTGAGGAGGTAATTCAGCTACCATTCAAAGCCAAGCTGAAGCCCACTTCAAAAGTGCTGATCAAGGAACTTGCTCACCTTTGTGGATTAAAGGCACATGAAACATTCAAGGAACTTGCTCTTTTCCTTTTCCTTCGTTTCGACAACCTGAACAAATCTCTGGACTGTATTCATGTTGGGCGTTGTGGGAGTATGCACACTGGGTCTTGCTGTTTCTGGAAGCAGGCCTAAAGATAGAATGAAGGTCCTCGTCTGGAACGTCAGAGGACTTGGGGACAGCAAGAAAGCATCCTTAGTCTATAAGACTATTTTGGATTCTCATCTGGACATTGTTTGCCTTCAAGAAACGAAACTGAACAGCATTGACAGATTTAAAGCTTTAACTTTCTTGCCTTCGAGAGTACGGGATTATTACGACCATCCATCGCTGCAAACTGCTGGAGGCACAATGACGGCTTGGTGCAGTGCAAATTTGGATGCGTCCCTGATTCATGAGGATGCTGGATCCTTAACTCTTCTTTTCAAATCAAAAGTTGATAACTCCCAGTTCTACATCACAAATGTATATGCGCCGTGTGAAGACAATGCCCGTCAGCCCTTCTTTGACAGATTATCGAATCTAAGGCAACTGCTATCTGGACCTTGGATGGTTCTAGGAGACTTTAACATCTATAGATATGTGTATGAGAAGAGCAATGACAACATAAACTGGACTGGTATGTCAATTTTCAATGCCTGGATAAAACATCAAGGCCTGATAGAGATGGAAGTACCGAACAGAAGATATACTTGGACGAACAAGAGGAGGATTCCAATAATGGCCAGACTAGATAGAGCTCTGATCAGCATAGATTGGAGCCAATCTTTCCTAAACACAACTGCAAAATCAGAAGTAGCTACCACTTCGGATCACACTCCAATTATTGTGGACATCAAAACAAATTTCCTTTCTTCAAAGCTTTTCAAAATAGAGAATTACTGGCTGCAGTTACCAATCTTTGAAAACTTGGTGAAACACAACTGGACCAGAGGGACCAGGGATTTGTCCAACATATCCAGAGTCAATCTCAAACTACGACGGCTAAGGGCAAATATTAGATCATGGACAAGGAGAAACATCAGTCTACCAACTCAACTAGACAACACTAAAATCACTTTGGACTATTTCAACAGTATGGAGGAGTGGCGGACTCTCACAATCCTCGAATTCACTTTCAGAAAAAGGGTCAGATTACACCTTCAAGAGCTGACCCGGTTCTATACCTTAAAATGGAAGAGTAGAGCAAAGATTAACTGGTGTAAATTTGGTGATGAGAATTCCCATTTCTTCCATGTCGCCTCCTCCATAAGACACAGAAAGAACAGCATAATGGTCCTAGTAGAGAATGACATTGAACACTATGACAATGACTCCAAATTGAAAATTGCAACAGCTTACTATAGGGATCTCTTGAGTGTTCAAGACTCTTGGTCTCCGACAATAGACCTCTCACAGCTTTATCAACGCAATGAAAACCTCCAGGATTTGTCTGATTGCTTCACTTGGGAGGAGATAACAAATGCTATAATTTGTGCACCAAACAACAAAAGTCCTGGGCTAGATGGTTTTACCAACAAATTTTAAAAAAAATTCTTGAACATTCTCAAGACTGATCTCTTGCGCGCTTTTTTGGACTTGCATTCCGATAGGCTAGACATGTCAGGGATTAATAACTCTTATGTGGCTTTGATACCAAAAACTGAGATGCCAATGCACATCAAGGACTTTAGGCCCATATCGCTTCTACATAGTATTCCAAAGATCATTACCAAAGTTTTAGCAAACAGGTTGCAGCCGAAAATGTCTACACTGACCAGCCCAATGCAATCTGGGTTCATTTCAAGAAGATCAATCACATAAATTTTTTTGCTTGCATAAGAAATCGTCCAATGTGCGTTGAAGTGGAAAAAGCCAATGTTAGTGCTCAAATTGGACTTTCATAAAGCATTCGATATAATAAACTGGGAATGTATTCTTCTGACTTTACATCACAGAGGTTTCGACAGTAAATGGATAAAATGGATAAGTACTATCCTCACTTCGGGCAAAGCACAAATTATTATGAATGGGGCAATGGGAGATCAAATTAGCTTCAAGCGAGGAGTTAGACAAGGCGATCCGCTTTCACCATATCTCTTCATCTTGGTTGCAGACATCCTTCAAAAAATCCTGCAACGTGCCTACACGGATGGCCTAATTCTACATCCTCTGGATATTCAAGAGACTCCTCCCACCTTGCAGTACGCAGACAACACCCTAGTATTGCTTAACGGGATAGCTCAGCATGCCACGATACTCAAGGAGCTTCTTGACTCATTTGCAGTGTTTTCAGGGTTGAAGATTAACTACCATAAGAGTACATTGGTGCCGATTCACATGTCACCGCAGGAAGTCGCCTTATCTACTTCCACGTTACAATGTCCGCTTAGCTTGCTGCCATGCAACTACTTAGGCTTGCCCCTATCTACTAACAAGATCCCCCACAGCTTGTTACAGCCAATCATTGACAAAATAGATTGAAGGCTGGCAGGATGGATTCCCGATTTGCTATCTTGGGGAGGGACAGTAACAATGTTAAACTCAGTAATTTCAGCAATACCGACTTATTACATGAGCTGCATTAAATGGCCAGAACACAGCATAGAAGCTATCGACAGAATTCGAAGAGCCTTTCTTTGGAAGGGGGAAAAGGAGATTCAAGGTGGTCACTGCTTGGTCGCTTGGAACACTGTCATTCTGCCCAAAAAGCAAGGAGGGTTAGGAATCTGAGATCTACGAATCCATAATAAAGCCTTGATCATAAAATTGACAGGGAAGCTACTATCGAACTCAATGGAACCTTGCTTCAATTGGCTAAGATGTAGTTATATTCAAAGCCACATTCCTGTTCAGCCCCGGCAAGGTGACACAACGGTTTGGAAATGGTTAGCGGGTGCTATTTAGACAACTACGCAAATGACAAAGGTCATAATTGGAGACGGAAAGATTACTTCGTTCTAGAAGGACCTTTGGACCTCCACAGGAAGACTGTACCTATGCTTTCCAACGCTGTTTACATTTGCGACTAATCCGGATTGCACAGTCAACTCACAGTTCGTGGATAATGAATAGAAGGTTTCTCTACACCCGGTCTTGTCTCACCAGGCGATTTTGGAAAATCAGGCTTTATTTCACTTCCTGTCGGAATATCAGCCTACGAATGGGACTCCGGATAAAAGAGTCATAGCATCAACTTTGTCAGACATAAAAACTTGCGAAGTGTATAGAATCCTTTCTTATCATGGTCTCAATTGGAAAGTGTTAGACTATGTCTGGCACAACTCAATTCCACACAATTACAGAATATTTCTATGGCTAGCTTTTCGGGGGAAGCTTAACACCAAAGACAACATGGTAAAGAAGCACTGGGCAACTGATCCTCATTGTGACACTTGTTCGACAGTTGAAACAATTGATCATACCATTCTCCGTTGTAAAGCGGCGGATCATCTATGGAAAATACTCGGACTAGCAACGGATGCTAACTCCTCCAAGGACGTGTTTGAATTTGTGGAAAAAGTTTCAACTAAACCAATAAGTTACCGAGCAATATGGCCCATATGCTTCGCAGCTTGTGCTCATACATTATGGATCATGAGGAATAAGCGGGTTTTTCAAAATAAAGAGTTCCGAATAACGGAGCTGTTGTGCCAGATAAAGAATTACATAGGACTATGGTCTTACAGGACAAAACCCGAGTACCGGGTCTCACTTTGCCAGTGGACTAATCTCTTATTACATTTCTGAGCTGAACGTCAGTAGCACAAAGCCCGGCTTGCCATCGGCAACACGTGTCCAGAAGGCTACCAGCTGCCCTCTTGCCCTCCTGGAACCGATGCTTCACAGGATGAAGTTTCAACACAATGACATCTACTCAACTGAAGATGCAAGCTCTATATGGCAGATAAACACATACACGGGCATCCTCAGCGCTCTTGACGGCAACTGCTTTATCGTCAATATATCTCACATCCCGCCCATGCGCTACCCCAGGAAAATCTTGACATTGTGAGCAATCTGTAGTGCAAAAGGGAAACATTGTAGAAGGAAAGGCTCAGTTAAAGAAATGCCCAGGCCATGATCTCACCATGGAGTTCTTCAACAGCAATTCTGAAAACATCACCGGACAAGCTGATGCGCCCAACATTCGATACCAACAAGACTGTAGATGGACAACTCCTGAGATTGAAGAAATGTGCATTATGCTTTACATCAGGATGGGTTCAAATCGCAAAGCCTCTCTAACGTAACGTAATTTTTAGATAATCTAAAAGAAGTCTGAAATTGGATGGGGGTAAGAATTACGCTGAGCGCCTGTAGATCGTTCGGCAACGGAGATTACCTGTACTCGCAACAACTTCGGAACCATCAGATATAATTCGATGAGCAGGGTCTTCAAGCAATCAGATATACTTCGATCAGATATTAGATTTACTACATGAACGAGGACATTTGAAGAACAAGTAGGGCTTCAGGGAAATAACTTTTCCTCAATCTCTTGATTCTTGTAAATAGGTTTTTTTTTTTACTTTTTCTACTCTCCTTTTTTTTCACTTTATCTGTATGTCTCTGACAACCATTTAATACAATGGTCATAAAGTAGAGCATTATCTACCTTTTACGTAAAAAAAAGGAATATTCTCAACATACTTATGCAATACATGGTGGGTTACTCGATAGTCGCAGCGAGGTTTTGGCTGTACTTTTTCGGCACGTATTTGTAAGAATGGCGGTCGTCGCACGAAAATTGTAAAAATAACACGTCCACCGCACGGCCACCACGCGGAATCGATGTGTGGCCGACACATCAGCCCCTGCCACATGGCCACCGTGTGGTGGCGCCAAGACCGTATGGCTGCCGTGCAGTGCCTCCCCTCCTGCACGGCCACCGTGCAGTGTCGCTCAGGCCGCACGGCCACTGTGCGGTGGCCTCCACGCCCGAACGGCCACCGTGCGGTGGCCACTCCACGCGTCCCCCCCCTCCCCGAATCGGTCTAGTTCTCCAGAGAAACAAAAAAAACCGCCCTCCTGTCTACCTGTTGTTCGGACAAGCCTTCGAAGCAGGCCCTCCCCTTCATCTGTTAGCTTCCGAAGCCAGGCACCCCCACGGCTCCTTTTTCATCGAAAAACATGTCACCTCCTCCCGTCACCTCCCATCACCTCCGTCAGTCCCTCGTCTAATCGTTGTCTCCTGCATGTGCATACATTCAAGCATGCGAGAGAGAAACGCCTACCTTATAGCTCGACTATAAATACCGAACTCTCATAGTCGCTCATCGCTCATCTCAATTGCGTTTTGTTTCTCGTTTTCACGCTCGTCGTTGAGAACTCAGAGAACATAACATAATTAATTTTTTTAGAGAGTAATTATTTGATTGCTTCTCGTCGCTCGTCTGTTTTTTACTGCTTCCCCCGAAGGGTAGGTAATTTATTGGATGCTTTTATCGTTATTGCCGTAATCATAGTTAATCAGTATTAGTCAGCTAGTCATAATTAATGCAGCTTGTTTTGTAACGTTTATAATATAGTTGTAGTTATGGTATCCATAATTTATTAGTGCATGATACTTTGTGGTGATTAATCAGTCGTAATGCTCAAAGGCTTTGTTATTTTCAGAATGAACCAGTTAGTGGTATTTTGGAAACGAGATTTGAATTGAGACGATGTAATTTGGATTTGAATTTCGGATTTGGATTTAAGTAATTGCAAAATCTCCAAAAGAAATCCAACATTTTGAATTAATTAAATTAAATTAAATTTTTTAAAAGGCCAAAATTTAGAATGCTACAGGTATGAACAATTGAGTAATCTGAACCAAGATAATAATGGAAGCTAGGAAGACTGCCTGTTTGCACTTAAAGTACGCTGGTTGGATTTGTACTATTAAAATGTTTAGTTGGATGTGATCATAGCATATTTTTCTCATCTTCTATGTTTTTGCTTTCTTTACTCCCGCCCCCTCTCTTTTTTTAAAAAATGGACCATTTGTCACTCTTTTTTTCCCTGTTCACTAAGAAAATAATCATTCACTTTTAACATCATTTTACGATTTTTGAACATTGTTTTTAGAACTCAAAGTTAACTGCAACCCAATGATATGATTTAACTGAGTTTTGTCTTGCACAATCTCCCTACATATTTCCTTTTGGCTAGTGTAGTGAAATGTAGCATTTTGTTTGAACCATTTGCCATATAGTTGAAGAGCTAATAGCATATATGCCACTTTGGACATGTTTACCCATGTCTTTTTTCCTCTTCTCTTTCTCATCTTCTTTACTTTGGCCATGGCAGACCGACCAATGCTCCGCCCTAGCTGCCGTCCCTCCTTTGTTGAGCCGCGTTGCCGCTGCCTCGTAGCTAGCCAAGAGCCCGCACTGTCGTGTCTCTCTTCCTTCTCTCTCCACCACGGCTAGTGAGCAACGAGTGGCAAGAGGCGATTGTCGATGACGGGAGACGGCCAAATTCACACTAGTGAGCTTGCCTCCACCGCATCTGCACGTCCCGTGCTCCCCATCATCGGATCTGTTGTCCATTGCCATGGCACCGCCTGCATGCTTCTTCCCCGACGTCGGTGGTGCGACTCAAGGGAGGAGGAGGCGGCACGGCTTGGATTGAGAAGAGAGAGATGGGTGTGACACGGTTGGGCGGCGAAGGCCGGAGATGAGAAAGATAGAGATGGGAGAGAGGGTGGGAAGGGGACACCAGTAAATCACTAGGGAGGTTGCCGGGTTGGTCATGACTGGAGCAAGAAAATATGGAAGAAAGAAAGAGACGAAGAGGAAGAAGACATTGGCAAAATTGTTATTTATTTATCAAAAAGACAAAAATAAATTAAAATTTACAGAAAAGATAAGGCAAAAGAACTTAGTTCGAAACCATGTATAACAGGGCAAATGATCAAATTGCCCCATCCATAATAATAGTAATATTAATAGCGCAACGGCACCCAGCGATCTAGGCCGCCACCCCACTGTCCTCGCTCTCGTCGCCCGCGTCTCCTCCGCTTCCTCCTCCCGAGTCCAACCCAGATCTCGTCGGCTTCGGGAGTAGTCGAGGAGGAGGAGGGGATGGCGGACGCGAAGGTCAAGAGCCAGCAACAGCCGCAGCAGGCGGCGGCGGCGGCCACCGGCATCTGGAAGACGGTCAAGCCCTTCGTCAACGGCGGCGCCTCAGGGATGCTCGCCACCTGCATCATCCAGCCCATCGACATGGTCAAGGTACGGATGTGTAGTACCATGCGCTTGCTGCTCCCGGCCCACTCGAGGGGTGAGGACTGGGGTGGCGGCGGGATCGGATTGTGTTAGGTTGCTCGCTCGAGGCTTAGATCTGTGGTAATGGTGGGTGCGTGCGACGCGGAGTGATGGATCGGGTGGGTGTCTGTCTACGCATGTGTGGGTTGGATCTGATGAAACGAGGGCGGCCCCGGGTGAGCTCCCTTTCTGGAGGGTGGTTTGAGATTGGCTTGTCTTAGATCTGTGGGAATTGGTGTGTGCCGTCACATGGATGCGCGGGGATTGAGGCGATGCGTTCTGTTCGCCGCCCAATCTGCTATGGTTATCTATGATGGAATTTGCTTGCTGTGGTCGCTTAGATCCGTGGAGATTAGAGCTGGTGTATACAGTGGATTGTACGAAAGCTGTGGTGTGCTATTTTGTTCTCTATCGTAAGATCTGTATGTCTTGTCAGTCTTAACTTAATTTTGAATGGATTTGAGTTGGTACTAGTTTGTTGATCCTAAGATGTTGTTCTGATAGTATTTGCTCACGGAACATTTCAGCACTTGCGAAATTAGCCCATGGCACTGTGTTTGGGTGGTGTCGAGTAAACATGATCATAGTTCAATTGGCCGATTTACTGCAGAGTGGAGAAGATGCACTCCTGTTGGAATCTTTTTCATGGCCTGTTATTGCTTAGGATCACCAAAAAAACCATGTTATTAACTTTTGTTGGAACATGAAAATTGGCTAGTAGCTGTAACTGTCAATGTCTTGACTCTTGTGGCATGTCTTGTGGGAGATGTGTACATTCTTGGCACTTGTGCTCCGGATCCAGCCCTATATATAATTCTTCTGTTGTTTCGTTTTCAGGTGAAGATCCAGTTGGGCGAGGGCTCCGCAGCTCAGGTCACAAAGAAGATGCTTGCTAATGAGGGGATCGGTTCCTTTTACAAGGTTGGTGCTTGAGATTCCTATTTTCCATCATCCTAATGTATGTGTTTGGGTGCTGGTTTCTGTGCATTTACCATGTACTAGATTTGAACATGTGTTTTATAGCTATGTTTTTGGTCTTTGGACATTTTTTCCCGGTTCCAATTTTTTCATTTTTTATCCAGCATATGATGTTTGTATTGTTAATGGTGGTATCTTAGTTTGATCTGAAATGCCTCAAAGATATGATGGTAGCATTTCACCTTGCACAATACACTATTCTGTACTTGGGTTGTGCAGACCTTGTTCGGTTGACAATCTTGGATTGTATGTTGCTTCAAATTCTTGACTAGTACATTTTTCTTGGCAGGGTTTGTCAGCCGGTTTACTAAGGCAAGCAACATATACAACTGCTCGTCTTGGATCCTTCAGGTTTGTATAGTGTGCTTCTTTTATGGACAAAAGTATTGTAAATGGTTACTACTTGTATTGTATTGCTTGCACAATGATATGTGAACCAATGTATTCTAGTTTTTTAATAGGATTTCCTTGCTGTTGCACTTATCGGGGAAAAGCTTATAATCGAATGATTAAATTTACTCATTCCAAGTTGTATAAAGCTAGTTTTCTTCCCCTAATGTACTAGACCAGCAACTCAAAATTTCAGTTAAATGCAGAAAAACGTGCAGTTGCTGTTGTCATTGTCACATATATATTACATGGAAGCAAAGCAAACCTTTTTAGGTCTACATATCCTTGCACAACAAGGGTAAATGAGCAATTGCTTGAGTGAGCAACAGAGCCAAACATTCCCTTAGATTATGTTGCTTGCTAGCTGTTGCTGATGAATATCTGACAGAAATATGCTTACGATACAGCTTTGCTTGATGAGCTGCGATGCACAGACTTCCAAGTGAATTATCCCTTGTAGGATCATGAGATATTATAGTTCTTTCTTTCGTGAAATACCAAGTTTTCTTTAAATATTTTTGGAAGAAGGAATACGATGTTATTGTAAAGTTTTGTTCAAATGGGACCGGCAGATCCTTCATTTTTGGAGTTGTAAGGAGTAAATTGTTAACTATAATACTTCTTGTTATCATTGTTGTAGTTATTGTTTCCATTTTACAGTGTGAAGAAGCACTATCGGCGTGAAATTGGATTAGTTAAGTTACATTGTTTTATTGTAATCATGAAGAAATATCTAAGAATCAACTATGCATGATTTTTGAGCTAATCTATGATGATTTATGAGATAGAATTTGATCTTGTATGTGACGATTATTCAATATTTGATTAGGCTATTTTCTCAGGGTCCTGACAAACAAAGCAGTTGAAGCAAATGACGGGAAGCCGTTGCCACTAGTTCAGAAAGCATTTATTGGTCTGACTGCTGGAGCGATTGGAGCATGTGTAGGCAGTCCTGCTGATTTGGCACTTATTAGGATGCAAGCTGATTCGACCTTGCCAGTAGCACAGCGGCGTAACTACAAGAATGCTTTCCACGCACTCTACCGTATTATCGCTGATGAAGGTGTCCTTGCACTTTGGAAGGGTGCTGGCCCAACTGTGGTGAGAGCTATGTCACTGAATATGGGTATGCTTGCTTCCTATGATCAGAGTGTCGAGCTGTTCAGAGACAAATTTGGTGCTGGAGAAGTTTCGACTGTAATTGGTAAGATTCTACTGTTTGGATTCTTCATCTTTTTTTGTGTTAAACTTGTAGTAATTGTCTATCCATTTCTGTAACTTATACCACTGGCATTTTGCTTTACATGTATCAAGATTTTGCTGCAGCTCAGCTTGTATAAAATAACAAGCTTTTGAAGTTACAAATCATTGTAAAAATTATGTTAGCTGCTGTTTTTCTATATAGTCCTTATGAAATCTTCAACTTGGTTAATAGGAGCTAGTGCTGTTTCTGGATTCTTTGCGTCGGCATGCAGTTTGCCCTTTGATTATGTGAAGACACAGATTCAGAAGATGCAACCTGATGCCAATGGGAAGTACCCGTACACCGGGTCTTTAGACTGTGCCATGAAGACCTTCAAGAGCGGCGGCCCATTCAAGTTCTACACTGGGTTTCCTGTATATTGTGTCAGGATCGCTCCCCATGTCATGGTAACGCTAGGATACCCAGCAATTCCCTATAGGATAGACAACTTGTACCTTTTGTTTTTAATCCGTAACAATGTCGCATACTCATCAAATGATATTTTGCATGCAGATGACGTGGATATTCTTGAATCAAATCCAGAAGTTTGAGAAGAGGCTCGGCATATAAGATCCTCAGTCGGAAACAGTTGATTGCGCCGTACTATCATTGCTCGGGTCAGACAATAGTATCCCAGCTGCTTTGCACTCCCGGTAGTTGGTTTTGGTAGACAAAGTTTAAACAATTTTACCGTAGCTTACATGTTGCTGTGGCACTTGTGACGTTACAATAATCGTATCATTTGTAATTGGGGCAATTCTTTTGGGTGGACATACTTTTGTTGGCCCATGACAAGGGGATACTACCTACTTGTGCCATTGAATTGAATGGGACCAGATTTTATACAGATTTTTTAAATATATTTATCGTGAGTTCATCTTACTCGTCTGGTATGTGACTCGAGCGTCTGCGAAAGATTTTACCAGGAGTTACTGTACTGGTGACCTACGGGTACGTGGGCAATTTGTTGTTCAAGTTGAGAAGAATCTTGAGTGAGTGTATACAGCAAAATTTCTATTGACAAACTCAAGAAGAATTTCATGATAATAAGGGATGTTGATGAGCAGCATCCCATACGCTTGAACTAGGAGGAGTTTAGTATTACCTCAAATTACTTAACACCTATGTCAGACAATTAACCCGGTACATACTAGAATATGAGATACATTGCTAGAGGTCTTTAAGACTGCTTCCAATGGGCAGTATCTTAGTGTAGTTTCTTAGTGCATGAGGAGTGTTAGGATACTATCTTTCTAATGCATGGTTTCTTATGGTGTAGTATCTTAGGTTGTTTCATTTAATTACATGCATGAGTATATAATAAATTGTACACGTTAGATTTCGAGCCCAAACTGGTATCCAAATTAGATACTAGAGTACTATCTCTCCTAATTAACTATGGTGCCACATCATCAATTTGCCTACATAGCATGCTTAAGATACTAGCCAAGGTGGAGCATTGGGAGCAGCCTAAAGGGGTGGCACGCCATAGCCCAACCGGCCTGGAAAGTAAAAAGGGCTGCTGGCCTATGGCTCAGTTGCCAACCGAGACACGATACTATGAACTTATGGAGTGTCGTGTCGGCATGACTAATCCGAATCCGATGGTCAGAGTCAAACCGTTTAGCCTATATATAAAAATGGTCATCGTCCTCACCGCTGCTGCGTCCGCCGCTTCGGGTGGTTGCAATCGAAGCCGTATTGTCGGCGGCGGCGTAGCGCAGATCGCGTGGCGGTGGACGTGTGTATCTGTTGTGCGATGGCTGTGGCAGGTGTGCGCGGCGGGCAGTGCATCCGGCACAACGAGGCGACAGACGTGCATTGGTCGGAGCGGCGCAGCTACTCTGGTGGCGGGCGCTTGAGGCAGCGGACTGGCGGGTCCACACGGCGGTTCGATGGTGGCAGGTGCGCTCATCAGGCGGCGGCGGCACGCGTGTGCAGTGTTTGGACACATGCTCAGCGATTAGGCGAGGGCGCTGTTGGAAATTCTACCCATGGAAGCACACTTTCACGGGTGAGGGAGACACTCACGAAGAGGAAGAACACACACAGAAGATTTTGCGTAGCACTGCAACTGCCTAGTGCTACTTTTCTCTTTCTATTCTTCTCTCTTTTCTGTTTGGCTCAACGAATACAAACCGATTACAAGGCCTTATATAAGCACACCCGGACGTGGCTGCCACAAACTAACTCACACACTAGTAAACCACCTACATGTAACTCACACACTAACTCACGCCACTATCTCCTAATAACCTGTCCACTTAACTCTATGCAGCCCACTAACTCAACTAATGCATGATACACTGTATTACCACTTGTCCACTACTGCATGAAGTTGTCAAGATTAAGTTCAACAATTTCCCCCTAATCTTGACATCACTTACTTCACAAGCCAAAGTTCGATCTCCTCACGCATCTCCAAGGAGTTTTGCCTTCTTCTTGCTGACCATACCGCCGGTGACACAACTTGCCGGCGTCTTTTGCTTCTACCTCAACTCCGATTGTCTTTCACCAGTATCATCGGCGATGAAGACTCGGACCGGAGCTTACATTAATGAGTTCTTGGACACATCTACAAGAACTCACACTTTCTCATGGGCACAACAAACATGAGAATACACACATATACAACAGCCAGACGAGAGTACACAGAGAGGACACACTTCTATTCTCTTGTACTACTAAGCTCTTGGACACGCACTCAACTAATTCACAGTGGAGGAAACAGAAGAACATCATGAGCACACATATAGCTTTTGGCACTCGGCAGGCCCGGAGCTTTTCATGTGCTCTCATTATTTATCCTCCACAATACCTCACGGTAGCTACCAGATGTGACGTATAGACACTGCAGCCTACCAAGACACCACAGACGCGTCGCCCGCAAGACACCGCTGCCGCGTCGGTTCTGGCGTGCTCACGCACAATCGGGCGCGTTCGGCCGCGTGCACATGCACTTGCAGCTGCCTACCTTGGTGCCCGCTTCCACGATTCGCTTCCCGTCGGCCGCTACCTGTGCAGTCGGAATGCCACTACCTCGCGAAGGTGCTCACCGCACCTTGTGCACATGTATGCATGCTTCATTGTTCTTCTTTGCTTGCTCGCCACACGGCCACGCCGCTGCCGCTGCTGCCGAGGCCGAGCCCATCAGTGTGCCACCAAGGCCACCGCCGCATTGCTGGCGATGTCGCGCCCGTCGTGTGCCGCGCATCAGCATTTGCTTTCGGCGAGCCATCACTGACCGGGTAACATCACCTCATGTTGAACCTCGCTCTGATACCAATTGTTGAAAATTCTACCCATGGACGCACACTTTTATGGGTGAGGGAGACAAACTCACGAAGAGGAAGAACACACACAGAAGATTTTGCGTAGCACTGCAACTGCCTAGTGCTACTTTTCTCTTTCTATTCTTCTCTCTTTTCTATTTGGCTCAACGAATACAAACCGATTACAAGGCCTTATATAAGCACACCCGGACGTGGCTGCCACAAACTAACTCACACACTAGTAAATCACCTACATGCAACTCACGCACTAACTCACGCTACTATCTCCTAATAACCTGTCCACTTAACTCTATGCAGCCCATTAACTCAACTAATGCATGATACACTGTATTACCACTTGTCCACTACTGCATGAAGTTGTCAAAATTAAGTCCAACAGGCGCGGCGGTTGGTGGCGCGACGGCGGGGCGCACGACGGGTGCTTCGGGACTACGACGGCACCCACCGCCCGCGCTCGACTGGTGCGCGATGTGGGCTCCGATGATGACGTTGCGACTCCAACAGAACGAGGCCACTAGCGTCGTAGACGTCCATTGGGGCCTTGCCTCGCCACCACGAAGAACGCGGCGACGACGGCGAGTGGTCTGCGTCGCGTCAGGGTGTCGGCCACCGTGGCCATCGGCTCTACCAGAGAGGGGCGCATGCACAAAAATTGCCCATACCGTGACATGTACCGTGAACAGTAATATCAATCTAGCAGGTAATTTGCGGAATTAACAAATAGATCGCTTCATGCTAGTTTAGTGCGTCAGGACCAATCTATCCTCTAGTTCAAGCCAGATTCTAGATTTGCAATTAGAATATGCATCCGAGAGATATAAGATCATCTCCAATGTTGTATTTTAGCCGGTTTAAATAATGAGAGAAAAGATATTGAATCGATTCAATACATTAGAGAGGTCGATTCTAAAAAAAAAATGCATGGAACCGGACTCTACTTAGGAAATCGATTCAAAGTATTAAACAACTCATATGAATATTAAACAACTATACAGGAGAGAGTGCGGTTGCGAGAGAATATTATTATTTTATGGTTTTTTAATGTAACATGAGTCCCAGTTATTAGTAGAAATCAGTTAAATACATTGAAGAAAAACAAGCTCAGTTTCTAAAATACTTACGTGACATGATTTTGAATCGACATCGATTCAATACACTAAAGATAGTAAAAGGCATGGACAAATTTTGCTAGGCAAACAATAGATCGATCATTATTATCGAGATGAGATCGACTCACGGATTTGACCTATCGGGTCATTCGGTGAGTAGGCTGTCGAGATGTACTATTTACGTGGGTCCGATGTGGTGTAGATCCGATCAGTGGCGGAGCCACGTTCAAGCTGTAGGGTCAATTGACCCCACATCTTTTTTGAAAACCATTCAATACAAGTGATTTTTTTTTTGTAAAATTCTAGAAAACAATGGAAATTTTACAAGAATTGATCACATATAGCTAGATAATTATGTATTTGACCCTATAGGGTTACAGAAAGGATAGAGCTCTTATTCATTCATCTAAATCCACTTTACAATAGTGAGTCATATTTGTAGACAAAACCCACTAGGACAGTTTCAGTAATTGCACGATAGAAACCCCTAATCAAGGTAATTTCCTCTTCTCACTGCGCGCCACGTCATCCGCAATATTTCGGACCGTCGGATTAAGACCTGGCGTCCCAGATTTGCTAGATCTTAGCTCAATGCTTCCTCCAACCAGCCCAGCCCAATACTCCCACCACTTTGGCAGGTAGCCCAACCCACTTAGGCCATTTCCCGATTCCTCTGTGCAGCCCACTTCTCCATCGTTCTCTCACTAGCTTCATCGTCGTGTGACGCGAACCATCCCTCCCCTTCCCTCTCGCATTCTGTAACCGGTGGTGAGTGATTCAGATTCTGCAACTGCCGCAAGCATCTGGCTGAGGGGACGGCGAACTTTACTTCCCTTCGGTATCATGGGGTCTGTTTCCACTCGACTCCATCTAGCCTGGGTCGTCGCTGCATCCTTGCGGGCACCTCGATTCGCCGCCCTCACCTACAACCAGTGGCGGTCGTCTTCTGGGCGCGCCTGCCTCGCCACCGCTCAGCGTCACTCCCTTCTCGCGTCCTCGCCGTAAACATGTGCTAACCCGTTGCAAGAAGTCCGTGCCCAGGTCACCGGGTCTGACCGTTGCATGCGCCACTCGCTGGGGGGCGGCCGTCTTCAGACTACGTCCGCCGGACCTCGCGTCGTCGCCCTCAGCCCATCCCAAACCGCCGGCATAGGAGGTCAATCCCAATTTGATTCCTCTTGTCTACTGTTACACTGCATTGGTCCTTTTGCTTCGTGGTCGTTTTGCCGCTTCTTTTAGTTTTATACTTGGCAATAGAAAACATATGGATTTCTGCATCATCTGATTTTTCATTCCTAGAGTTTGGATATATTTGTTGGTTCATAGACCATAGTTCATACAATTATTTTATTCATACTAATGTTCTATGTACCTCTACGTGTTATTCTCCATATTTCTTATCTTGTCTTATCTTAACTAATAAAGATTGGAGTTTAGTCCGTGCAGCGGAGAAATCATCCCACCCACCTACGTACGACTAAAAAACGCCAAACCCATGTCGCCACGTTCTCTACCCGCTGCCCTGACCCTCCCTCCCATCCGCACCGCACCTCCCTCACCTGCCGCTTGTGACCCTCCTCCGGCCCCTTGCCCTCGCCTACCCCCAGACAACAGTGGTTCTGCCTGCCTCTCCTCGTCCCTCGCCTCCGTGCAGTCCCTCAACCTCGGTCGCTGCGACCGCGTCCTTGGCTTCGAGAGCTCAGAGTCGTTCGCCGCCATGGCTCTGCAGTCGGTCCCGAGGTTCCCGTCAGGGCCCATCTCCGTGCCCTTCTCCGATGGGTTCCTCTCTGGCCCCATAGAGAGGGGGTTCCTCTTCGGGCCCCTAGACGATGCGCTCCTCTCTAGGCCTTTCCCTGGCGCCGCTACCTCCGGCCGTATGGGAGGCGCCATCCTTGCGCTCCGCCGGAGCCTCTCCCACGGTGGCCGCCGCCTCTGCAAATTCACACGTGCGCTCCTTGAGCACACCGAGAAATTTTAGGATTTGGCGGATCTTGGTTTGCCAGACGCCGCCGCAACCGTCGCTACCTGTGGCGGCAATACCTCGCGCACATATCCTGATAGATTTGTCTTGTTTAGATTTCTTAAATAAGGCAAGAAAATCTTTGTTGTCATTTAACCTGTTTTCCAAACATGTTCTTTCCGTATTCTCCTTTTATGATAATCCTTCAAGGTTGTTTGTGCCTCATTCATTGCATAGACTATTCAATCTTAGTAGAAGTTGCTATGTTATGTTACATCCTTACTTCTGATTAACAGATGTGATTTTAAGCAAGAATGATGATGACATTGCTCCAGTAGATGAAGGAGAAGACAACCGCTTGTGCTTCTATGAGATTCTTGCTAATCATTTTGTTAGAGCACCTGAAAGTGGGAGGCGTATACTTGAGTTGATAGTGCAACTCTGGAGCCAGTCCTTCACATGATCGCATCCAACATATTTGCACTTCTTTTCCACAGATGGGTATGTATTTAACTTTACATCCTTATAGGTATTAGGATTTGTAATAAGTTGTTTTCTTTATCTATACAGGTACAAACTCAATCCGATTACTGAGAAGTCATGTTTTCCATTTGCAGTTGGATGATTTCGTTAATGTCGCTGCCTGAAAAAATATGCTTTATACACTTCACTACTTGCTATAGCACACTCCTGATCATTAGTGAGCATATTCTGTAATTAAAATAAACTATATTTTCCTCTAAATAAGCTATATTTTTTCATGACACTAGGTCATCAGTAATGTATGTAGAGTACTCATGTATATATCAAGTTCAAAGTGAAAGTGAAAGTAATTAAGTTTAGAATGAGGGTAAAAAGCTGGTTTACCCTCTATTGGTTATTTAGTCTTGTTGACAAGAATGCTCCAATTTATATTAGCTCTCATCTGTACTTCATTTTGGTAAATTACAAGTTCTTCATTGCGGTTGTTTGAAGTCCCTCTTGATGGGAAGGAAGTATCACTAAGATACAGCTTTGCTTTTGTTCAAGGAGCTACCAACATTTTTTGATATGATGGCAACCATAAAAACTTGGAACTATTGGTCATTTAACTTCAGGCTATTTGTGCTTACTGAGCAGAATATTGCTATGATGTCCCTTTTTTTCTTTTGCTCGAAACTTCCCCAATCTGATAGAATTATTTCTTAACAGGATTGACATTCAAACCAATCCAAGGCACTTCCTCTCATTGTATCATGTAAGAATTTGTTTGTTTACACTTGCTCTACCTCATTTGGAAACTGCACTCATGTATTTTTGCACCATTTAGAACATGATTTGTTTCTTGGACAGTATCTCCTTGAAGACGTCGCTTTAGTCCCAGATCAACTGAGTAAGATATCATTACAGGTCTCTCTCTCTCTCTCTCTCTCACAAGCTTGATCTCGAGACCGTAAGTTGTAGCAGTGCGAGAAGTCGCTCGGAACGATCGGGTTAATCAAGCCGGTGATCCGTCGTGAAGTCAGATATATGATACGTGGAAGAAGAATTGCGTAATTAAGCAGAAGTCGAGACAGAAGTTGAGACAACAGAATTGGGTTTTGTAGAGATAAATTCTTGTATACCCCTTGCTTTACAATGTCTACTCTTATATAGTAGTGCTTGCTAGCCTATCTCTGGAAACAAAAGGAAACAAAGAAACAGATACATCTCCGTTTACAATTGTAAACGTAACAGATTTGTTTACAAGTCCTATTTAGATATGCCCATGGACTCGATTGC
The DNA here is from genome assembly GCA_036346405.1 of Phyllostachys edulis. Classification (NCBI taxonomy): domain Eukaryota; kingdom Viridiplantae; phylum Streptophyta; class Magnoliopsida; order Poales; family Poaceae; genus Phyllostachys; species Phyllostachys edulis. Next base: position 52,632,449 of record CM070554.1, on the reverse strand, counting down.
CGTACTGTTGCATGAAGCCGATACTAACCCCTGTTCTACTGAATCAACTGAATCGCACGCTAAGCCAGTTGCGCCATCCACACCAGTTGCACCGTCCCGCAATCTGTGACGTCTTCGTTCATAAGTACGCCTCCACATGACATCTCCCTCGTCTTGAAGAAACAACTTATCCTCAAGCTGGAATAAAGGATATTGTTCATTGAAACGTTGTACATCTTCCCAAGACGTATCGGCGGTAAACATGCCTTCCCAACGCACCAACACCTACCATACTCCTCGAGCTTTTCGAGCGCACACCACTTCAATGGGTGTTAGAATAACTATTCCATGATACAATGGTGGTAATGGTGGAGGAGTTATCGGAGGAGTCCCAATAAAGGGTTTCAAAAGACTGATGTGAAAGACATCGTGAATCTTTGTTTTGGATGGTAATCTTAACCGATATGATACCTCTCCAATTCGCTCAGCTACCTGATATGGTCCATAAAACTTTGGTGCTAGTTTCCCGTAAGGTTGAGCTGCTAATGACACAATCTTTCTATGCTGAATTCACAACCACACCCACTGATCGATGGTTAACTGTAGATCACGGTGATGAACATCATAGAAATGCTTGTAGCATTGCTGTGCTTGAAGTAAGTGATCCCGAATATCAGCAAGCAAAATATCTTGATCAAGTAATAACTCATCCATGGCTGCTACTTTAGCACTGCCCGGCTCATAACAGCGAAGAGACGGTGGATCTCTCCCATAGACCACCTTAAAAGGCGTATCTTTAAGTGAAGTATGAAACGAGGAATTGCAACAATACTCAGCCCAAGGAAGCCATTGTCACCATTGATGGAGTCGGTCACCAGTCAAACATCGCAAATACATGGTGATCACTTTGTTTACCACTTCGGTTTGACCATCGGACTGAGGATGAAAAGCAAAACTCCGGTTTAATTGCACGCCCGAGAGTCGAAATAATTCCTCCCAAAATTTACTTGTAAAAATTGGATCCCGATCACTGGCAATGGATAAAGGAATACCATGCAAACAAACAATCCCTTCAAAAAATGCCCGGGCAACCGTGCTCGCTGAATATGGGTTAGCTAACGCAAGAAAATGTGCATATTTTGAAAACCGATCGACAACTGATAAAATAACTATTTTACCATTAACTTTGGGAAATCCTTCGATGAAGTCCATGGAAATATCTTCCCAAATCTGAAACAGTGTCGACAACGGTTGCAAAAGACCAGCCAGGTGTAAATGACTACTCTTATTTTGCTGATAGACTAAACAAGCTTGCACATACTGTTGAACTAAACGACGAGTGTGTGGAACAAAAAAAATCAGCACAAAGCCTGTGTAATGTTTTCTGTACTCCTTCATGCCCCAATGTATGCACGGCCTCAAGAATTGTTGACAGATGTGGCGATGATTCAAGGACATACACGTGGCCTTTGCAAGTGATTAATCCATCCACAAAATTCCAGTCAGATCTAGACATTCCAGTAGCCATGTTGTCACACAACTGAAGCAATTCGGCTGATTCTAGTAGCTCTGCACGGAGCCTTTGAAAAATATCAAAACTGTTGGTCGTCAAAGCACAAGCCGTGAGGTCTTCTGTCTCACGTCTGGATAATGCATCTGCCACGATATTTTGCTGGCCCGGTCGATATTCCACTCAGAATGTGTATCCCAACAATTTACTAACCCAACGATGTTGAGGTATCGTAGTCAATCGTTGGTCCAACAAAAATTTCAAACTGTAATGATCTGTTCTTACTAAAAATAACTGAGCCCACAAGTATGGACACCAATGCAGAATCGCCTGAACCAAACCAATAAGCTCTTGTTCATACGCGGCCAATTGTCGATGACGAAGAGCGTAACACCGCTCCCACTCCTGTGCCCGAGGCATCACATTCCACAATGAATTTGTTGTGAAAGTTGGGTAATTGAAGAACGGGGGCAGATGACAAAGCCTTTTTTAAGAGATCAAATGCACTAGAGGCCTTTGATGACCATAGAAAATTTTCCTTCTTCAATAACTTGGTGAGAGGTGCAGCCAATACGCCATAATTTTTCATAAATCGGCGATAATACCCAGCCAATCCAAGAAATCCTCGCAAAACCCGCACTGATCGTGGAATAGGCCATTCTTGTATCATGCGAACTTTTTGTTTATCCATAGCAACTCCAGAGCTAGTAATCACATGCCCCAAATAGGCTACTAAAGAAGTTCCAAACAAACACTTAGATCTCTTAAGAAAAAATTGATGTTCGTGAAGTACCTGGAACACTGTGCGAAGATGTCGAAGATGTTCTGACCATGATGTACTATAGATGAGGATGTCATCAAAGAACACGAGCACAAAACGTCGTAGATAGGCATGAAGTACCTCATTCATCAATGCTTGAAAAGTTGCCGGGGTGTTTGTGATCCCAAATGGCATCACTAAGAACTCAAAAAGCCCCTAATGTGTTCGGAAAGCTGTCTTCGCAATATCAGATGGTTGCATTTGGACCTGGTGATAACCGGATCTTAAATCCAGTTTAGTGAAGAACTTTGCATTCTTGAGCTCATCCAAAAGTTCTTCTACTACCGGTATCGGAAATTTATCCTTAATGGTTTTATCATTTAGTGCTCGATAATCCACACAAAATCACCACGAGCCATCCTGTTTTTTAACCAACAAAACTGGTGCTGAGAATGCGGACGAACTTGGACAAATAGTGCCTTTCTGAAGCATCTCCTTGCATTGTTTTTCTAATTCTTCCTTCTGTGCATGAGCTTATAACGATATGGTCTAATTGCCACTGGAGAAGTATATGCGATGGTCCTAGGCCTATTTTGGCGGCAATCCCTGGGGTTCTAAAAACAAGCCGTTGAACTCCTCCAACAATTCTTGCAATAAATCTGTTTCAGCTTGCTGTATGACTAACAAAGTCTTCCCTGGAGACAGAAGTCCATGCCAAGTAATATGCCAGTCATTACTCCGAAAAGACAGTGTCAAATGTCAGAAATCTCAAAGGATTGGACCCAATGTACTCAACCATTGTACTCCTAACACCATATCAAAACCTGCTAGTGGTATGGAATAACAATCCAAGAAATAAACCTCTTGCTCAATACGTACTGGCAGATTGGGACACAAACCTGTACTGGACATGGTATCTCCATTGGCCACGACCACCTTCAGGCCTTGTTGCGACTGTAATTGCAATTCCGTGCATTAAGCAGCAGTGTCGCTGATAAAATTATGAGTAGAGCCGGAGTCTAATAGAGCAATAAGCTGAATTGACCCAACCCAAATAGCCAGCTTCATCGACTATGTAGACCGAGGCTGAATACCAGACAATCCATGTAATGATATTGCCGATGTCGATTCATTTGGAATGCTGTCTGCTGGTAATTCATCAGCATCATTAGGGCGCACTTCAAGTAGGAATAAACATTTGCAGCGATGCCCATGAACAATTTTCTCCTCGCAATTAAAGCAAAGACCCTGTCATCGATGTTCGGCTATTTGTGCCGCAGTTAGCTGTTTACGAGGCAGAGATACTGGAGTACTGGCAGCGGTATTGTCGATTCCTGGTACTGTAGTTGGTAATGATCGCTATGCCAAAGCTCCAGTGTGTGCTGTCGCAGACTACTGAAGCTTTGATGTACTCTGGTTAATCTGTTTTGCGCCCATTTTGGAAAAATTTGAAACGACTAGATGACGCTTCTCATACACACGAGCCAACACCATAGCCAATTGAAGACTGCCAGGATTTTGAAGTTCCACATCGGTGCGAACGGGTTCCATTAGTCCAGAAGTGAACAACTGAACTTGCTGTGCTGATGATAAGGAATCTGCGCGACAAAGGAGACCCAAAAATTTCTCTTGACAATCATCCACCGTACCTACTGCCTGAAGTTTAGCCAGTTCCCCCAAAAAATTATTGCGAATTGGTGGACCGAACTTGAGATTGCAATACTCTTTGAACACTCGCCAGGACGGTTCTCCCTCATCACGATCCAACTGAAAATACCACTGTTGCGCAGTGCCAAGCAAATGATACAAAGCTAACCATACCTTGTCTCATTATGGTGTTTGTTGACCCGTGGCGAATTGCTCACATCTATTAAGCCATCCCAATGGGTCATCTTTACCGTCAAAAGTAGGAAACGACAATTTGTGACTACGCATGCCTTGATTGCCACCAAGTAACGGATTGTGCTGGTAATTGGGCGGGTGGGTGGGCAATATGCTGGCTGGAGCAGGCAACAACCCATCGCCAGCTTGCATCGGCCTTCTTTCCAATGACCCAATACGTTCCTTGAGACCTGGAACCTCTACTATAATTTTTGTTTTGAGGTCCTCTAACTTGAACGTCATGGCTGCCGTGAGATCGGCAATCTGCTGTGTCAATGCTGACATCTTAGATGTCCCAGCCATGGGCTCTGATACCAAGATGTCACGAGCTTGATCTCGAGACCGTAAGTTCGCTAGTACAAACAGGGTCATCACAGATGGTTCGGAACCGTCATCACATAGGTTTTTGAACCGTCTGAATTTGTATTTCTGTGATAACAGGCGGTTATCACAGACGGTTTTTGAACCGTCTGTGATAAAGCATAACACAAACGGTTTTTTATTAAAACCGTCTGTGAAGTGCTAGTATCACAAACGGTTTCCACCAAAAACCGTCTGTGATACGTAGGATATAAATAGAACCGTCTGTGATATCCTACGTATCACAGACGGTTTATAAATAGAACCGTCGGTGATACTAGACCTTCGCAGACGGTTTCAACAAAAAACCGTTTGTGATAGTTCTTTATACCTAACTTTTTTTTTTGATTTTTGGCTAGCCTCAGAAATTGCTAGCCATGCCCTCTGAAAACAAGCATGCAGAAAACATATACATTATAGATGAATCAATTGTTGACAACTCAAAGTGATCATTTATAACTCAAAATCAATTACAAAAGAATTTGTTCAAGTATTATTGTCGCTATAGTTACAATTGGATTACAACTACTCAAAGTGAATTACAATTGAATCAATTGTTTGATGGTGGTTCAGAGGTGTCGACGGAGTGAAAATCTCCATCGGCATTAATGATCTCTATCTTGATGAAGGCGCAGAGCTTCCCTCGAACGTCTGCGATCTCTTTCACAACGAGTGCATCTAAATCTATGTTCAAGCCCTATCGCTAGCAAGAGTAAAGTAGTGAGCATATATATTTAAATTTATAATTAGGAAATAATTGTTGTGAGATTGACAAACCTCGGAATCCTTCATCTTAGCACTCATGATTTGCTGCATATGATGGCAAACGTAGAATGCACATAGTTGATCTTGTTTTTGCTGGCGGCACTGCAAAAATAGAATTACATATATAGGTATAGTCAGTTTGAGACGCATTATTACGAAGTATGATATAGGATTATTGTGTTGTAGCGCGTACCGAAAATCGCATCCTGTGTTGCAGTGTGGCGCTCGATCCCTTGTATGCCCCTTCATCGGTAACATAGGTGATGAACGACCTACATGATTTCAAAAATTTATCCTTGGCCATTTCAAACGAAGGAAGACTATAATAGAGTTATGTATGGAGGAAATGAGCATACCTGTCGAGTATTCCTTTTACAAGGATGAATTCATGGGTTTTGTTGAGTAGGGAATCAAGGTATATTACCTTGTTCCTCTTTGGTATAATGACTAAAAGGATCCAGTGGAACCTACTCATGTATGTCGCTATAGTCATAAAACCTAAGTTCCTGCTGCGTATAAAGTACAAATGAAATTTATATAGCAAGTAGTGAAGCACTTACTTCTGGTTGTAGGGCACCACTATGTAGTCCTTGTCGTCTTGAGTAAGCAATCCCGTCGTTATGTATTTCTCGATGTAGGATGCGTCTTCGTTGATGGTTTGCTCAGAGACCACGTGTGGGTTGAGGAAACCCACTGGTTCAGACCATTCCTAGGCTTTTTTCATCATGTATCTATACATAAGCAATGAGTTGTGATATTTATCAGTATTACGTGAATGTAGAACTTGATTGTACACACTTACAGTGTCCAGCATCGTACAAGTGAGGCGTCGAGGGCATCGAGGTTGAATAGGTCGAATAAGTCGTTGAAGCCCACGACGAAGTGGCTCGGCTCGTGGAAGAAATGCTCCTTCGTGTATCTGACGGTGATTCTAGTATCGCACCCCTTCTCTTTGGTCTTCCGCGTGTACTAGACATGCAAAGCCTGACAACCTACTCCAGCGCAGGCTAAAACTGTGTCGGGGGCCAATGGACTTCCAAGGGAGTATTTCGAGGGCTTGAGAGGCACCTTAATGTTCTTCGATTTTGATTTGATCTTAACGACTGGCCTGCTACACGTCTTCCTGTGAGACAACTCGAGAACCGATACAGCGGCATGCTTCTCTTGTTCCTTTGGTATCTTCTCCATGGAAACCGATGAGGTGGCCTTCTGAAGCGAAGGTTGAGGTGGAGTCATCAAGGGTCCCGTTGGAGAGGAATGGTCATGTCGAGATCGTGACACTACTGGGTCCAGGGCGATGTCCTTCTTGGACCACTAGATAAAAGTGTGCATGGCATCTCCTAGTGTTTTGATGTCTTCGTTCGGGCGAATCTCCAGCGGGATGGCCATGAAATTGTCATGTACCATGTCCACCTGGACCCTGGCGTAACCCTGCGCTAACTGGGCACCGTGCTGTACTGTCCCTTCCTTGTATGGATACATCATCCCCCGCCTAGCCTCAATAGAAATGGACCCAACCATCCTTACTTGGAGCTTGCAGAGCGTCGGCTTCTACAAAACGATACGCAATTAGCTAAGGCGTCCTATAGGTCTATCTTTGGAGCATTCCAGATATGTACATTACTTTGATATCGTTGATAGGTAATTGGACGTCGTCATGTTCAGAATTTGAGTGGATGCGACGCTACTCCGATGTTGAGGAGGACTGGCTCCCAAAATAACAGGGGCGGCTTGCGACTAGTTGAGGAGTTGATTCATTTGATCCTGCAATCTTGTTATCTATCCTTGAAATTTTGCAGTAAGCACTTGTTCCAACTAGGCGTCGTGCTCGGTCTTGGATCTCTTCCTACCTATACGTGTCGAAGTCGTGTCGGAATCCATCCCTCCAAGGTACGTAAACCCCAACGCCTCGCGTACGACCTGGGTGCTCCTTGTTTCCTAGGGCTGTAGATAGTATATCCTTCTCCCTGTCTGCTTTGAAGGAGCCTTGGAAAGATTTGGTAGTCAATGCATGCTTCAAGAGGTCATCATGTTATTATGGACACTATGAAGTTATGAACTTATTAACAACTAGGTAGTTTGACATATTTACCAGACGTTGGGACACTGCCTCGTCTGCCAGGTTTGTGAAAGAGATGCTGCCTAAAGACGTGGCTGATGCTCTTGCTCTTAACCAGCTTTGGGCACGCTCGTCTATGATCCCAGCAAATGGTCCGGTTGCGTTCTTGTCCTCCGCTGCCCATTCTGTGGTTTTACCCGCGTACCCAACGGTGCCGAGTTTGTGGGGTGAGTGTTGTGTGCCTAGAGAGCTTTGTGCGCCGCACTTTGCTCCTGAAATTCGGCCGTCGTCTTCATCCACACAAAGTCGTCCCATATATCACGCAACAAGAATTGATACTTCGTGAAGGGCGTCCGACCCGTGTTCACGTACTTCGCGACAAGCGTGCTCTTGAAGGTCCTCCAAGCGTCTCCCATCGCGAGCAACGCCTGCCGTTCCATGCGTGCTTGGTCTGCTTCTGGGATAGTGAACGAGCCTGAAATTTCAGTCCACAGCTGGCCTCTCTGTACGTCCGTTAGAGACTTCCAGTTTGGTGTGGTGATGGGGACCTGTTCCCTTCTAAGTATCCCGCAGATGGTCCGGAATCTCACCGCTACTTTCTTGGGACTCAGAGGGACCCCAGCGGCACTGACCTCCGTGATGGTCAGTCGACCCGCAGGCAATTTGAATATTCCTCTACCATCTCGCTTACGTACCACTTTGCTCGGAGATCCAGACGGATTCGGCGGCGTCGATGTCGGTGGTGAAGACGGTGTAGATGTCATCTCGCTTACTTGCTATCTATATAAGCTACCCAACCAATTAACTAAAATTTTCTTGTAAACACATTAATTATATAAACAAATAGAAGTTACCCATTGAACTTAAATATAGGATACATAGTAAAGAAACTTGAAAACTGAAAAGGTACTCATGGGATACTAGGCACAGAATCAAGAGAATAAATAAAAACACTAATTGTATATTTTCCCAAAAATATACGTAAGGAGTATGATTGGCATACAAATACATCATAAAAATTCCATAAGGGTAGTAAAATAACCTACATATAATACTGTGGAGGAGGTAGTGCTTTAGTGGAAGAGGAGGCGACGGGCTGCGTCGGAGGAGGGAGGCAGCCGCTCGTCGGGTTGGAGTCGGAGGAGGATGACCCAGAGCTGGCGACGAAGCATGGGGCGGTTGGGTGTCGTCGATGTCCGGGGCGGCCGTTGGGGGAGGAGGCTTCAGTGGAAGAGGAGGCGAACGGGCAAGTGAGGAATAAGGTGCTGGGGAGGGGAAGTGTCGAGTAAGGGCACAAACCCTAGCGGTACCCTACTTAATAAAGGGGTATCAAAGACGATTCTATTATGGAACTGTCTATGATAAGTAATCACAGACGATTCTATTAAGGAACCGTCTGTGATATGGTCCATATCACAGACGGTTCCTTAATAGAATCGTCTGTGATTACTTATCGCAGACGGTTCCATAATAGAACCGTCTATGATATGCCACTATATGATAGATCATTTAGAGAAATGTGCAACAAGTATTAGGCATACAAGAGCACATTCAGAGGAATCCATAATTTGGCATGAGAGCACATGAACCTTTACAGGCCATACAAGAGCAAGGAGATATTAAGTCCATCATGTTTGACATATTAGGACATGAGACAAATAGGTTGTACAAGTGCATACTATTATCATTCCACATTGACATCAAAATCAGAGATGACAAGTCCATAACACATGACAATTCCACATTGACATCAAAATAAGAGATTACAAGTCCATAACACAAGGCAAGTCCACATTGACATGTCTCATGTTATGGAATAAATTACAATAGAGTAAATTCTTAATTAAAATATAACCCTTCATGATGATCGACGTGCATATAGCTAGCTTCCTCACTGGGTTCTTCCTCGAGCCTGATGCCGTCTCCAAAAGGAGGCAACTTGTCAAATTGATTGTACTCTTCCTCATCCACGACATTCTCAACTCCGACAATCCTTCTTTTTCCATGAAGAACTACGTGGTGGTTCTTATTTGCCGGATCCGTTACATAAAAAAACTTTAACAACTTGCTTGGCTAGTACGAATGGTTCATCCTTGTATCCAACACGTTTGAGGTCCACAGTAGTGACGCTGTACTTGTCGACCTTCACACCTTGCGGAAGTTAACCCAATGGCATCGAAACAGGGGAATCTTGAAAAGTACGTAGTCGAGCTCCTAAATCTCCTCTACGAACTCATAGTAGGAGTTCAACCCACGTGGCCCGGTGGTATTGAACTGCTCGTGAAACGCATCTATGCGGACACCGCTGTTCTGGACTGTGCTCTTCCTATCCTGAGCTGTCGTATAAAATGTGTACCCATTTATGTCGTATCCTTGCCATGTCACAATTGTAAATTTTGGCCCTTTTGCCAACCATAGCAGTGTATCATCAGTTGATAACCTCCTAGTGAATTGTACCTTTAACCATTCGTTGAACCGACAGTTGTGCTCTCTCATGATCCAAACCTCCGACCGGTCTGGATTCTGTTGGCGTACCATGTCTTTGTGCTCGTTGATGTACGGGGACACTTGGGTCATGTGTTACAAGACCGTGAAATGGGCTTGAGCGTACGTATCCAGATCGGGAGTGCTTGATTTTCTTTTGATGGTCCCGATACCCTCTAGTCTCTCCTCATGACAAGATAGAGGCACACATATCGGTTCCACCTGAGTCATGTAGTCGACACAGAACTCAATGACCTCTTCAGTTGCATAACCTTCGATGATGCTGCCCTTCGGTCGAGATCGATTCCGTACGTAGGACTTGAGAATTCCCATGTACCTCTCAAACGGGTACATATGACGTAGGAACACAGGGCCACATATCTTTATTTGTTTCACAAGGTGAACAATGAGATGGACCATGATATCAAAAAATGACGGAGGGAAATACATCTCAAGATGACATAGAGTCGTCACCACCTCGGCCTACAGAGCATCTAGTCCTTAGGGATCGATGACCTTCTAAGCAATTGAGTTAAAGAAATAACACAGCCTCAAGATTGCCACTCGGACCTTGTTCGGCAAGATACCCCTAGTTGCAACAGAAAGCATTTGTGTCATCAACACATGACAATCATGAGACTTCATACCAATTAATTTCAAATCTTCCATTGAAACAAGTTTCTTAATGTTAGCGGAGTAACCGGACGGAACTTTCACACCATGCAAGCTCTGGCACAGTTCATTTCTCTCAGCCTTGGACAGAGTATAGCAAGCTGGAGGAAGGTATGTTCGTCCTTTATCGGTTCGCAAATAAACACTTCAAACGTGGGATGACAGGTAGATACCACAACATCTTAGCAGGAGGTCCTTGCTTCACCTTAGCAGTATTCTTACGCTTGTATCGGGATGCTTTTGCACACGGGACATACATGCATGTCTGCATACTATTTACGGTAGAGGATACAATCATTCAGACATACATGTATTCTTTCTATTTCCATTCCTAATGGACAAAGAGCCTTCTTCGCTTAGCAGGTGGTGCTGGGCAACACGTTTCCCTCCTGAAGGATGTCTGCTAGGAGACCTAACAACATCGTGAAACTCTTGTCAGACCAACCATTGCTTGCCTTCAATTTCAGCAGTTCAAGAACGGTTGACAACATTGTGTATTCTGACTTGCAGCCAGGAAACAAAGGTCTCACCGAGTCCTCCATTAAGCCATTGAATTTATAAAACTCTCTCTCACTGTAGTTCTCTTCTACATCACGTAGCATCTGATCCAGATTGTCACCGTGTGACCTATCCTCATTAAAAGCACAGTCCACATCCGGCATATCGTTGACTTCCTCCGCAATATCACCATTATTAACTTCCTATACAATCTGCTCTTCACCGTGACTGGTCCAACATGTATACCCTTTTTTGAAGCCCCTTCGAATCAAGTGCGCTTCAATCTGCGTCAGATTATTAAACATCTTCAGATTACCGCAATCAATGCATGGATAGTAAATAAATTTTATCCCCTTCTTCAACGTATCTTGCTCTGCGGCTCTTCTAAAAGCAAACACGCCATTAATGTACTCTTGACTCACACGGTTCACACTGTACATCCAGTTTCGGTCCATCTACACTACGTATGTAACAAATTAATGTCAAATTAGATTAATAAACTGCAAGTATGTACTCTTCCTATTGACCAAACACACTTAAATTGATTAGCAATTAACCTAGAGCAAAAATATAAAGGGTTATAGATCGTTACCCTCGGAGCTCACGACGAAAATACCAAATATCCCGTGAGATTCATCTCCTTCTCCTTCTCCTCCCTACCTCCTTCCTTCCCTTCCTTCTCCTCTCTAAGCTGGCGCAATGAGGGAGGAGGTAGAAGGGGGTGGCGGCTCAAATGGGAATGGGCAGGGGGTCTGTCGGGACCAGGTATTTATAATGCCTATTTATCACAGACGGCTCTTATTACAAACCGTCTGTGATGCGCAACTATCACAAATAATTTTTTAATAGATCCATCAGTGTTAATTCACAGAACCGTCTGTGATAGCAGAGATTAATTATCACAGATGTTTTAAGAACCGTCTGTGATAGCGGAGATTGTCACAAATGGTTCTTTTTAAGAACCGTCTGTGAATTATCACAGACGGTTCTATTAAAAAACTGTTTGTGATAGTTGCGTATCACAGACGGTTCGAAAGGAACTGTTTATGATAAGTTCAACACAGACGGTTCCAAAGGAACCATCTGTGATGAGGCGTCCACTATTGCCTGTTTTGTAGTAGTGGTTGTAGCGGTGCGAGGCGGGAAGTCTCCCGGAACGATCAGGTTGATCAAGCCGATGATCCGTCGTGAAGTCAGATAGACGAGACATGGAAGAAGAATTGCATAAGCAGAAGTCGAGACAGATGTCGAGACAGCAGAATTGGGTTTTGTAGAGATAAATTCTTGTATACCCCTTGCATTACAATGTCTACTCTTATATAGTAGTGCTTTCTAGCCTATCTCTGGAAACAAAAGGAAACAAAGAAACAAATACATCTCCGTTTACAATTGTAAACGTAATAGACTTGTTTACAATTGTAAACGTAATAGACTTGGTTACAAGTCCTATTCAGATATGCCCACGGACTCGGTTGCCGTATTGTTGCATGAAGCCGATACTAACCCCTGTTCTGCCGAATCAACCGAATCGCATGCTAAGCCAGTTGTGCCATCCACACTAGTTGCACCGGCCCGCAATCTGTGATGTCTTCGTACATAAGTACACCCCCACATGACACTCTCTGTGTGTGTGCCCGCGCATTGAAATCTACTATATGTTTTTCTCGTAAACATGTTCAATAATATTTTTTGTGTCACTAATTTAACATTGTGAACATGCTGGTAGAAATCTTTTCCTCCTACTCTCCATATTCATGCTGTTCTATGATCATGGTAGGTTACTATTCTCCATATTCTTGGTGCTGATTGTTTGCTACTAAAGTGTTGCAATGTTCCATGTGCATATCGCTTGCTTGCGAGTTTCCTTGAGCATTTCCCTACTTTTCCAAATTCTTTCTTGGTTGGTGGCCCTACAGATCACTTGGTGATTGAACTCACTGATCAGGTTATTCTAGGTGAAATTTATACGGTGTTTTCTTCGTATGATGCGTTAATGTGTTGTATCATTTTCTCAAACTAAATATTTTTTTCTTTCTTACTCCAGCTCCAGAAGCTAAAAGTGGAGCCAGTACTGCTGCACTACCTTTCCCCCATGGCCATCCTTCAAGGTATTAGCTATTTAGAACATATTTCTATAGTAAATCCAACACTAATTATGCATATCTATTTTTCCACTGGAAGGTCACATTTTATTCCGAAAGAAAATTAATTAATGCAGGCTTGGAATTGAGGATGAGTACAAGCACCAGACTGAATTCATGCCTGTATAGCTTCAGTTTTCCTGGAGGCCCTACTTACCCAACACAAGCCATATGTCACGCAGCCTGGAATATATTGGATTTGCTTTTCCCTGTGAGTGTCATCTTATTATCCTAAACTTAGTTCTATTGTAGCTTCACTGTAGTTCGCTCCTCTGATAATTTACCTCGGGGTTTTGGTAAAGCACCATTGTATTTCTAGCTAACTTCGACATCAGAATAGGGGGTTTCCAGCGGCACACATGAGGCTTCTGGTGGGTGGCCGAGGTTTACTTGACAAGCTAGATATGATGATAAATCTTCCATAAGACTGCCGCATCAGTTTCATTTCTAAATTTTCGTTAATGTTTCTATTTAATGCATGATGTCTACTTTATCAGTTGGTTTATAATTATTTTACATGATAGGCTGACATTTATTTATGTATTGAAGTATACTATAAGAAAATATTGATTTGTCCGTTCATTTACATTATTGCCGTATAGAGTGTTTGTTCTATCATGTTGCGTCAATGTGATGCTTGTAGATATATGCATACGTGTTAAAGGCAAATATTCTTGGTGTAAGATTTAGGGTTCCGTTGCAACGTACGGTACCCTATTGGTGATTGGTGAATGTTCGGTTCGTTATTCTTTTCCTTCCAATTTTTACTGCCTTCAATCAGCACATATGGATCTCCCTTGTTTGAACAGTTCCCTCAAATTTTTTTTTAAGGACTGCATCATGCTCCCCGGTTTGTCCATACGGTTCACGTTGAATCATTTCCGTGGTGTAGTGTTCTTATCCCTTGCTGCCTTTTCCCCGTCTTACCCATTTGTGCTGCATACAATTTTACCTAGCCTATTGTTTCTCCTGTACTATCCGCCTTATAGGACAAGGTTTCTTCATAGATTGGCTTGGTGTAATACAAGACGTCAAGTTTGGATGGTATGTATGTCAAGACCAAAATTCCCAACTGCCTTCAGATTCGATTGATTGCTATATTTACAAATGCTCGATATTCTTTTACCCTAAAATTTTACTTCCTACCACCAGTACATTTTGACCTCCCTTAATTGTATATTTCCCTCAAATATTTCCTAGGACTGCATCATTTTTTTTCAGTTTTGTCCGTACGGTTTCTTTGTTTTCAGTCGGTATCTGACCATGAGCAGTAGGTGAAGCAAGCGGAAGAGAAGCGTGTGATCAGTGCCTATGCCCGTGATTACTTTCCATGATGTGTCTTTGTCCAAACATGTACATCGCTATTCGCTTAAGAAAATCAGTTTCGGTAAGTACCTAACTAACAATACTGTTTTTTTTTGTTGGCATGCAGTAACAAGATTTGATAACAGATTCATGGGATGTGATTCAATTGGTCTTTGACGTGGTCATCAATTAGGTTAAGTGATTGCAGGTAAGAAACGCATTGTACATCAATAATTTATCTCAAGATTGTATGCTTTCTCTGTATTATTGAAAGCAATATGCCCTGATACATTTACTGGAGATGCTTTTATAACTCTTGGTGCAGTATCATCAGTTCGTGAAAAGCTTGTGTCTTAAAGTATGTACAAATGCTTTATTATTCGAAGTAGTTTAATATTCCTGAATCTTTTAAGATGTTTATGGAGGTAATGAGTGTATTTTATTCATTTGATCTTTTTGTATTGCCAGGTTATCCCAAGCAATTGCTTTTGTCTTGATGCAGATTGCTTTTACTTGAAAAAGTGAAAGAACAAGATGCCCAAGATCAAACAATCTGGATTCTGGAAGGAGCGGATAAGGTACACATTACCTGCTTACAATGCTTTATATAACGGCGACATATTGTAGGATCGTTAATGACAATCGAGGGGGAGGAGGGGGGTGAATGATTGTAATCCGCAGCAAGTTTTCTTCTTCTTAAATCTAATATCTTCTTACGTAGATCATACCGCGCACATCAATAATCCTGGATTAACTAATGCCAAAATCTCTCGCCCGAAATTTGACGCCGCTTGCTACTAATCGTGTCGTTCTGTCGGTAGCCGTTTTCTCCTCACGTCGGCGGACACAATTCGCTAGCACAAATCGCTATCAAGAAAGACTAGCCGCCACTCCATCATCTCTCAAAAACCCACGTCAAAGCACAAGCAAAAAGTGCAGCATCTAATAAACAACTCTAAAAAGGAAAGCAATCACATCACACATGAATACTTCACATCATGTATTCATTGAACCAAAAACCTCACCGTGAGGACTTAATTGCTTGCCACCAGCTAGCACATCTTCACGTGAAAGCACAAGCACAGCCGCAAGCCTGTTTTTTCGAGCCCTCAACCTAGTAGCCGCCAGACGCATCTGACCTTTTTCCTCCAAAGTGTGCTCTCCTTTTCATCTCCAAAACAACGCCTTTTTTTCACTGTACATATATATATATATATATATATATATATATATATATATATATATATATATATATATATATATATATATATATATATGCTTAGCCTCAGCACACCTAAACGTGTCCTCATCCGACACGGTTTCATAATTCTAATCCAATCCTAACAAACAAGGATTTCCTAATTTCTCCCAGCTTTCCAATTTTGGACACTTCTAAAATTGTCACGTGTTATAGCCTCCGAAACGCACCTCCGTAGTTTCAACACGCATTATCCATCTTTGATCTCCACGCGCCCCAACTCGAGCTCGACCGTCTCCTTCAGCATCCTCGACCCTCTGGACCATGACTTCGCACCAAGTCATCTCCCGGTCACTGCCAAATACCACGATCGCCTCCGAGTTATCCCGCACATGCAAAGACCAAAACAACATATTTCACCGGCACAAGTTCTTCACAACTTGACCGACATTAGTACGCCACACGCCTCAAATAATCATCAGCACTCAACATTGTCAATTATTCATCAACTAAAATAAACTAGACCTATCCACATGGTCTAACAATCTCCCCCTTGATGAATACATTGACAATACTTCAAAATTGTGAGTTGAATTTTGAAAGAAAAGAAATTTGCAAAAATAAAGTTTCAAAGCTGCAAAGCAAACTTCAAAACCACAGCTGAAAAACTCCCCCTCAACACAAGGAGCTGAAAAACTCCCCCTCAACATAAGAGAAGCAAATTTCTCTAATTTTTTTTCTTTTCAAATTCTCCCATTCTCCCCCTTTGACAATGGAATCATCAAGAACTTCAGAGAAGGAATAATTCTAAAACAAGGGAGCAAGGGGAGTAAAAATCAAGAAGCTTTGTAGATTATGCAAATCAATTTAATGAAGTAACCAATCCATCTTGTTGTGTAGAGCTTAACAGGATCATATAAAATCATGTATCATATAGCAAAGATAAGACAAGTCAGTACCACTTGAAGGATGATTATGCAATTTTAACTTAATGACATGCATCTCAACAATGACTAAACCGATCATAAGCACCACAAAAAGATATCACCAAGAAAAGTGAGAGCCTAACAGTAAGACACAAGTTAAATCTAGATGAGCTAGTAGTCTCATATAACACCCTATTGCTTCACTTTCAATTCTTATTTGCATGTGGCATGCTTGGAGCATACTTCTTTTTAAGGGTGGCATGCTTGAAGCATACTTCTTTTCCTTTTAGCACTTTTGTGTGCATATTTTTCCTTTTGAATATACATAGTTATGTATGGCATGCTTGAAGCATACTTCTTTTCATTTGAGCACTTTGGTGTGCATATTTTTTTGTTTTGAAGATACATAGCTATGTATGGCATGCTTGAAGCATACATCTTTTTATTTTTCTTTTCTCAACCCTTTATATTTTTTTATATATAACATGCCAAATTGAGTGAGCATAACAGGATAGTAATGAGAGACATACTTGCTGCAAAATCCAAGATTTAAAAAGACTCACAAACAAGCTCATCCTTTTACGTAGACATCTCCAAGTGATAGCAATAATCAATCTAGTCAAAGTGTTCAGTCATGTCATGCTTTAGTTCTAATGTAGCAAGTTTATTAAAACCAGTCAAGATCAAGGCTACACAACACATGAATAAATATGATAAAGAAAGCTCTACAACTCATTCGATTTCAATGGCTTGGACTTGATGAATTTGTTTGACAAGGATAATAATCAAAGCTTCTGAACTTTCAAACACAAGCTCCCCCTCAGAATAAGCCCAAAGAATGCAACCCACCTAACTCACTTTGCAAAATAGCAGATCATGCAGAATCAAACAGTTTTGAGAAAGAAACAGCAACTAAAACTCAATAAGGTGAAGAGCAACATCACCCTTTCCACATGTTCTCTGATAAAATGAAATTTCTTAGAAGCCATCAAAGAAAATGAAGAACCATCAAGTGATCCAATCAAGCAATGATGTAAAAGACTGGAACCAAATCAAGCTCATGTTCTTCAACCACGTCATTTGTTCTTCTACAAAGACAAGAAACATCGGTCTCCAAGATCTTGGGGTTAGTGAGATAAGATTTAGGGATCCAATACTGAGATACACGATGAACAGGAGCAACAAAACTAGAACAAGAACCATGTGTGTGTGAGCGATCAGAACGCCAAGAAGAAGTCTGTCTAGCTGCCCCTTGAAATGCAGGCAATGCTGAACGAGATTTATTTGAATGATAACCCAAACTAGCACGTGAACCAGATTTAAAATCATCATAAAAGTTCTCTAAAAACCTAGCTTTTGCATTAGTTCTAGGAACAACAAAAGTGGATGCACGTTTTTGTTTTAATGCATTCAATCTTTCCTTCTTCTCTTTCTTAGCACGCCTAAAGCAATATTCATGCAAGTGCCCATCTCTACCATAATAGGTGCAATGAAATTTAACATAATTAGAGTTCTTATGAGATGACGAGCTAGCACCTACAACATTAGCAGAAGAGCTTTGCACAAAACCAACAGATTTAAACACAGTTTGTTTTGGTTCAGATTTTACTTCAAATTTTTCAGGTTCAAGGAGCTTAACAACCTTAGGAGGATGATTCATGGCATGCTCAATAAAATTAAATACTAGATCTTGACTTTTAACACTCACTTTTGACTTGTCTAGGATCATGTTCAAATTTTTCTTGCCAAAGGAAAATATCTCTAAAGTGTCCTTAAGATACTCATTTTCTTTAGCTAGAGTGGGACAAGTTGTGCACTTAACAGATTCATTCACATTTTTCTTAGAAGCATACGACTGAGCCAATTTTTCTTTTTCAGCAATCTCATTTAGTTGTCTGGTCAAAGCTTCTATCTCTATTGTAAGTTTAGGACAGTTAGAACAAGAAGCTATCTCATGATAAAGCATCTGTTGAATTGTTTCCTAAGAAGTATTGAGTCTAGCTTCTAGCAATTCACAATTAGAGCAAGTTTTAGTTTGAGCATTTGATATACTTGACTCTAAACAAGTAGAACTAGACTTGAGCTTTTCAATTTCATCATAAGCAAGTTTTAACTTTTCATCACAAGAGTCATGTGCTAGTCTTAACTCATCAAATTTAGTATGTATTGACTTAGCAGTCTCCAATTCAGAAAATAAAACTTGGCACGACTCACAAGATTCATCATCAGGAATAGAACCTTTAAGTCTATCAATTTCAGAATTTAAGCTCTCAACAACAAGATCATGTTTCTTTATTTTCTTTTTATACTTTTTGAGCTCATCTGTCAACCTAAGCACAGCACGAGATAAATCTGTATAAGAAGGTTTTACCTCATCAGGATCACTGTAGAGATCATCATTGTTAAGCTCCTCACTGCTCGCCATAAAACACATCCTTGTGAAATCCACCTCCTTTGCCTTCTTGCTGTTGTCCTTATCGTCGCTTCCAGAATCAACATCACTTAATTCAATCTCATCAAGTGCTGAGAGTATCTTTTTGACTGCCTTGCGATAATTGTGCTTCTTTCTTGAGTCAATCTTGGATTTAGTGCGACGAGTTGGTACTTTGTCATCTTTGACCTCCTTACTCCTCAGTTTGGGACAATTCATCTTCATGTGGTTTAGCTCACCACATTCATAGCATCTGATTGGACCACTTCTCCGCCTTGATCTGATGTTGTTAATTGCCTTGGTCACCCTGCTGGAGAAGAGTACAAGCTGCTCTTCTGGAATCTCCTCTAACTGTTCATCTGTGGAAGAAGACAAAACAGACACAAGACAAGAGCTAGAAGAAGCAGTTTGCATGGGGTTAGTCATAAGAGCCAAAGATGAAGATTTATCAATCTTAGATGGCACAGCTTCCATCTCATAGGTTTTCAATCTAGAGTAAAGATCATCCATGGTTAAAGTATCTAGATCGATAGTTTGATTGATAGTTGTGACAACCATCAACCACTCAGAACCTAAAGATCTCAATATCTTAGTTGCATTATCTTCATCAGTTAGAATAACACTAACACCATGCAAACTACTCAGTATCTTTTCAAAACGAGCAAAAAGATCATCAATAGATTCACCTGGTTTCATAGCAAAATCATAATACTCTTTTTGATAAAGATTTTTACGTACTTTCTTAATTTTAGTAGTTCCCTCATGATAATCACAAAGAGTCTTCCATATTAAATGGGTAGAACTAATATGAGCTACACGATCAAACTCTTTGCGAGAGATTCCTTGAAACAACAAGTTACGAGCTTGAGCATTTAGATCAACATCTGCTTTATTTAAATTAGTAACAGTAGCATGAACTATATAAGGACTAGAAACTTTATTCCATACATCACTACCTTGAGCCTCAATATATGCTTGCATACGACACTTCCAAAAAGCAAAATCAGTACCATTTAACATGGGGGGACGATTCACATACCTCTCTGACGCCATAACAACTTGGCTCTGATACCACTTGTAGGATCGTTAATGACAATCAGAAGGGGGGGTGAATGATTGTAATCCGCAGCAAAAGTTTTTTTTCTTAAATCTAATATCTTCTTTTGTAGATCATACCGCGCACATCAATAATCCCTAGATTAACTAATGCCAAAAATCTCTCGCCCAGAAATTTCAGCCGCCGCTTGCTACTAATCAGCGTCTGTCCTGTCTAGCCGCCATTTTCTCCTCACGTCGGCAGGACACAGCTGCTGCTAGCACAAATCGCTATCAAGAAAGACTAGCCGCCGGCTCCATCATCTCTAAAAAACCCACGTCAAAGCACAAGCAAAAAGTGCAGCATCTAATAAACAACTCTAAAAAGGAAAGCAATCACATCACACATGAATACTTCACAGCATGTATTCATTGAACCAAAAACCTCACCGTGAGGACTTAATTGCTTGCCACCAGCTAGCACATCTTCACGTGAAAGCACAAGCACAACCGCAAGCCTATTTTTTCGAGCCCTCAACCCAGCAGCCGCTGCACGCACAGCCTTTTTCCTCCAAAGCTGCGCTCTCCTTTTTCTATCTCCAAAACAACGCCTTTTTTCTGCGCAGCCTGTATACGTATATATATATGCGCTAGCCCTTGCACCCTAAACGTGTCCTCATCCGACACGGTTTCATAATTCTAATCCAATCCTAACAAACAAGGATTTCCTAATTTCTCCCAGCTTCCCAATTTTGGACACTTCCAAAATTGTCACGTGTTGTAGCCTCCAAAACGCACCTCCGTAGTTTCAACACACATCATCCATCTTTGATCTCCACGCGCCCCAACTCGAGCTCGACCATCTCCTCCAGCACCCTCGACCCTCTGGACCATGACTTTGCACCAAGTCATCTCCCGGTCACCGCCGTAGACCACGATCGCCTCTGAGTTATCCTGCACATGCAAAGACCAAAACAACATATTTCACCGGCACAAGTTCTTCACAACTTGACTGACATTAGTCCATACACGCCACACGCCTCAAATAATCATCAGCACTCAACATTGTCAATTATTCATCAACTAAAATAAACTAGACCTATCCACATCGTCTAACACATATCCTGTGCACATGTCCCATTTGGTGGATATGTGCACAAAGGCCATCTCATCCCTCCTTCCGAAATCCATGGCTGTGCCACCTCCCACTTGTGGCTTCTTTGTGAAACCCCCCACGTGAATCCTTCTTTCGCTCGAAGCACCAGTCCGAGCTTGCTCCTTTCGCTCCCCCCATTCCCCACTTGGTGCTAGGGTTCCTCCTTTGCACCTCCCCCTGCGCCGTCGCCCGCCACTGCCCCATGCACCGCCCGCCAAGAGGCCCTGCGCCGCACCTCCCCTCCATTGGCGCCCTCCGTCGCGCCTCCCCTGAGCCGCCTCAGCACCTCCACCCTGCGTCGCCCCTCCTCCCCCAATGAGACTCCTCCCACCGCCGCCACTTTATGAAACACCCCCCCAAGCAACTTCTCATTTGAGTTACAGACTCGCCTCTTCCTCCATTCCCCAATGGCCCAATCCCTCTCGATTCCCTATCGACCTGTGAGCTATGGTTCGGAGTCGCTGACCCGTCGGCCCTGCGTAGACCCTCGCCCGCCGCCTAGGCTCTACTGCCGAGCGCTGCCTGATTTCTTGAATATCAGTTTCAAGTTGTAGCGTACCAGTACAAGGAAAATGAATTGCTGATTTCTTGTGTTTCCAACCTAGTCTGCTGGAGTTATGAATTGTATTTGTTATGATGTACCCTGTATGAAACCTTATTTCTGTAGTATCCTAAATGTCAACTGAAAGCTTGGGAAGTGAATGGCTAATTTATGAATTGTGTGATTGCTCTAGAATTCTTGTGTGATTACTGCTACGGTGACTCGATCTGCTCTGTTGCTTTTATGATGACAGATTTCTTGCTACTTAGATGCCAAGCTCAATAGTATGAGGTATTTGCCTTCATGTGCTTGTGAAGAGAATCCAGTGAATATAATGTGAAGAATATTTGGCATGACTTCTGCGAACACAAGAATATTGTATTCATGGTGTGGTATGTATAATGCTTCTTTAAGTAATAAGCTTTGTATAACCTGTAGAAATTCTCAAAACTGTTAATTGGTTTTTATATCTGTCCCGGAGAAATCATTCATAACCATGAAGTAGACAGTGTTTTTGCATGAAGCAATCATAATTGAGCTACATAATTTTTGAATGATGTTCTTGCATGTTCAGGAGCAAAATTCTAAGCAAGCACTTGATACTATTTAGCTGGCACAGGCATTCAGATTTAGTACCATTGCAAGCACCTGATACACATGACACTACCACAATTTTTCAAGTAGCACCTCGGACCATTTAGCTTAGCTTACAATTAACAAAATGCTTACAACTGAGGAGTCTTACATGCAACAATACACACAGAAAACAGGTTACAGATTCACTTTAGACATGGACACACATCCATTCATCTCACCATAATTCAGAACATGCACTTCCATTCACCCAAAAAAATTGTTGGTAATGCACAAAGCGGTAACAAGCATTCAGACCTGATACTATTCATGGATTCTAATTAACAAGCATTCAGGCCTGATACTGTTCAGACCATTGCAAACATATCTCATTGATTCTAATTCATGGAACTTCATTGATTCCCATTACAAAATCAGCTGATATTATACATGGAACTTTGATTCCCATTGCAAAAATCACCTGATGCTGTTCATGGAACTTCATTGATTGCCATTACAAATCACCTGATACATGCTAACAGGTTCTTTCATGCACATGCACACACATTCAGTAAAAAAAAAGCAAGTACCTGCTGCTATAATTCCAACTACACATTCACAATTACAAGAATTAATCAAGGCGCTGCTCAGAGACGGAGCGAGGTCGGCCCTGGATGATGGCAGCGAAGCAACCTAGGGCAGTGGCAGTGTGTAGGGGATAGAAGTTGGTGACCCAGGGTGGTGCGTCTTGGAGGCGCGGTGCAGGGCGCCGGTGGAGGGGAGGTGCGGCGCAGGGGCCAGCGAAGGTCGGCTCAGTGCAGGGGGTTCTAGTGGGCAATGTAGGGGGGCGGCGGCGTAGGGGCCGACGTAGAGAAGGAATCCTAGCACCAAGTGGGGAATGGGGGGAGCGAAAGGAGCAAGCTCGGGCTAGTGCTTCGCCGGGTGGGGGGTGGGGGGGTGGGGTGGCAAAGAAGCCACAAGTGGGAGGTGGCTCGGTCGTGGATTTCGGAAGGAAGGGCTGAGATGATATATGTGTACATATCCACCAAATGAGACATGTACACAGGATATACCGCCCTATATGGCAAGTGTACATCTTATATATCTCTGTGTGATTAATTGATTCTTCTTATTTCAAACTTACTCTTTATTGCCATAGTTTTCTCCAATCTTCTGCACTTTCTATTTAGCCAGCATGTTTTTGCTAATTTTGCAGATGATATACCTTTTTATGAATATGTTAATTGATAGGTCCATTCTACCCAACTTTTGTTGGAGGATTTCCTCATGAATTCAAACGCCCATCGCATTCACGTTCAATTACCAATTAAGCATGAGTGTAAAACTCGGATATGTTAGTTGGATCTTCATGTTATGTCAACGGTTTGATAAACTTATCAAAGTTATATGTTTTGTGTGGAAGACGGCTCGAAGGCCCCAACAAAGTATATCAAGATATTGCTATATTTTCCTACGAACTTTTCTTTGTAAGTGAGATTTTTTTAAATGTCTATGTACTATATGTTTTTTCATGTCTACAAGAAGAGGGGAACAAGACACCATTTTATGTGTAAAGAAGGAGCACTATATTTTCTTAGCGTTATTAATTCATTGCAGTAAAATAAGCCATATTCCAATGGCCCAGAAGGCATGTTGTCTTCCCGCTGCAACGCGTGGGGAATCATCTAATTCTCACCTTTCTCGTAAAATTCCTGCGTTCCAGACCAGCGCTACAAGCTAATCTGCACCATATATATCGACACAAAAGCTTGCTAAAAAAAGAGATGTATGTACCAGCTATTACACACTAGCGAAAAACAAAACCACACATAACGTCTTTACAAATCTCAGAAACTTTGAAAAACCGCGTGCTAGCTCGTGGTCTCGAAGTGGCAGAGCCTGTTCTCCGCGAGCTTAGTCCTGCACGCCAAGGCCTTGTACTCCCTCCAGGTGAACTCCCTGTACCGGCTGCGCCCGCCTTCCCCCACCAGCCACGGCAGCGGCGCCAGCATCTCCCGCGGCCGCGGGCCGCCGAAGAAGATCACCGACACCCGCGACCGAACGCTGTTCACCATCACCCGGTGCCTAACGCTCCGGAACCTCCCGTTCGTCAGAACCTACATGCATATACACACGCACACCATAAATTCAAGGGTCCGTCTATACAATGTTCATCTGTTTTGTCAGTCAAAAAGAGTCAAATTTTAGTTCATTTATAACTTCATTATACATAAACTATAGTAAATTCTTTATGTAATTTTTGTTCTTGGTCACTGTAATTATTCTCGAAAGTCTTAATAACTCGTATTTCCATAACATAATTCAAAATATAACATATACTTTGAGAGATTGAGCAAAAACAAAGACAAAAATTAAAATTCTATACTAATAAAATACGGCAATGTGGTGAATCCGTTATGTTTTGAAGCAAAAATTATAATAAATTCGACCCAATTCATAGAGCAAATCTCAAAGTATATCAGAAAGATGAAAATTTGACTATTTTAACGAAAGAAAACAGTTGAATATTATTTAGCAAAACCGTAAATTCAAAGTGTGGTCAAGATTCAAGAACCAGCATATTTAAAACCAAGTGGCACGTCGCATGACTGAACAAGGCTCTATTTGGGACGCATGAGTTTCGCATTTAACAGTTTAATTCCAGCAGAAATCTGGAGATTCTAGTGACATGAAAAGTGAAAAAAAAGGCATGCCTTATGTGCTCCTTCTCACTTTTCCTTTTTTAAAAGAAAAAAGAATATGTTGTACCTTAATTCACTTGGCTACAGGGGAAGTCGGCCTGGAGCTAAACATGGAATTAG
Source organism: Phyllostachys edulis (assembly GCA_036346405.1). Lineage (NCBI taxonomy): Eukaryota > Viridiplantae > Streptophyta > Magnoliopsida > Poales > Poaceae > Phyllostachys > Phyllostachys edulis. The sequence continues at coordinate 52,607,353 of CM070554.1, read as the reverse complement.
CTTGCCGGATACTAAATAAAGCAGGACCGCACAATTACCGGCATCATCTTTCTGTGCAGCACATTATCATTGTACTATGTTCTCAGATTTCACGTGTAAGCCGGGCCTATCGTCACTAAATAGCCGTGTGCTCCACATGATTTATTTTGAAAAGATTTTAAATAATGACTGATAGAGTGATAGATTTGCCTGTTCGACAACACTGACTGGCAGCATGGTTCCCCAAAAGGTTGGCTGATTGAGATGGAAATGCCACTTTGACATCCACACGATTCACTCAAACATCATAGAGGGGACCCGGCTCAAAGGACAGCTGAACATTGTCTGTCATCTCCTGAACCGTACAGCTCAATTACCAAACACTTTTTGCAAAGGAAAAGCTTGGTATGCCCGTGAACTCATTTTCATTCATTCTAAATGCAACTGGTGTTAAACCTTGTTAAATCGAATATCTGTATATATATTTTTTAAAAGGATGCTACTCCTATCCAGTGAAAATGCCCTCATTTTTTAATCTACGATATTACCTGCAAGGCATCACCAACATTGACGAAGAATGAGTTCTGATCCTGTGGCACGGAAGCCCATCTGTCATCGCGCAAGGAGATCTCCAAGCCCGACGTGTCGTTGGATCGGAGAACCGAAATGATCTGAGGATCAGTATGCTCACCAAACCCAATCAACATACCATGCCCCAGCTGCTTCAGCTCGGGACGTGGTGGGTAGTGGTTCACCCTCAGCATCGAGTCGCTCTCCTTGTCCAAGACAAGTCTAGTGAACACATCTTTCTCCTCCATGCCCAACCCTTCCGCGATCAGCTCCAGCACCTCGCAAGTCAGTCTTCTCACGGCTACAATGTACTCGTTCAAAAGATCACTGCAGGTACAAAATCCAATTAGTGTCATTGTAAGAGACCATAAATATGTAAACACTCGTTACGACCGCTTAATTTATTTGAAGATATATTTCGCACAATTTTCTTTATCACGGTCCGTTTTTGAACGCGGAAATTTTCCCGTGATATTCTAGTGAAATCTGCGTGTCAAATAGGCCTCTCAGTGCCTATAAAGTCAGGCACACCAGCTTAACATTAACAGATGTCACTGTGTGTCACGGTGTCGACACTTCTTTGCCGTGTTGGACAGGTGCGTCACCGGAGAAAAAAGGTTGGAGGCGATGAAGACGGCAAAAATGCCTCACTATTTAACGCCAGCTTGAAGTAGGCCATGCAACAGCCGCTGCACACGTACACAGGAAAAAAGAAGACTCGAGCGCCCAAAGCGCACGTGACGCAAATCCCAACCGTGCAAGTATGCAACTGGAAGGCGAAGATCGTCGTGGTCGTGGAAAACTCTATCGGTGAAACTTCGTCGGTAACCGATAAGTCCGATAAAATTTTATGCTGGGTAATTTTTTTTGGATTTATCCTATTTTCATTCAAATTCAAAATTTAGACAAATTTTGTCTTTACATTTGGAAAAAAAATCAAATTTAAATTAAAAATTTTCGTTCGAACTATCCGGTAACCGGCGGTTACTAGTTCTATTGGTGGGGTCGGATAAAAATTACAAAATGATATAGTTTTCCTTGGTCGCGGTTGGCCGGCCAGCTGGACTTTGAGAAGGCCTTAGATATGGTGGAGCACACAGTACTATCATCTAAATTTTGCAAAATAAAGGTTTTGATAATATATAGATTACCTGGATTAAAAATTTATTCAGTTCTGGAACATCCTCGGTTTTATTAAATGGAGCACCAATGAAATATTTTTAATGTAAAAGAGGAGTGAGACAAGGTGATCTTCTCTCGCCACTCTCTTCATTCTTGCAGTGGATCTCCTGCAGACAATTATAAATGAACCACATAGAAGGAATCTCTTCAATATACCAATCATGTTGATAATAGATGGGGATTTTCCTATAGTTCAATATGCGGATGATACCTTAGTCATTGTGGAAGGTGATGCAAGATAATTATTTTGTTTGAAGGGTCTATTAAATTTATTCGCTTCCTCCACATGACTGAAAGTCAACTATAACAAGTCATTTATAGTGCCCATTAATGTCACTGATGACAAAATGTCTATCCTGGTAAACACATTTGGATGTAAAATTTGTACTCTTCCTTTCACTTATTTGGGTTTACCGCTGGGAACAACATGTCCAAGAGTACATGATTTTTCGTCATTGATTGATCGAGTAGAGATAAGACTATCCAATTGCGCAGCTTATCTCTCTTATGGAGGGCGATTGACAATGATCAACTCGGTACTCTCCCACCTCCCAACTTTTTACATGTGCTCACTCAAGATCCTAGTGACGGTCATTAATAATATTGATCGAGCTCGAAGTCACTGTCTTTGGAGGGGTTCGGATTTAAATGCAAAAGGTGAAAATCTAGCCGCATGGAATTTGGTATGCAAACCAGAAAACAAAGGGGTTCTTAGAGTTATTAATTTACAAACACAAAATGATGCTCTCCTAATGAAGAATCTACATAAGTTCTACAATGACCATGATCTTTCATGGGTGAAGCTGATCTGGGAAAGGTATTATCGAAATAATATTCCTCACAACACAAGGAATCAATGCTCTTTTTGGTGGAGAGATATTATGAAAGGCATTATGATTTATAGAGGAATTGCTATGGTAATAATTGGTGCTGGTACATCAGTGTTATTCTGGTTGGATTTTTGGAATTCCAACCTTTGTTGTCGCAGATATCTAGTGCTATTCACCTTTGCTAAAAACCAACAAATCTCAGTGGCTAATCTACTAAAAAATCCAGGGTATAAGAGGACAGTTCCACCCTCCTTTGTCTATTGAAGCATTTGAGGAATATAATATGCTTAAGGAAGACATTAGGCATTTTCTTCCAATTAATAATTACCAAGATAGTTGAACATACATATGGGGCTCAGCACAATATTCATCTAAAAAATACTACAAGTTCTCTTTTAATACTCTTATGCCATCATCTCAGCCACTCAAATGAATTTGGAAAAGCAAATGTGTTATGAAACTTAAGGTTTTTGCATTGCTACTTTTAATGGACAGACTGAACACAAAAGACATACTACGTATGCGACATTGTAATATTGAGAATGATCAATATTGTGTCCTATGTCTAGATAGAGAGGAAGAAACTCTACACCATTTATTCTTTGGCTGCCAATTCAGTCAATCATGTTGGAATATTATTGGCATTAATTAGGATGATACGACTGATGTTTAACTTAAAGTGGAAAGAACGAGATTAATCTTTAATTCTATGTTCTATATGGAAATCTTTATTTTGGCCGTATGACTTATTTGGAAACAAAGGAATGACAAAGTGTTTGAGAATATCACACCGAATATATATTAGTAGGAATTTTTTTTAAGATTGAACTTGCTCTGCATGTGCACCGAGTCAAAAAAGATTATAGACAACCTTTTTTGATTGGCTGCAAACAATTGTTTGAGATCTTTACCCCTAGTGGGTTGTAGTTTTTTTGTTTTCCTTTTACCCTGTATGTAAAATATTTTTAAATTTTTATTAATATATATACAGTAGGGCCTCCTTACTGGTCCTCGTCAAAAAAAAAGTTTTATATGATTTCCCACTTTTGAAAACCTTTTAAGAAAAGAAGAACAAAAGAGAGAACGTCCTAATCACAGTGAGTAAGCGAGTGATGACTGATGAGGTGCATGCATTAGAATCCAAAAAATTCAGATGCATTAGTTTTTGCTGCAGCTTTTGTCCATCCATTTGTTTAATTTGTTTTGGTACCTTGAAACTTACTCAAAAGTTGACTCGATTTTCTCGAGATGAGTGATGGGCATCCGATCTAGAATAAAATGATTTTAGTAGATCTAGTTGGAGAGGGGATGTGGAGTGGGGGGAGTTTTTTTTCTTCTCATTTAGTCTCTTTTTGAAACGAAATAACAGATGCACCCCTGCGAATGAAATGAAGAAAATGGTATCGCGACAGGTTAGACAGGTGACATGTATCTCCTCCAGTACGTTGAAACCACCTTCCACGATACCCGTATGCGGCAGGTGACCCTGCCGTGCTCCCGGTCCATGGCAAGATGACATGCACATGTGGGCACTGCAGGCAGACACATTCCTGCCACGGATTAGGAGCCCGTCAGGTGACCTGACGTGCATGGGGATCGTAGAATGTGGCTGTCACACACAAGGATTGCAGAAGGTGACTGTCGCGGTGCTATTTTTGCAAATTTGTACGAGCTAAGGTACTTTGACAAAAAAAAAACTGTGTCAATTTAGCCAAAAAAAAAAACTCAAGTGGAGAAGGCAGGAGAGAGCGAAAGATACAGGGGTTGTAGGAATTTTTTTTAAAAATAATATTTTTTTAAAATAATTACAAAAATATATAGTCGCCCTAAAAAATTACAAAAATATGTCCCTGCCGCCAGTTCAACTGGCGACAGGAATAGCCAGTTCAACTGGCGATAGGGACCTTCTCACCCCTTTGTCGCCGGTCTGAGTACCTGTCGCCAGTCAACTAGCGATAGGAACCTATGGCCAGTTGAACTGGCGACAGCTTCTTGTCAACATTTGAACTGGCGACAGGAAGACTGACCCTATAAAACCCTAAAATTTGGTACATGACTCACTTTTATTTAGAAAAAAAGAGGAGAGACGAGTAGAGGGGAGGAGAGAAGCTAGCGAAGCGCTGCCCGTCCGATTGCCTACCTCTCGGGTAATTTTTTTTAACCGAATGGATTACATAGTTTTAAATGTACGGTTACGTAGTACAATACGTTTTACATAATACTTTTCGGTGGGTAGAATATTTTTAGATATGCGGTTAATCGTGGAAATGTTCTTTATGGTGTAGTGCGTCAAATATGTCCGACATCGTTAATTTCAAAATTTACTATGGTCAAGGGACTATTATGGAGCGTCCCGAGGGATTGATTTGCATTATTTCAATCGGTGACCGTGCCCTACCAAGACGAGCGGCGTACATGGGGTATTTGTGATGCGGTGATTGTTCCACACATTCCAAGTGGACCGTGATGTGTACAATCTGAGATTGAGTTGCCTTGCCCCACAGGTAGGACAACCCACATATTGGGAGTTAGTGCAGCTGAAGGGAACAAATTCATAGTAATCATATGTACGCATGGTAAGGGAGGGAGGGTGGAAATTGGTCATTTTGGTCCAAGCATATGCCAAACCCACTCCTCCACCCACAGCTGAGCAAGAAGAGGGTACTGACGCCGAAGAAGAAGTCGGGGACTCCAGCCACAGTGCGGCGCACACAATGGCTGAAGCTCTCGGAGTTTCTTATGCTGTCAATGAAGACCCTACGGAAGTAGCTCCTACGGTCAGGCAAGCTAGTGGTCTTGCTAACGAGGGTGAGGAGGTGGAAGCCATAGTGCAAAGAATGGATCTCGAAAACCGAGACTACATGGCATTGTCTGAAGATGAAGGTTCCGACGACGAGGATGATGTGGACCAGCAGGCGGTTCTATCCGACTGGAGCACATACTAGTTCGAGAACCTCGTCGTCAACGAAGGCTCCCATGTGCCGTGGGAGTACGACCAGAGTAAGGTCAGGCTAGGAGCTATGTACAAATGCAAGGAGCCTGTGCAGGATGCGGTCAAATTCTAGGCCTTGTCGGTGCGGCGCACATTCAAAGTCGTCAAGTCTACCCCAAGATTCTACTACGTGAAGTGCGGCATAGAGGGATGCCCTTGGCGAGTGCACGTATTTCAGCCTAAGTGGGACACCTACTAGAAGTGCTCTATAGTGGTCCCTCACACATGCATCATTTCTGAGTCAGTGCAGTCCCACCAGAACCTGTCATTAGGTTCCATCGCCAACCTCATGTACAGCGAGATCATGGATAATCTAGATTTTGAGCCATGATCCATTATTTGGACGATTGAGGCAAGGTTCTAGTACACAATCAGTTATACCAAGGCTTGGAGGGCAAACCAGAAGGCATTGGAATCAAGGTGGGGCACGTTCGAGGATTCCTACCACAACCTCCCCGGGTAACTTCGAGTCATACAAGACAGAATCCTAGCACCCATATCGACATTCAAGACGCCATGCACCCGAAGTGGGCTAATAAGAGGGTACTGCAGTGAGCATTCTTCGCGTTTGGTCCATGCATCAATGCATTCCTGCACTGCCATCCAATCTTGTGCGTAGATAGCACATTCTTGACTGGGAAGTAAGAGGGCCAGATACTGACTGCAATAGTGACGGACAGGAACAATCAAGTTCTTCCCGTGGCATTCGCATTCGTTGAAAGTGAGAACACGGACAGCTTGTTGTGGTTCCCGAAGAATGTGAGGATTTCTGTTGTGCAAGGCCGCCCCAACGTATGCCTCATACATGATCAGCATGCAGGCCTGCTGCGTGCAATAACCCAACTGCAACAAGGAGAGAACATACCACTTGCATGGCCGGATCTGCAGAGCAGGTGGTGCATGAGGCACTTAGGGTGCAAACTTCTACAACCAGTTCCGCAACAAAGACTTAATGAACCTGTTCAAGCGGCTGTGCAACCAGAACCAATAGCGAAAGTTCGAAGCACTCTGGAAGATTCTGGATGAGCAAACCGAGATGCACAGAAAAGAGGTAGCGAGAAGGGTCGCTCCAAGTGCAGACCAGGCCCCCGAAGCATTGCCACAGCTACCCACAGATGCTCCCAGATTGATGAGGAGGACTGGGGCGTAGGTGAAATGCTTCTCGGACAAGATTGAGCACGAGGCTAAGGAGAAGTGGTCGCTGCTACATGACAGGGGTGGTGCTCGATATGGTGTCATGAAAACTAATCTAGCCGAGGTGTACAACTGAGTCATGTGCGGCGCAAGGTGCCTCCCTTTGGTTGTTATTGTGGAGGCAATTCTCCGCGGTACGACGAACTACTTTGTTAACAGAAACAACAACATGTCGCTCGCCATGGCAAATGACAGAATACTCTACTCCGCCATGGTCACCAAATACGTGGAGGAGAAGAGCAAGAAGGGTAAGATGCACTGGGCATTCAAGATGGGCATAAGGGAGCATCGCTTCGAGATAATGTGCAGGGATAAAGGACGCCGCGGGATGAACCGCGAGATGGTCACCCATGAGTGCATGCTACGCCACGGTAGTTGCATATGCACTTGCAATAAGCCCCCTTTTCTGCATAGACCTTGCACCCATGTCATAGCCGCATGTTCGACGGTGGCATAGCATCCCGGTTAGTATTTCTCTGACTATTTCACCAAGGAGGCGGTGAAGCAAACGTAGACTGGGGAAATGTATGGTTACGCTGTGGTTGGCTATTTCACTGGCCATCCAACCTGGGAGCAACTAATTTGGGCCGCAGACATTGATAGGGTCAAGGGAAAGGTTGGCCGACGACAGGTACGACGCATCAGGAACGACATGGACGATGTAGCAGAAACCAGACATCGTACGAAGAAGTGTTCCATTTGCAAGGAGTCTGGCACACCTTCAAGAAATGTCCCACGAGAAATTCTTAGGACAAAGGAGACATCGACACTCCAGACATCGCCGTAGGGATCTCATCCGGTCACCCGACTCGAGGTAGTCCACATGGGGGACGTTGAGGTTGCAACCGCGAGAAAGCACGTACAGTAGTAATATGTTATTTGCCAATGTTCTGAAGTATCATTTTAATTAAGTGTTATGACGTTTTGCTGAATGTTATGTAATATCAGTATGATTTATCGTAGTTTTGATAGTAATGGCAAGTTCACATTTGTTTCCTTACATAATATGCAGTGCATGTACATGAGCAAGTGTATGAATTTCTAGACGCATCACAATATCACCTACCTTCATACTTACGAATCATTGATACCTCAATCTTCCTCGCAAAATTCTTTAGAAATTCACCGCACTAGAACAACATACGACAATTATAAAATGTTATTGCGAGTCTAACAAATTTCGTACCATTCAAAAACTATGAAAACCACAAGTAGACAAATCGGATTAGGGTTTGAGGTACCTGTCACCAGTTCAACTGGCGATAGGTACCTGGACCGGCAACAGTGCGAGAGGTCCCTATCGATTCAATGACGATAGATTTCATCGCTGAATTGATTTACATGAACACATTTTTGTAATTTTTTGGATCGACTATATATTTTTATAATTATCTTTTAAAAAAATATTTTTTTTAAGAAATTCGGGATTGTAGTGGGGGTGTGTTGGGGGGTTAGGGGCTGTGGCAGAGCGATAAAGATTCTCTGTTGCTGAGACGATTATAGCACGTGTTATTTTTAGTGTATCTTTCTCTATCAGTATCACTTGTGGGACTGTCTGATCTGACGATCGAGTGTTGATGTAATGTTAGGGGTGCACATATGTCACGTGATAATTTCTGAATTTGTTGCATATTTTCATCGTGGCTATTAGGAATTTAGGATACACGACGACCGAGTCAAATCTTACTCAAGTGAACAAATGGCCTATAGATCTAAGAAAAGTCTTCGTCCAAAAAGGCTAAAAATGATGAGATATACGATCCCTACGTTCCAGCTTGCACAAGCACAACGGCTTGTACTTGTAGTCTTTGTTGCTCAAACAGTGGTTTTGTTGTGGTTATTACACTGCAAGACATAAGATAAATCCATGCCGTTTTTCAGAAAAAGAAAAAAAAAGGAAAGTTTTGCATTTTTACTGAGGTTTGACAAATTTGCCAAAAAGCTTTTCACAAGTGAATTTAAAATACTTTTAAATATTAATTTTAAGAAAAGAATACTGAGTAACTATTTCTTAAAGTCGAAATACCCATTTTGCTAAAAATTAAGCATTCCATCTAGTTTGCTCCAGGCCAAAAGATAAAAATCCAAGTGCTGGTCGGCCTGCCCTTCTTCTAGCTTTTGCACACGCGTCTGTTTCACGAATCTTTCGAACAGCATGTAAAGCACACCATATTACCAGAATCTGTTCTCTTTGCACTCGTGGGAAAACGAAAAATAAAACTACGAACGTATTTTCGAATTCAATTATACGTAATTCAGAACAGCCGCTGCTTAAAGTCCTTAAGAAATGCTTACGTGGGTTTCGGGGCCCACCCGCAGTGAGTATTGCGTGTCGTAAATGAACCGATTTTCATTCGTAAATTAGCAATTCGCCATGTAAATGGTGAACTCACCGGAAAGAGCAGGGTGACGCCGGCGGCACCTCGCCGGACACGGGCAATGGCAAGCCGGGGAGTGCCACTGGCGCGGCGCCGGCGGTGGTGACGCCGAGCAGGAGGTACTCGACCCACCCGAGGTCGCCGTTGCTGCCTATCCGCTTGCTCGCGTACCCGAACGGGTTGCCGGGCGACGCCGCCGTCGCCGCCTCCTTCTCCCGCTGCGGTAGCGCGAAGAACGCGGCGGCCGCGGCCTCCACGCGCGCCAGTAGCGCAGCCGGCACGCCGTGGCCCGTCACCTTGAAGAACCCGTGCTCCTCGCACGCCGCCACCACCGCGCGCGCCGCGGCCGCCCTGCCCGCGGCCAGGTCGACCTCCGGGACGTCGGCCAGCGGCGGCGCCGCCTTCTGCACCGCCGGGAGGGCGATCTGCTCCAGCTCGCCCTTGGCAAGAACCACCATGGTTACAGCACGGAGAGCGCACTAGCTGCACAGCGTGTATGTAACCAAGAAACAGAGGAGAGACGCAGAGGATTAGAGGAGAGCTGAGCTCGAGAGGCTTGGCACGGGAGGGGGACGAAGGGTGTGGTCTCTCTTTATATAGTCATGGGCGAGACCGGGAGAGACGTATGACACCTTGATTCGTGTATACACTGTTCTGAGTTCTGACAGTTACCTGTCTGTGTAGGAGCTATCTTGCACACCTAATTAATTGATCCGGATCTTCTGCTTTACTGTATAGATCCACGCTATGAACAGTGATGCTCTCACAATATCCGCTACAGTACTGTAGCAATACAGTAGCAACCGTCTAAACAGTACCATATTGATTTTACCACCGCGGAACCACCGTAGAAACACACACACTGTAGTTACTGATTCCACCCTTCGATTTTTTATCAGACAGTGAAGATCATTTTTATTTTCCATGTATTGTAAATTCTCTGTCTTGGATGTTTTAATGCAGAGGATCCCAATCCCTAATTAATGGCTCTGCTTGTTTTCCAAACTAGGTGTAATCAGAGAGAGGGATAGGTGTAACATAAAAACCGATTCTGGAATAATTCACACCGAGCATTTCGAGCTACCACCAACCGAAGGAAATGGGGGATCCATTCTTCGCATGCTAGTCCCCACTCCCCTGTGTTCAATCATTCATTCGGCCCCTTTCTCAAAAGAGCAACGCTGCGCACTCCCATTTCTTTACGATATCCTCGCTCGACAGGGGGCTGCGGGCAACAGGGGAGGCCCACGCGGCGGCGTGTCTCGCCGACCACCACGTGTCGTGGCACCCCCCCTTCCACTAGGTCCGCCGCGCTCGCCTCTTCTCACCTCACCTCATCTCTCCCTGCCCTAGGAAGCCTCGCGATAGATTGTTTGCGTGGGCCCCACGCCCCCTTTCCACTGGGTCCACCGCGCTCGCCTCTCCTCACCTCACCTCATCTCTCCCCTACCCTGGGAAGCCTCGCCGACCGGGTGAGTTGCGGCACGTTGCGAATATATTGTTAAGAGTAATAGAGTTCGTCGGTAGGAAACCCAAAGTAATCACACAAGACAGATAGAATGCAGAGGACAATTTAATATCTTTATTTATAGGTGTTATTGTAGGTCATCATATTTATAGCTAAAAGGGTTAACCCCTTCGACGGGCGATTTAGTCTTTTGTTCACAATTAGGTTTCTTAACATTTCCTTTGGACAATAGATAACGATATGCAAATGGCTCGTCAAAAACTATTTCCAAAAATCTACTGGGAAACAACAATGGAGAAAAGAGTACATTACATTCGTAAGTTGTATTACACTTCTTGCCTTGTTAAAAATCTTCATGTGAGAAATTTCAAGAAAACTCACCAATAAAAAGAGTACAATGTTTAATATTCGGAATCCAATATTCAAGATTTTAGATAAATCCTGATGATTTTATAAGGGTTATGATCTAGGGAAGTACTCCCTCTGAACCCTGCAACTCTCTAAATCGTCTTATTCCAATGTCACGAACACACACTACTACAAAAAGGCTAATACTGGACGCCTCATCACAGACGGTTGACCAAAACCGTCTATATTACATTCAATCACGCATTTATTTTGTATTAGAGACCATTTGTATTCTTGGTGAGCTAAAACCGCTCGTGAAGAGGTAATATCACATACGGTTCATGTTGAAAACCGTCTGTGATACTTCATAGGCGGTTCTTGTTAATAACCGCGTGATAATACTACATATCATGCGGTTTTCAATAAGAACTGCTCAGAAACATCACGACGGTTCTTAACAATAACCGCTCGTGATATTACACATATCACGACGGTTTTTGTTATAACCGCTCGTGATAATATCGCTTCTGACTCCACGGTGAGTTTCTTTCGCCGTCGTCTGTTAAATCGCCATCCGCCGGCTCCCGTCGTCTCTTCGCCTCACGCCCGAATTTATTCCTTGTTTTATAAAAAGGATCATCCGCCATCCAAGATGATCATCCCCGTACATATTTATAAAAAAAAAAACAGAAATGGCTGCCTCTTCCTTGTCGCCGGTATTGATGGCCTTCCTAGCCGCACTGTACAAGCACCTCTTTCGGTGTACGTTGAACCGTGCTGCGGAAGAACACTGTTTGATCAACAGTGTCTTCACTCCTCTGCCGGCGGAGAATTTGTCGGAGCAGGTGACGGCCACCTTCCGCCGTCTTGACATCCTTCTCCGCCGTGTCTTCCGGGTGATCTCCCACTTTCGGCGAGTTTACCGCATCATCGACGTAGTCCTCCAAAACGACGTTGCACGTCTCCAAGAGGCTTGCCGTCACTTGGACTGCGTAATCGAGGCGGTAGGCGACCGAGTCGACCAGGCCGAGACCCCTCAAGCAAGGGAAGAGAGCCTATGGGCTCAATTCTTCTTGGTTCAACAGTCCGAGGGTCTTCGAGAGACACTTGAACGAGCGATCGTGGTGGGCGCATTCGGGCTTCATTCGCCGATGATCGTGAACTGCTTGATGCCGGCGCCGCCGCCTATGAAGTATTGAAGACGGAGATAGCGACCTACCTCCCGGCACTAGAAAAACTTTGTTTATTTATAGGTTTTTACTTTTTTAATGTTTTTAGTTTAACGCCACGCTGCTTGGCCATATATATATGAAAATTCCAAAATGAAAAAAAAAGTTTGGAGGTGAAGTTACTATATTAATTATGTGTTGAATTATTGCTATATATATATATATATATATATATATATATATATATATATATATAATTTGTTCCACTAAACCATCTCTCGATATAATTAAAATTAATTGTAACTTCACCTCCAAACCAGATTTATAATTAAAATTAATTGTAACTTCACCTCCAAACCAGATTTTGTTTTTCCACAAAATCGTCTCGATATATATATATATATATATATATATATATATATATATATATATATATATATATATAGTTAAAGCAAATTTTCAAAGAAGATTTAAATGAAAAAATTGACATATAAACATGTAATTTCTTCATGTCATGTAAGTGTATATAAAAGATAAATATACTTGAGAAAAACCATATCACCGACGGTTCCATAATGGAACCGCTGTAGATGTTTTATATCACGAGCGGTTCCATAATGGAACCGTCAGGATAATTATCACCGACGGTTCGTTAATAGAACCGCTTTGTGATAAGTCTCTTTATTAGTACGAGCCCGCCGCTAGGGTTTGCGCCGCCTAACTCTCGTCACTCCCGGCTTCGCTAGGGTTTGCGCCGCCTTAACTCATCCTTCGCCAACAGATTTATTCGCTCCTCCCTACACCGACGCCACCGCCGAACCCGTCGCCGTCGCCGCCGGTTGTGACACCACTCTGCACTGCAGAAACACTCGTATGATAGTAGTGTCTTATGCAGTGTCAGGGTCGTGCCACAACTACGGTGATGCCGCCACCCAAGCCACTGGGCTTGGCCCCGCGTGTCGCCTACGCCGCCATGGCTTGGTTCTCTGCTCGGCCTCCCACGCTCGGCCCCTGGCCGGTCTTTGCTTTCCCCATCCTCCTCTATTCTCCTCTAGATCTGTTAGCTTAATGTCTTGTGTTGAGTTTGATTTTTATGCTTGAGCCTTAAGTTGTGTCCCGATGTTTGTGTGATTTATGCAAGGTGAAGGAGATGGATGAGGGTTGTCTTTGGTGGTGGGGTCGCCACCGTGGTTCTTGTTGTCTTGAGGTATCACCCTACCTTACTCCCTCTCTGTCTCTACCCGCTTGCTCTGTGATGAAAATGGCTAGTGCTTTCTGTGTGGTGGCGGGTTTGGACACCCTTGGTCTTGTTTGTCTTGTCGTTGAACCGCTCAATGATGTTAATAGTCTTATTTGAAATTGAAGTGATAATTAGTTCATATTAATAGTCCCTTGCTCGTGATGTAATGATGTTAATAGTTTTATGTTGAAATTGAATTGATAATTAGTTCATATTAATAGTCCCTTGCTCTGTGATGTAAACCGAGGGCTATTGGTGTATGTGCATTCTATGCATCTTGCTTAGTTCATGTGGGTTCGGATGGGGCTTGATATGTTATGACTTATTGGGTTGTTGATCGTGTGAGTCGTTGATATGTTATATTGTTATGACTTATGACTTATTCGAAGTGTCAAGTGTTGTCTGCTATTGATAGTGGAAACTTGCTTGGTGAACCATGAAAACGTTGATATGTATGATTGATGATTTGCAAAAGAGATGTATAAAATGTGTGATATGTATGTTATGACTTATTTGTCGATTTGTCATTTTATCAAGATGTCATCTGTTGCTTCTCGCCATTCATTTCACATTTGTATGCGTAACTGTGTTCATGCAGTCAAGTTCTCCTATCTTGCGTCCTAGATGCGTCGTCCTACCATTCCATCCTAATATCTTCTCTATAAAGTCTCCAGCGTTGGTGCTTGTGCCTTTAAAACAGGCATTATATATATATATATATATATATATATATATATATATATATATATATATATATATGTATTGTTTGAGTCAAGATGCCACTTTTGAAGTCGTAAGAAAGTGACATGAGGAAGAGGTAGCGACAACCGAAGTGGCATCATTGTATTAGCAAATATAGTAATTGGATGTCCCGACGCGTCGGGACATCCAATTTATATTTGCAGGGCTCAATGAGGTTGCCACTTCGGTTGTCGTACCTCTTCTTAAGAATGTGGCGTGGATGACCCCCTAAAGTGGCTAAGGGACTAGGAACAAATATAAAATATATATATATATATATATATATATATATATATATATATATATATATATATATATATATATATATATATATATATATATATATATTTAAAGGCACAAGCAAATATCGCTGGAAACTTTATAGAGAAGAGTCATCACTGACAGTTTCAGCCACAAACCGCATGCGTGATATATAGATATCATGCAGGCGGTTGGTGGTCAAACCGTCATGATATAGTCATCCTGAGCGGTTTGACCATAAACCGCTCATGATATATAATCATCATGAGCGGTTTGTGGTGAAACCGTCTGTGATATATAGTCATCATAGACGGTTTGTGGCTGAAACCATCTGTGGTAGTATGCATCACAGACGGTTTGAAAACCGTTTGTGATGACCTCATGCATCACTGACCCATAAACTCAGACGGCTCAAGAAACCGTCTGTGATGACGTTTTTGAACCGTCTGTGAAGGCCTTTTATGTAGTAGTGACATCTTTAGAAACTGGATGTAGACATAGATTTAATGAATAAATCAACTAGATTTTCATAAGAATTCATTTGTAGGATCTTTATCTCACCATTCTTCTGGAGTTCATGATGATAGAAAAATTTCGGAGCAATATCCTTCATGATGTTGCTCTTGACATACCTCGTTTGTATTTGTGCATACAAACAACATTATCTTCATAGATAATTGAGGGGTATTGATGGTATTAATGCCACATGACTTCTAGATGTAGTTAATCACACGTTTGAGCCAAACACATTCACTGATGTTTCATAGAGTGCTATAATATCTGAGTGGTTGGTACAAGTGGCCACTAAGGTCTACTTACATGACTGCCAAGAGATGGTTGCGCCACCACAAAGAAAGACAAATCCAGTCTAGGATTTTGCACTATGGGGATCTGACAAATATCCGATAGTAGTATATCCTATCGTGGTCAGATCTTGGTTCGTTCAATAAAACAATCCAAGATCTTGTGTACCTTGTAGGTATCCGAGAAGAGTTTTAACGCCAACCTAATACCTTCTGGTTGGGGCTGCACTATGTCTAGCCAACAAGTTGACTGCAAAAGCAATATCAGGTCTTGTGTAGTTCGCTAGATACATCAGTGCCCCTATGTCGTTCAAGTATTGAACCTCAGGTCCTAGAACTTACTCATTTTCCCCTCTTGGTCTGAAAGGGTTTTTATCCACATCTAGGGATCTAACTACCATGTGTTTTTTAAGGGATGAGATTTATCCATGTTAAATTTCTCCAATACCTTCTTGGTATATGAAGATGGTATATAAAAATTGGTGCACTAAGATTCCTTCAGAAAAGTGCTATAGCTGTAGGCCTAATCAATACTTAGTCTTACCCAAGTCTTTCATCTCAAACTCCATCACTAAGTAAGAACTAGCTTCCATAATACCCTCTCAGGTTCCGATGATTTGAAGATCATCGACATAGACCGAGATGATGCAGAAACCATTCTGTAACTTCCTTACAAACACGCACGCAGGGACAATCATCATTGTAGTAATCCTTCTTCAGGAGAAAGTCATATATATGGTAGCGCTATTTAGCGCTCGTGTGCTAAATAGTATTTTGCACGTGGGCCATGTTGCACATGACATGCCAGCCCACGCTCCCTCGCACTACGTGCGACGCGCCAGCTCGCGCGCTTCCTGCGTGGGATTGGTGGTAAAACCACATGTGCCATGTTACAATATGCGGTAAAATGGATTAAGAGCACACACACCGGTAGTAAAAAAATGATCCCCCGACGCCCGTGTCGTACATGAACCAAGCCAACTAGTAAACAAATCGGCTCCTTGTTTTGTATATAAATATTTCTTTACTTATTTTAGCGATAACTTTTGATTAGAAGCTTCGATCCACGAACGGTTTTCACTACTATCTTGTTCATGACGAGGGTAACATAATGATATAAGTCTCGCAAATAAGAACCACTCTATGCATTTATTAAAAAAATTTATTGCATCACTAAAAGAAATTTACTACAACCTCCACATTACTTTACTATCCTCTTTTGCTAACTAGTACAAACAAGTATACAACTAACTAGCAAAACAACCAGATCCTTGTTTTGTACAAGAATGCTTCTTTTCACGTTTTAGAAATAACTTTTGATTGGAAGCTCTGATTCATGAATGGTTCTCACCGGTAGCTTGGTGACGACGATGGTAAAAGAATGATATAAGTCTCACAAATAAAAAAAATATTTCTATGTATTTACTAAAAATATTTACTACAACGCTAAAAGATATTTACTACAACCTCCACATAACTTTACAGCTCAATTATAAAAAACGATTTACTGCTAGTGTAATCATATCTCGAAAAACTAGAAGTAAACCTTATACACGAATTACTATCACACATACTATCCACTACCATCGAATCGAGTTCCCACGAGGGAGCTAACATTGCTAGCCCATCGACTGCAGTTAATGGCCCAGCTGTATGATGATTGCGCGTGCACGTCCCACTTGGACTGGCCACGCGTAGTGGAATGACTAAGTGTAGAATAACTATTCTACGCCCAGCCATCCCACCGCGTGCAGCCAGTAATTAATTCAAAGTGTTGGACTTCTTTTGGAGTTTTTGCATTCATTTAAATCCCAAATCCGAAATTCAAATCCTTTTTTCCATCATCTCGATTCAAAACTCGTCACCAAATTAAAATTCAAATTTGGTAATTCAAATTTCCCACAAAACCACTTGGCCATTTTTTTCCTTTTCCTTTTCCCCTCTTTCTCCTTCCTTTCTTCCTTCCTTTATTTCTGTCTTCCTTGTCTTTGCCTATGCTCTGGCGCCACTCACGCCAGAGTCAAGATGCACCCGAGTGCCGGCCCGTGCGTCAGTGCTGTTAAGTGTAGTGGCTCACTACACCATGTCGCGCCATCTTTGTCTTTGTCTTGGCGCTAAGCCACGCCCACACCGCCCGTGTGTGTTCCGTCGTGTGGACCACGTGAAGTTATCCGTTACTTGATCAAGAAAAGTATTGAACAGTCCATGGATGATAAAATATCTCACCTGGAGTTTGACCAGATATTGTGAGGCAAAAGAGAATATACAAGCAGGTCGTTCATTTCAACCAGATACGGACTGGTCGTATGGAGATACGAGCTCGTCATAGACTGGTCGAACATAATCACTAACTAGTCGTAAACTGGTCGTAAGGAGTTACGAATTGGTCGTGACTAAATATGAATTGCTCATATAGAGATACGTACTAGTCATAAGTGATAAGGACCTGGTCATAGTCCATATTGCATTAAGGTTCGTCTGATATAATTTATGTGTATTTGGGAATCATTATGTCCTACTAGGAACCGCCAACGACTTGTGGTCGAAGAAGAGTTTTCGAGTCGCAACCGATTACGCATGAACCTACAGGGCCACACACTTAACGGGTTGGAAGAAACAACTTTGGATAGGATCCGTCATAGGCTCTTTATAAGGGGATGCATGAGGCTGTTGGGATAGATGATGTGAGCTGCTCCACCAAAACCCTAGCCGCCATCTTCTCGAGGGCCCTACTGTGCGAGTTGGTGCTAGTACACCAGCGTACAGTGTTCCATCTCTGGACATGTAGATACAGTAGAGGTGCTACTGCGGTTGTTGTTGTGCTGAACGAGGACGATCTACGACCTTTGCAAGGAACACAATTGGTTGCTAGAAGAGATGATCGGTACCAAGGACGCTGGACGATCGACTACGACCACTAAATCGATGCGCTCGATGTTGGATTAGGCTGCTCTAACTCTTCTTCCGCTGCACTGCGAGTCTAGTGGTAACAATCTATGATCTCTTGCTTGCATGGCTTCCTGGTTTATATGGTAGAAATTTTGAATTACTAGCTAGTGTAGTCTACCCGTATGTCTTCACCTCCCACCCACCCGCGCCTCCCCTGGCCACCCTCCTGCCCGCTAGCACCTCCCTTGACCACCTGCCAACACCTCCGCCCTACTGTGCCCCCGCGCTTTGCGCCCATTTGGCTACGCCCGACCGCCTGGCCACCCATCCCCGACCGACCTCGATCGGATCTGGGAGCCGCCTCACTCCTCCGAACGGATCTGGGTGCCGCCTTCCTCCTCTAACCAGGCTCCCGTGTCGGCTCCCTCCTCCAGGTGCCGCCTCCTTCCTCCGACTGGGCCCGTGCGCCTGGTGCAGTTTCCCTCCTCCGACTCCTACCCGACCGGGCCTGCGCCTCGGCTGCCTCCTCCAGGTGCTGCCTCCTTCCTCCGACTGGGGCCGTCCTCTAGGTGTCATGATGAGGACAGACCTAGCACATGTACATCTTCTCCATCTCAAGTTTCTGCATTAAGGTTGTGTACACTTTGGTGCATGTAGCCTCAACCGCCATATGAAGATAAGATAAACAATTCCACATCAACATGATACCGGCGGATGTCATCGGTTATGTGAGCAAATTAAAATATCATCAGACATGTCAACATCATGGTCATCATCTTTCTTGGACAAAAATTAATGAGTTGTAAAGTTGAACTTTACAACTTGATTGAGTTATAACTCCAGTTGCAAACAACCTATCATGTAGATATCTCTAGAACACACACATTGTCCCATTCCCCAAATACTACTCCAACAACAACTGGGCCTACCACCAGAGCTAGAAGAAAGCAAATTAATTAAGAGGTGAATCTTTTCCTCAATGAGCTACATGTTGATTTCTATAAGAATATATTGCTACTTAATGCCTCTACTTTACTTGTTATAAGGTTTAATGGAGAAGCTTTGGAGGCAAAGGAAAATTGGCTACTACAACTTCAAAAACAAAGGAACCAACACTCAACAATGTATGAATTGGTGCAAGGAGATGAGTAGTGGGGCCCATCTGTAGCAGAACAACCAATGGGACCCACTAGAAAATGTCAACATCAAGATGAGGTCACCGCGCATGTCAGCACACATGTCAACATCAAGACGAGGTCACCGCATGTAGAAGCAAACACTGTAGCAGACGCTTCACTGCAGCCCATGTACTGTAGCACCACCCTAAAATCAAATTTGAATTTAAAATTTAAAATAATCACAAAATTTAATGCGCTAGGTAGGATTCCCCGGTCATTAGGGAAGATGCACTCAAGCGTTGCCACCAGGCTACGGTTGGCTTGATGAATTAATACTAGTGTTTACTCCTTTCAACCCTCCAAATGCCCTCCAAATTCAAACCAACCGAAAAGATTTGAACGAATTGAAATTCTTTCGGGACCCAGTGAAACGAACAAAATTTCGGCCATTTCGCCGAAATTTCGACGAAATTGATAACCCTGATCGAGTGCCGCAGGTTGTCGTAATAGAGGCGGTGGTTGGCGGTGTCATTCATCAGGTTGTACGTGTCCAGTTATCCATAATCCTATGTCATGAAGATCGGGACAACATTGCCCCGCATCATGCCGCCTCCCTCCTTCGACTCCTTCTATCTTCTTGTAGACACTGCTCTGCACTACTACAAAAAGGCTAATACTGGACGCCTCATCATAGACGGTTGACCAAAACTATCTGTATTAAATACAATCATAGACGGTTTTGGTTTAGCGACCGTTTGTGTTACTGGCTGCGCTAAAAATCGTCTGTGAAGAAGTAATATCACAGACGGTTCATGTTGAAAACCGTCTGTGAAGTATCACGAGCGATTACAACAAGAACCGCTCGTGATACTACTAAATATCATAGACGGTTCTTATTCGTAACTGTTTGTGATACTTCACAGACGGTTTTCAACACGAACTGTATGTGACTTCCCGTCCTCATTACAGACGTTTCGTATTAAAAACCATATGTGACACTCCGAGCCATGGTAAAATCAGAGTGTTAGGCATTTCAATCCATAGTAAAATCAGAGTGTTAGTGATTTGAAGCCATGGTAAAATCAGAGTGTTAGTGATTTCAAATCATGGTAAAATCAAAAATACTTATCACAGATTGTTTTTAATATGAAACGTCTGTGATGAGGACGGGAAGTCACAGAAAGTAAAATCAGAAAGTAAGAAAAATTCCAAACCATGGTAAAATCAGAAAGTAAGAAAAATTCCAAGTCACAAACGGTTTTTAATACGAACCGTCTGTGATAAGATACTTATCACAGACGATTGTTAATACGAACCGTTTGTGATAAGATACTTATCACAGACGATTCATATTAAGAACCGTCTGTGACATGTCGTCACAGACGGTTTTTGTATGAAATCGTCTCGTGATTCGCAGCGCGGGAGTTCGAAAATTTTTGAATGCGCGCGGGAGGCAAAATGTTTTGGCGCTGTCCTTATATATTATAGCCACCCCAACCTTGTTTTCCATTAGTCTCTCCCTCTCCCCTCCCCACACCGAGCTCCGGCGACCACCCTTGATTCCCCGTCGCGGTTCAGCGAGGAGACACAGCCACCGCCGACGACAAGGAGGGATGCGGAGGAGCTCCTTGTTTGCCGCAGGAGGTAGACTGCCGGAAGGTACGTGTACATTCTCATAACATGCACAATTTGTTGGCTATTTGTTGTAAAAAAAATTATCTTAATTTTGTGTTACCTAAGGTCGGAGAGCCACTGGAGGTTTTCAGTCGTCTCTCCTTACCGACGAGCTTGAGTCGAACTCGACGACATATAAGAACATCTTGTGATATGCTGGTGAGGTACAGAGAGGAGCTCACAAGACCAATCCAAGAAGCTGACGAGTCTTCAGGAGCTTGGAGGCATAGATGGTTTCTAGCTAGTTTAACTTTGTAATTTTATTCTTTTTTTCCCATTTGGAGGGGACGTTGTGAAACCTTTTGGTTTCTCTTTCCTATAATATGTTTGCCATCAGAATTTTAATTGGATTTTAGTTGTCTTGCTAAAGGTTGCATATGGAAACTACTGTCTATCAATTGATTGGTTTGGCTCAAAATACGATTTTTTTTGTAATAGAAAAAACTATCACAGACGGTTCTGAACAAGAACCGTCTGTGATAACTACTTATCATAGGCGGTTCTTGTTCAGAACCGTATGTGAAAAGAGACTATCACAGACGGTTCTGTACAAGAACCGTCTGTGATAATTACGAACAAGAACCGTCTGTGATAAGTAATTATCACAGACGGTTCTTATTCAGAACCGTCTGTAATAGCTTTTTCATAGACGGTTCAAAAATTGTCTGTGATGAACTCATGTCATCACTGACCCATAAACTCAGATGGCTCACAAAACCGTCTGTGATGTCATTTTTGAGCCATCTGTGAAGACCTTTTCTGTAGTAGTGCTGGTTGAAAACTCTTTTGTGGAGTTAAGCAAAAGCAAATGGTAAAAGAAGAGAGTGAAAACTCTTTTATGCGTAACTGCGTAGTAGAGCTACTTACCTCTTCTGGAAGGGCAGTAAGCCATGTAGCCTATGTAGTAGTAGAGCTGTATGCAATAGCCATGGTGATGAATCTGTAGCCAATTAGAAGATTAAATTATCCCTACATTGTGCTGCTCAAACTATACAAGTTTTACAGAGCAAATATGAGTTTTCAGACGCTTTGAGCGCCTCAAATCCAAAGCTCATACATTATCTAAGCAGTGAATCTCATGACCTAAAATTCAAGTGGTTACAAAGCAGAATATAGACAAAGTCCACTTCACAACGAAAAGATTTTTTTGCTGACAGTAGCTTTAATATCTCCAAAGGCAATGCAAATTTATTTAGTAATGCCAGTAAACATGTGATGAAATACAATCCCTTTTTTCTTCTCAGAAACAAAGAGCACGATGCAACAATTTGTTGTGGTGTGAATTGGGAAAACAAAAGTAAGAATCTATTTGTATGATTTACACTTGACAAGATAAGGGGTACAATGATAAATGTTTGAATGATTGATTTTTGTTATGTCCGGCTCTGGGCAATAAGTGAAAAAGCTGCTCAGACATAAATATGAACTGGCACAAGCGCTTCTGTTTGTTGCGTTTGTTTGTAGCAATGTTTATATATCATTTTTGATGTCAGATTCAATCGTCCTGATTTGACTGCTATGTAGAGGTTTTTCTTAATACTACATTTTAAAAAAGAATTATAGAAATAAATAGTCATTTTTTTTACAAAACTAGACCTCTGTCGCCACAGGAAGCTGTCGTCGTTTCAATTGGCGACAGTAGCCCTGTCGCTCCTCTGTCGTCAATTGATTTGGCGATAGCTCCCTATCGTCAATTGATTTGGCGACAGCTCCCTATCGCCAATTGAATTGGCGACAGATACTTCTCCAGTGGCATGTGTCCCCTCTAAACAGGAGCAATTCAGGGATTTAGTCCTTGTCTCCAATTGAATTGGTGACAGAGAGCTGAATTGGCGACAAGACCCTGTTCCGTGGGCGACAGGGATCATATCGCCAATTGAAATGACGACAACTCTCTGTTGCCAATTGAATTGGCGACAGATGTCTAGTTTTATAATTTTTTTAACTATTTATTTCTGTAATTCTTTTTTTAATGCATTATTTTTTTTTAAAAAAAATTTACTGCTTTGTATGGGCATATATATCTAGATTGGCCACACGAAACTTGTATGGGCATATTTGCTGTAAAAAGTTCTATTATGACACGATATTGCAAATTTTTACTAGCATATTTTGTCGAACATTGATAAACAAATTTAGATCTAGTAGACTGTGTAAAGTCAAAACAATGCCAAGTTTTTTTTAGACTGGAGGGAATATTTGTCATGAATTTGGTTTGTTATTGACTCAGAAAATGCAACGGATAGTTTTTATTTAATTAATCTCAGTAGGGCAGTAATACCGTCTTAGCAGGGTTCTTTAATATATTAACTACTATCCGTTTTTTTAGTTGTTGGGTGATGTAGGCAGTAATTCTTGTATGTAACATCACATTAAATCCAAATGACACTGGTGATTGTCTTGCTGGTGTTTGTTGTGATGTTATATACTGCTTTGATTGCAATTTTGTAGTTGTCAGTTCATTTAAGCATTATATATAAGTTCTGCTTTACCTGAGTGGGAATATTTACATTTGTATTTCCTTTCGTGTCTTTTAGGTTGCTGCTGATGTGAAAGAAGTTCTGCACACCTTCCGCGTTGCTGCGGAATTAGGGAGCGACTCACCTGGCGCATATATGATTTCAATGTCCTCTAATGTATGAAGAGACACCACTTCTCTAATGTAGTACAATAACAAATAAAAATCTGAATATCCATGATCTCTTGGCCCGTTTGCCATTGGTGTTTGTTACTATTCCAACAAAGTAATGATCATACTACTATTTCGTTGATTTCCATGAAACTGAACTTCACTGTACCATGTACTGCTGCTCTTCTCGTGATTAGTGCAAATGGTTTTGGCTATTGAGGGCATCTCCAACAGCATATTTTACTTGTCTCTTAAAAATGCCATATAGATTTTTTGATGATGTGGCAAAGAGTTAAAGAAGAAAGAGAGTCAAATCGTCTATTCACGAAACGCCCGTCGCTTGGCACGAATCGAGGCGGACGCGCCGATCTGTTTCGCTGTTGGAGCGACTCGCCTTCTCCTCACGCGCTTTCTTCTTTCTCGGCGGGATCGCGGCGTCGCTGGCCATTCCTTCCTCTGACGGCCGTCCATAAGCCATTTCCTTCCAGCGCCAGCGTGAAGATTTCGCCGAGCCGCGCCTTCCCCGCCTTCCCCGCGAAGATTTCGCGCGCCACCCTCGATCTCGGCCTCATACGCGCCATACGAGTCAACGTTCGATCGCCGTGGCGATCACGGAGGGGCGGCACGGTGGTACCGCCTGATCCGGAGGGGGCCATGGTGAGGAGCGGAGTACGCGGCGGTTTTCGTGGCAGCGGCGGCGGGCGGCGTTCACCGCGTCGCCCGGCGACTACCTCTTTGGAGGAGGTGGGATACGCGTAACGCCGTCGTGTACCGCGGTCTTCCTTCCCGCCAACCGGATCGTGGTGTGAAGTGCCCGGATCTCAAGCGGGTCAATAGTAACCTCGTGAGCTCCTCTCGCAACTCTCTCCTCTCGCGGGCGTTCTAGGTTTTCGGTAGTGGTCGTTGTTTTTTTATCGGGATATGCGATCGCAGGGCGGATTGGATTCACCGAGCTGGTTTGTGTTAAGTTGGGACAATCGATCGATCTGTTTATAGCTGTTTATGTTGGTCAATCGGTACTAGCTTTAGAATTAGGCTTTAGATTGTGCTGGAGGAGGAGACAAAATAGGTCCCAAAAGTGGAGTATGTCCAGCGTCTAGCTGTATAATGCACAAGTACCTGAAGGGGCCATGTAGATTGGTTTCGTTGGAATAGATGGGCAGCTGGCTTCCAGTATTAAAGACAATAATTTGCCAAGAAAAAATTAAATTAGTGATAAAACATGTGTCGGCAATATCCTAGAGATTTAGGGTCCAGTTATCTGCTGAAAATAATTATTGTCTACAACAATTTATCTGCTAACAATATTTTAATGTTAGCTACAATATATCTGCCCTAGAAAAAGTCAACCAAGTCATCGTATCTGCTGGGGATAAGAGCCAACCCTTTGGGCGCCAAGATGAAAATAAAATATGACTGAGGCGGGAAGACCACACCTCTGAAACCTAGCTTATCCCCAAATTCCTTCCCGACTAGACGACCACCCACCTCCCAGCGCCTCATTTCCCCACCGCCCCACCTCCCAGCGCCACCCTACTCCCAGCACCGCCCTCCTCCCAGCGCCCACCTTGCTCATGAGGGGGGGGGGGTACCCAGAGGTGATGTATGGTGAGGCCAGGAAGGACGCTGCGAAGGGGAAGAAGGGCACCACATGCACGTGCTGCTCGATACGCCTGGACAACTACGGCGACAACGACGTGCTCCAGATGCTGCTGGAGTGTGGCCATCTGTTCCATTGGGAGTGCGTCGACCCGTGCCTCCGACAACACCCGACGTGCTCCGTGTGCTGAACGTCGCCGATGCCGAGCCCCATGACGACGCAGCTCGCCGAGTTCACACCATTGGTACTGGCGAGGATGTGATGACCATTGGTGCAGAGGTTCTTTCTTGGTTTTTCATCTTAATTTTCTTTTCAATTTTCTTTTTCTTATTTCTATATCACCGAAATGTGAGGTTGGAATCTGCATATTCTTTGGAAATGGAATGCATGAAAATATGTAGGGTAGGAATTCTTTTTCTTCTTGGTTTTGGGTGTAAATTTGGGTTCAGATTAGTTCACTTTCTGATGAAAAAGAAAGTTTGGGTTAGGATTCTGTATGAACATAATTGGACAAATGGTTGATGAATCTTCAGGACTATGCTCACAAGATGTTTATTTCAGATTAGCAAGATAAATGTAGACTGATTTGTTTGACGAATGCTCAATGTAGGACAAATAAGAAGTGCGAATTTCTGTTCTGGATATCAGTTCATTGAGTAACTTAATATGAATATATGTAGTTTTTTGACAATTATACGGAAGAAAGGAAATGGACAGTTTATAGCTAAAAATGTAAATGCAGGGTAGAACTTACCATGATTCGTTAATATACTCTAATTCATAAATGTAGAAACAATTCACCACTCTCAGTTGCTTCGATATTATTGACTTGTGAGGTCTAGTAAAAATGGACAATCATGAGTTTAGACTCCTTCCAAAGCACCGACGTAGATTTCCTCCAACTTGTATGAAAATGACTAGCGGTTGGTGTAGATTTCAGTCATTTTCATGTGCTTGAATTGGTTCTAAATCTACGTAATTTAGCTCGGGTCATGCGGATTTCATTCTGCCATAATGTCGTCTGCAGTGTGCTGCGGATGATTTGTTAATGCGGGCACACCTTTGCCTCTTTTTCGCTTTCTTGAATAAGTAAATTCATTTGGAGTTTAAGCTGGATGGTGTGGTAGTGTCATTTGAACATCATCATGTAAGATTGGCCAATGTGTGGTGTGGGCACAGATTTTTGGTTGTTTTTAGAGCGTCGGCGCTGCATATTTGACCTTTTCTGGTTGATTTCACTGGGCCATTTCACATGGAGGTTACTAATTGCTTCCAGGAATGGAAGCTTGTTATGAGGACTGAAATGAGGGGGTTGCTGGGTTTGTTTGCATCGTTGGATTACTTCTAGAACAGAGTAAGGGAGAAAAATATGAAATTAGTCTGATAATCTAATTTTGCCATCATGCTAGTGATAGTATCTGCGGTTGGTATCAATAGTGGCCGACACTCTAGAATCTAGCTGTTAATGCAAATACCAAAATGTGCCTAGAATTTCGCTTTCATAGTCATTTCCAATTTGCACCAAACATGCTGTTCTGATTTCAAGCTTGCAATGTGTACAATCGATGGTCACTTCACTCACTTGTTGCTTCACAATTCACATGTATTATTTTTCATTTACTGGTCTCGATCCAAGGCATGCGAGACCGCACCAAGATCAAAGTTCCATGCTCAAGGCCATTTGCAATAAGAGGGATCGATTCTGTACACAACAACGTGAAACTGAGGAGGTATATTTCATGAAATTTTGAAAAATGACCGCATCATATTAGTGTTTCAAGTAATAGTGGCCGTGTAGTTCTCAGGTAAACAACTAGATGTCAAACAGCACGATGTCCCATTTTACTACAACCTTTTTATTGTTGGACAAGGTTTGGTAACCACTCAAACAACGTGGTTTTATTAGTGATCGGATTGTCTTTTAACTTTAGGAATGAATAGTGAGATGATTGGGTCATTTCCGTTGATTTTCTTCAAAGCCATGGATTTGTTATGCTTCTCTTAGGATTTTTATTTCCATCCCATGATGCCTCTTTGCTTTGTGAAACATAAAGATTTATCACTGATCATCTATTTGTCATTTTTGTGTATCCTAGGAACTAAGGAGATTGAAATAGAAGTATGAGATGCTAGCTGTAGAATTGGAAAAAACTAAAGCGGATAATGTTCAACTATATGGAAAGATCAGATACGTCTGGGACTATAGCCATGAGAAAATTGTTTCCAGAGGACCAAAGAAGGTTTAGCATAAATCCTTGCGGTGGAAAAATAATGTATTCACATTTTCTAGCATTTGACCTTTGTTACTTTGTGCCTCGCAGTATGTGGAGGATATTGAAAGTGGTTCTTCAGATATTGAAACAAAGTACAAGAAAATGTATGAGGATGATATAAATCCTTTTGATGCTTTTTCAAAGAAGGTGGATATATTTTTAACATATCATTAGCAACACTTGTTATCTATGGTATTGCACATGGCTGATCTATACTTTTCTTTCCATATCCAGCAAAAGGATCAACGGTACAAGGAACTTGGTTTAAGAGATAAAATCACTCTCAATAGTGGCTGTTTTCTCCTTGGTAACAAGTATGATGCTATTTTTTTTGGGGGGCTACAATTCAGTTTTTAGTTTTCTTTATTTTTGTTGCACATGCTGGTCTTTGATGATAATTGATAAATTATTACACAAACAATAAGTTAGAGCTATACACTCCAAATTTCTCTATTTGATAATTCCCAATATTGCTATGCTGTAGGTCTTTTAGATCGTGTTGGAAATACAGAATGTAAGTGCATTTGGAATTTGATCGCTTTATCAATTTAAATTGAGTTCCTGGGCATGTCTAACATGAGAATATTTGCAGAACACAACACCTGCAAACCCTGAAATCATCCTGTAACTCATTTTTTGTTTACATAAAAATGGTGTCTTCGTATCTACATTACTTTTTCATATCTTAATAACACTTTTGCTTGCTAGCAATTGGCCAAAAAAAATGGACGATGTAGCATTACCTCGGCGCACCAAGGCACGCACAGGGCTACTAGTTGGTCATTCAATGGGGGGAATCTTGTTGTATGCAATGGTTTCAAAGTGTGGTATGTCTCATGGACTTGTCTCCTCTTTCCCTTTTACACTAATCCCTTTTCATATGGCAAGACAACATTTTTATTTAACAATAAAGACATTTCACATCTTCAAGCAGTAGGGCGGTTAGGAAAAATGAAGTATAACATGATAACATTACATTATCATTGGTAGCTGGAGTTCTTTGCACAAACATGTGTAACAATCTTTGATTTTTTTTATTTCACATGGAGATCTAGAACCTCTTAGTGACTCTCCCTAGTATCATAGCATTCAACCATTGAGTACTAAAGCAAAGACCAAGCTCAAAGTTATGCAATGCACTTAACAACAGTATTATGATACCCCATCTGGTCTGCTTTTTGCATCATTGGGATCTTTTCCTATTATTGATTCCTTTAAGTAGAACTTCGTGGATATTCAGTAAAAATGAATGGACTACCGTCAGATATTCTCTGTTTTTATTCAGATTTTCCATCTGACCATTGTACCTATAGTTTGAAAAGATTTGTGGAGTTAATAATAATAGTTTTTTGATGTTACCCTTCAAACAATTGTCTGAACTTTCACTCATGTTCTGTCTATGGAACTTGCTTCCTCCTGGATTAATGACCATAACTAACAAGAATATTACCAAGCAAACAAGATGTGAGCATTTGTTTTTATGGTTTCCTCTCCAATGAGAGGAGGTTAACTATCTGATGGCACACTCCTTGAAAGTAGCTGAGACTTTACTGGTAATTTGTTGAATGTTTCCTTCTCATGAAAGAAACATATTAATCAGGAACCTTCTCTGTTCAAAGAGCTTTCAAAAGACCATATGAAGTAGTTCATCTGAGCTTTCAAGTTTCTCTTGATTTCTCATGGGCTCTAACTCTTGTCTCTAGTTAATTACCGATACAAATTACATACCAAAAGTACACCATTGGATTCAAAGAACCATGTCATCCTGATCAGATTTGGAACCTAGAGCTTCCTTGATCAAGTTTAAGATCAACTATGTATTGTGTAAAGTAGCTTACACAGTAGATATCGTGACATAAATTAGTCCATGGATCAGTTATCCTCATCATATATAAAATATGTTCTTTGTAGCCAACAAATTTCATATCTCATTTCCTTGAAAGCCATCTTTTTGTTTTGCTTCACAAGGATTGAAGAAATTTGAGCAGTGGCAAACAATGGTTACTTTGTCCTCATCAGTTGACTACACAACATCCAACTCCTCACTCAAGTTGCTATTACCTCTTGTAAGTTGACCATTGAGCAGTTTGACATATTTTTATACATATACAAGAACCTAATCTTCATGATATTGTTTATTAGGCAGATCCAGCTGAGATACTATACAAATTCTACACGCGTGAATTGACATATTTTATACATATACAGGAAACTAATCTTCATGATATTGTTTGCAAATGGTGATAGCATGATGATTTCATTACGTGGACATCTACATTGTCGACTTCTTTTTCGTGGATGTTTTGTACATGCCAAGGCTAGACTAGTATTGTGGTAGAAGGGGTTAGATTATTTCTTTAGGTTGAGTAGACTTAAGATGATTGTGTCGTCATGGCTATATTTGAATGCTCAGAATTCTGAAATTGCATGCACTCTGTATGTATTGCACATGTACTGTTGTGTTTATCAGAACTTTCATATTTCATGTTTATGCATTTTGCAAAATCTGAATTTGATCTATGTGTTGCAACTGTGTTTGATTGTTGATATGACATGTTTTGAGTTGTATGATTACCAAAATTGTATGTTGTCACATCCCCAAATTAATAAAGAGAATTTTTGTGCATCTCATGAGCATGCATCATGGTTTTCAAACCTTTGCATAATTTATTGCACTTGGAAAATCTTAAACAAGTGTTAAACCTACACTTTGTAATTCAACTCCAAAAGAAAACAGAAACAAAACCTTATGAACATCTTCTGAAAATAATTTATTCAAATACTATAATAATTATAATGAATTAATATAATTTTTCCCAAATTTTTGGGACTGGTTTAAACACTAAGAAAA
The DNA here is from genome assembly GCA_036346405.1 of Phyllostachys edulis. Taxonomy (NCBI): domain Eukaryota; kingdom Viridiplantae; phylum Streptophyta; class Magnoliopsida; order Poales; family Poaceae; genus Phyllostachys; species Phyllostachys edulis. The sequence goes on along the minus strand of CM070554.1, from coordinate 52,577,164 downwards.
TTCAAACACAATTTAATGACCTACAATAAGTTTGAATTTAAATTATACACATTATATCATGAACAGTAGTATTAAATAATTTTTATGGACACTAGACCTTCCCAGGAACCCCCATGATTTATTTCATGATTTTAGGAAATTTATTCCTATATTTAGCACCTTGGTCAAAGTGGAGAAACTATTGTAATTCTCAATCAAACCCTAAACCCTAACCGACTGCTACTGTTTCTCGGGTCCGAGTCCGACTCGACGAAACGACTCAGCCCAACCACCTAAGTGCACCGTGTGTGAGCCGTTCGATGGGAAATCCACGGCCCAAATCGCGTACCTCTTCGGGACGATCTGAGCGCCCCTCGTTCTAATCCTAGCCGTCTAGTTCAGACTGCGCCAACCCACTTACCTGGACTCGCGCACGCGCCGTTGAGTCGCTGACAGTGTGGGTCCCCGTTGTCAGCTTCGTCCTTGACCTCGCGCAGGAGCTCCACGCCACGCGGCCGAGCTTCTCCGATGCGCACAGAATGGCAACGTCGACGCCGTCAATCCGCCGCGGCCATTGGCCACTCCGGGACGTTCCCCACTTGACGCCCCCTCCACTCTGTCATCTCCCTGGCGATAATACCCCCTCGGCACCCCGTTCTTCCTCACTTTTCCTCTCGGTGGCTGAGGAAAGGGAAGCTCTCCTATTGGCATCTCTAGGGTAAGCTTCCACCGGGTGGTAGCCCTCGACTCCTTGCTCAATGCCTTCTCCATTTTTGCTAAGCTCGACTCTTGTCTTTGCTTGTAGAGCTCAGTTCACCTATGTGCTCTAGCTCACTTCCAGAGTGCGCACCCGAGTGGCATCATCGTGTCCACTGGGTATTCGGTGAGTATTATCCTCCCATTTCCGCGTCACATGGTGTCCCTTTACTCCCTAATCAGAACCCCTCAACTAATTTGTATATTGCATGACAGGTTTTCATGTGATTGAAGAAATCGTGTTTTCGGCCTTAGAACAGTCCCTTCATCTCCCACTTGGTTTCGGTAAGCCATTCTTCGATTCATTGCTCTCTTAGCATCCTTGTTTGGTCTTTAACATGTTTCAACCACTCACTCCCTCTCTGGTGAATCGAGCTCTCCGCTTGTGCCGTGCCGTCGCCGCCTTCTTCTCCGGTGCCGACGTAACCCCGCCTACTCCAAGCTTCCCCGAGCACCCTTCTTCGCTCAGGTAGCTTTCTCTTAATCCCTAGGACTCGGGCACCCGCTTGCATGACGCTGTGGAGCTCTCTTTTGCTGTGTGCACGATTGTCGTAGAACCGCCGCCGCTTAGCTCTGGCTAGCCGCCGGTACGGGCCACCATTGGTGTCGCCACCACCACCTATAGGTGCGCAGCACTAATGCGAAGTGATAGCGGGCCTTGGCCGGCTCCGCCGTGGCGCGTAGCGTCGGCGAGCCGCCGAACACGCTGATGGGCGTTGTCGAGCGTGGGCGCTCATCGTAGTGTCCGTTCTGACAAATACGGTCATTAATGCTAATGATTGGATTAAGAAGTTAAGCGCTGTCTTAGCCGTCCAAATCTTTCACTGGCAAGTGGGCTGTGTACAGAAAACGGGAGAGATAAGTAAACGCGATAGAGAGACTGACGGGTGGGCCTAACCCTTAAACCCCATGCGCTATGCGCGTGCGTGCGTGGACCAGGTCCCATGGACCGGGTCGTTAACAATGGGATCCACCTGTCAGAGCGATATTTAAAATCGGAGTTCAAATAGAAAACATGCTATTCACTGGGCCCGCTAGTCAGCGTCGGTGGCTAGCGCCGCGTTCGGTGAGAAAAGTAATAAAAGAGTTAGAAAATCCGAAAATGAATTATTTGCCCACTATAAAATATGTATGACTTCAAAAATGCATAACTAATTCATCTTAACTCCAAAATGGATGAAACCACTTCTGGTAATTTTCATTTTTAATGAAATTTATATTAAAATGGGTTTCAAACATGTCTGTATAGCAGATGGTATTATTTTGGAGAGTGATCCATTAACACTATTTTTGTGACAAAAGAAAATGCTGATAACTTTAGAAATTCATAGCTAAATCATGAAAACTCCAAATGAGAAAAACTCAACTGTTTTAGTCTTGTATTAATATCCTCTATTCATCCATATAATCCTTTGTACCACTACTGCTCTACAAATTTTGACCTCATAATTAAATTACTCAAAGAGAACATATCGAAAGCCGAAATTCAAACTAGTATGACTTTCACTTCCCAACTTTAAATGAAATAATTCTTTCACCTAAATTCATCTAAACTCATGATTTAGCTACTGGAGAAAAATCATACATTTTTGAGCATTTTGAATTTTGAGGTATTTCTCGGTGTTTATTCGGTATTGTATTTATATAGATCTCGAGCCTATCGATATTGACCTATACGCTACTGAGGGAGAGCAGCTAAGCTTCCAGCAAGGCAAGCGTCATTTAAACTTTTTTTGCATCATATTTGATCCTATTTTTGTTAAGTTAGTGCAATGATAATTGCTTGCATGCTATTTTGATAATGTCGCTATTTTTGTGATGTGTAGATTAGTTATCTCCTAATTCATTGAGGTTATACTTGAATTATTCCAGCACCACATGCTTAAGTTAGAATGGTTGAAATATGTTGTTCGGGTTTGCTTAGCCATGCAAGTCTAGAACCGGTAGTTGATTGTCGGGAATAACCCGACAATTATGGGATAAACACAACTATCATTATATACTTTTGTTTTAGATCTTCGTATCTGTTTTATGAGTCAAATTTTATCATTTTAAATGAGCTTTTGGTCTGGACAAGTGATGGTTAGTGATGGTGACTTTGTGCACGAGATTTGGGTAAGTGGTTGACTTGTCTAGACAATTAAGGACCGAACTTTGGGTACCTACAGTTCAAGCAAAACCTGTGCTATCACACGCGGTGTATGAGCACTACTTGGTTAAGTAAGGGGTTGGTGTTGTTGAGTTGATGACTGGTGGTGTGAGGACGTATATGTGTTCCATCGCATATATGTTTCGTAGGGTGCCGATTGCAATTCTTTATTGTGAGGGTGAGCCCTATTTAAGCTTTATTAATTGGGTCGGTGTTCCCGGCACAACTTGCGTGTCCATTTGGTTGGTAGGTGGTATAGCCTATCCTAAGTGGGGTTACGTCACACATGGGTGATTCAACTCAATAATATCAACTTGCTGAAAAATACTAAGTCTTGGTTTACCCGGCCAGCATACCATAGGAAGTATGCTATATTCGGAGGCATCTGGAGGCTTACGGGCTAATCAAGTCGTGTGGGTAAAGTAGTACACCCCTGCAGGGTATAAATCTATTCGGATAGTCGTGTCCATGATTATAGACGACCGCTTGAGTTTGTGGTTGCTAGTTGTTAGACTTGGAATTAAAATTGTGGTTATAACTTGGTATCGTTATGAATGGGATGTTCATGTTTGTTGTTGTATCAAAGTGGACAGCCACTTTGTCAATTGTATGGTTCATTTGTTATTCAATTTACTACTTATTCACATGCTTTACTTCTACTTCAAATCTGATTTTGAAATGGCACTTGAAAAACTAGTATGTGTAGGTTGTAAATTGTTGCGTCTCTTTTGCAAAACTAAACCAATATGAGCCATCCTTTGGAACAACCTCTAGCATAACTAATTTTTATTTGTGTAAGACTTGTGAGTACCTTTGTACTCAACCCAGTTGCTACAATTTCAGGTGAGGAAGGGTACGAACCCGTTGAGCTTGTTAGCGCCGATTTTGGCGACGCTAATGAGTAATGCTATCATTTAACTCCCAGTCGGTTGCCGATGGGTTATGGGGCATACCATACTGGATATTTTGGTTTATTTACTTGCTTCTGCTGTTACTTATTACTCTTATTTGAATTTGGCCGGTCGACCGTTTGTAATAGTTGTAAACTTTAACTATTATGTTGTATGTCTTTTGAACTATCTATGTATGCTGTTGTATGGATGTGATCAACGTTGTATGAGAGTAAGAGCATATTGGTCGCTGATCTTGGGAGCCATATGATTGCATACTCGCTGTTCATGGCTTCCTATTTAACTCACTAGGTGTAGTGCTTGACTTGTTGGAGAACCGACAATCATGTAGTGCTCGCAGAGGAGCAGTGCGCATGATCGTCGGGGCTCTAGTTTGTAGTTAAGCCTCCAATCGAGGTTGAGTTAAGTTGGAATCCATTTACTTGAGGCCCTAGAGTTATGTCCTTAAGACCATGCTTAGTCTCGGTCTTACGGAGATAACCCGGGGGGGGGGGTCCTCACAGCATTGGTATCGGAGCCATACTAACTGTAGGTTAGAGATAGGATGGGCGTTAAGTTTAGCAAGTCTCTTGGTCAAAATATTTTCAAGTTATCAAAATTACTTCAGAAAGTTTAAGTTAGGAATATCTTTTATTCCTCATCCATATTAGTATCATTTCTCACCTTATTCTGGTTTTGACTTACAAAACTAACTTACCTTGCCCTTCTTGTCCTTTAGATGAACCCTCAATACCTTGTTCGGGAGATTCAAGCTGAAAATATGGGAGGATACCCGGAGTTACTAAGAGACATGATGTGGAGGGCCAATTTCACCTACCAATCGACGTACTCCATTTACCGACGAGACCAAGGGCTAGGAATGGAGGAGTACATGGCTGTAGCAGACATTATTGCTAGGCATGTTACAGGAAGCATCCCATATCGATTTCAGGCACGAGGCACTTCTGAGGCCATGGCGCTGTAGGAAGTGGCTCGAGTGGCCATGAGTCGTCTTCGCTATGATTTGACCGAGCTGTCTTAGCCACCCTATGACCATTTCCCCATGCAAGCACATGTCGGGGAAGTGAGCAGGTTCGCCAGGATTCAGTTCGGGGAGGATCCCCAAGTACGGCAATTGGCGAGGTTGGTGCACATTATGGACCTGATACATCGTTGCACCGTGCGTGAGTTGTGGGAGACGCGGCGCCGTCTCATCTTAGCTCAGGAGCACCTACGGCTAATGCATGACATGAGGCTTATTCATACTGATGTGCTGTATGGCGCTAATGTGATCTTCCCCTACCTTTCTGCGCCGCCAGAGTATCGCCTTCCCGTAGTAGAAGGCCATATTAACGGCATAGGATCACCTTTGCGCCTCCCTAACCTAGGGGACCCCGACGATACAGGATGCCCTGGATGTCATCTACTTGACGAGTTTCTGGTGAACTTTGACCGGAACAATATTTAGGATGTTAGGGTAGTAAGCTCGCTGTCTTGTCATGTGTTTAGCGATGCATGTATCTTTAAAATTCTTGTAATAGCTTAGTAATTGTTGGAACCTTTGTGTTTGTTTGCAAGAACTTTTATTCCAGGCAGTTACCATTGGCCTACGGGCTAATATCAATGTAATTGTACCGGAACACTATGAATTGTTTTGTTGGATCTTGTACTGGCCTTCGTGCCTTTGTACCCCCATTTGGTGTTAAGTTCTTGTGTATTTTTTTGGTGCATATATCATTATGCATGCTTAGTTAAGTGATAACTTTTCATATTGTCCAACCATCCATGTCACCGCAGGATGACAGGTCCCAACACCCGCTCGAGAGCTCACCTTGATGAGGGATCTCCATCCCGGGGACCTCGTTTTGCTGTAGGTGAACCTTCTCAGCAGCATGATCAGCGTGGTAGCACAACTGAAGAAGTGCTTCCACCGCCTCCCACCGTGGCGGAGGTGTTGGCTCAAATCAAGAGAAACCGCATGGACCAGACCAGGATTCTCGAAGCTATCGCACGCAAGACCTCTCCTGCTCCCATGGCAATTGGGGGAGGGGGAAATCATATGCAACACGGAGGTCTCGCTGACTTTCAGCGGACTAATCCTCCAACCTTGGCGAGTAATCGAGGGCCCAATGGGGGCGAAGATTGGTCATGAACATTGAGAAGAAGCTAGCTATTGCTCGATACGGGCATTGAGAAGGTACTCTTCGCGACTATCGGTGGGTATTTGCCCAGTATGGTGGGACAACTTTTCCGCCATGCAACTCGTGAGCGTTCCTTCGTCGAGCAATTTCCGACGACTTTTGTGGAGGCCCACATTCCTGATGGGGTCATATCGATCAAGTAGCAGCAGTTTCTTGCTTTGAAGCAAGGAAAGAAGACTGTCACCGAGTACCTTCATGAGTTCAACTCTTTGGCTCGTTATGCCCCTGATGACGTCTCCATCGACGCCCGCCACCAGAGCCATTTCATGAACGGCTTGACTGAGGAGATGCAGCCGGCTCTAGCTGTACATGACTTCCACAACTTCCAGCACATGGTGAACAAGGCCATAGTGGTGGAACACAAGAGTGTAGCAGTAGAGGAGTCCAAGAAGAGGAAGAAGGCAGCTCAGAACACAGCTAGCGGTAGTTTTCCCGGCAGAATAAGACTGGACCGCCCGAGCATCTTGTTATCAAGCTCGGTGCCACGAGACCTCCAGCATCTCCACAGCTTCTTTTCGATGGCACAGCGGTTCAATGGGGGTAGAACTCCCAAAACAAGAGCGCATCTGAGCCCAGTGTCACTTGTTTCCATTGTGGTCGCCAGGGCCACTATGCGGATAAGTGCCTCGCCAAGCAGCGAGGGATGCCCCTGACTTATCGAGCTCCTACACCACCGCCAGCTGCGGCAAGACCTTCACCACCTCCTCGGGCATCATCCACACCTCCTCAGGTCCCTGCACGTGGCCGAGTGAACCACGTCACCGCCGACGAGGCAAGCGGCGCTCTGGACGTCGTTTTGGGTACACTTCTTGTTAATTCCTGTCCAGCATCAGTTCTATTTGATTCGGGAGCATCTCATTCATTCATTAAAAAGGAATATGCTGCACTTAATCAATTTGAAATGCATAGACTTCAGTCACCTTATCAGATCCAGTCACCGGGGTCGGTTTTCCAAACCGATCGAGTCTGCCGGGACGTAAAAGTGGAAATTCAGAAGGTTAACTTCTTGGCAAATCTAATTGTGTTAAATTCAGTGGGTATTGATGTGATCTTAGGGATGGATTGGCTGTCCAAAAATTAGGGAAAGATCGATTGTGCTCAATGATCTATTTCAGTCATTAGTGAAGACGGCAGCCAAGTGGTTTTTGCACCTTTAGTGGGCGATTCTCATCTCTATGCCTTGGAAGCTAGTACCTCTATTGAATTGGATAAAGTACCAGTGGTATGTGAATATCCAGATGTTTTTTTAGAAGAACTCCCAGGCATGCCCCCTGATCGTGAAGTTGAATTCGTCATCGAGCTTGCACCCGGTACCGCGCCAATTTCAAAATGGCCGTATTGGATGCCTCCTAATGAGTTGGTAGAATTGAAAGCACAACTCAAGGAACTTCAAGATAAGGGATTCATTAGGCCGAGCTCCTCGCCTTGGGGATGCCCGGCTATCTTTGTCAAGAAGAAAGATAAGAGTTTGCGGATGTGTGTTGACTACCGTCCGTTGAACGAAGTCACTGTCAAGAATAAGTATCCACTTCCGCGAATTGATGATTTGTTTGATCAATTGAATGGAGCTCAGGTTTTCTCCAAGATTGACTTGAGATTGGGCTACCATCAAATCAAGGTCAGAACAGAAGACATACCAAAGACAGCATTCTCCACTCGTTACGGTCTGTACAAGTACACTACCATGTCTTTCGGATTGACTATTGCACCAGCTTACTTCATGAACCTCATGAATTCGATTTTCATAGAGTATTTGGATAAGTTTGTCATTGTATTCATCGATGACATCCTTATCTACTCCAAATCTGATGAAGAACACGAGCAGCACTTGCGACTTGTGTTGGGGAAGCTTCGACAACATCAACTCTATGCCAAATTCAGCATATGTGAGTTCTGGCTACGGGAAGTTAGTTTCTTGGGTCATATCCTATCCAAGGGCGGTGTCGCTGTTGATCCAAGTAAGGTGCAAGATGTGCTAGACTGGAGGCAACCCAAAAGCGTCATCGACATTCGCAGTTTTCTTGGACTTACAGGATACTACCGCAGATTCATCAAGGACTTCTCAAAAATTGCTAGGCCAATGACCCAGCTTCTGAAGAAAGAAAAGAAGTTCGAATGGTCAGCGGAATGTGAGCGTAGTTTTCAGATCTTGAGAGATCTTCTAACCAAAGCTCCGGTGCTCATCCTGCCAAATATTCACAAGAGCTTCGACATTTATTGTGATGTATCTCGCCATGGGCTCGGTTGTGTGCTCATGCAAGAGGGCCGAGTGGTGGCGTATGCATCGAGGCAATTGAGGCCTCATGAAGCAAATTACCCCATGCATGACTTGGAGCTTGCAGCTGTAGTTCATGCTTTGAAGATTTGGCGGCATTACCTCATTGGGAATCGTTGCGAGAGCTACACCGACCACAAGAGTCTCAAATATATTTTCACCCAAGCCGATCTGAACTTGAGGAAAAGAAGATGACTTGAGTTGATCAAAGACTATGATATGGGACTTCATTATCACCCCGGGAAAGCTAATGTGGTAGCCGATGCATTGAGCAGAAAATCTCAATGCAACTGTTTGTCAGTAACTCCTTTTTCGGCAGGCTTGTGTGCTTCAATGCAACGTCTGCACCTAGAGATAATTGAAGAAGGTTCTCTTGCTACCCTAAGTGTGAATTTTACACTTGAAGACCAGATTAGAGAATCCCAAAAGACTGACATGGAAGTAGCAAAGATCCGGGAAGAAATGAAGAAAGGCAAGGCCAAATGTTTCAAAGAAGATGCACAAGGCACCCTTTGTTTCGGAAACAGGTTGGTGGTGCCGTTTGATCAGACCTTGAGAGAGCTAATTCTCAAGGAGGCTCATGACTCCAAATTCTCTATTCACCCGGGGTGTACCAAAATGTACCAAGATTTGAAAAAGCGGCTTTGGTGGAGCCAAATGAAGCGATAGATCGCCCAGTGTGTTGCTAGGTGTGATGTATGCCAAAGAGTCAAGGCTGAACATTTGAAGCCAGCAGGTACTCTACAACCCCTGCCCATTCCCAAGTGGAAATGGGAAGAAGTTGGCATGGATTTTATCACCGGCCTTCCAAGGACTCAAGCTGGGTCCGATTCTATATGGGTGATTGTTGATCGTCTGACAAAAGTTGCTCATTTTATTTCGGTCAAGACCACCTACCACGGGGACAAGTTAGCAGAACTTTATATTTCAAGAATCATTTGTCTCCACGGTGTACCCAAAGTGATAGTTTCATATCGAGGTCCTCAGTTCACATCCTACTTCTGGGGATGCTTACATAAAGCAATGGGGACCAATCTATCTTTCAGCTCTGCCTACCACCCGCAAACGGATGGACAAACTGAAAGAGTGAACCAAATTTTAGAAGACCTTCTCCGAGCTTGTGTGCTGTCCTATAGCAAGAATTGGGAGAAGTGCTTACCTTTTGCAGAGTTCTCCTACAACAATAGCTTCCAATCAAGCATACAAATGTCACCTTTCGAGGCATTGTATGGGAGAGCTTGTAGGACACTCTTGAACTAGTCAGAAGCCAGGGAGAGACCATTTTATGGTCCAACCTTGGTGGAGGATGCGGAAGAACAAGTTCGTGTCATCCGTGAGCGACTTCGGACGGCTCAATCTCGTTAGAAGTCTTATGCCGACTATTGTCGTCGTGAGTTGAGTTTTGAAGTGAACGATCATGTCTATCTTAAAGTATCTCCGATGAAAGGAATGCATATTTTCCAAGTTAAAGGCAAATTGGCACCTCGTTACATTAGACCATTCCGAATTCTAGAAAAATTGGGATCGGTGGCCTATCGATTGGAATTGCCACCATCACTTTCAGATGTACATGATGTGTTCCATGTTTCACAATTGAAGAAGTGTCTTCGTGTCCCAACCGAAGCCACTGAGTTGGAAGAACTTGACTTGCAACTCGATCTTTCTTATCGGGAGCGCCCTATTCGCATTCTTGAAGAAACGACGCAAGACGAGAAATCGCAGTATCAAGTTCATCAAAGTTCAATGGAGTAATCATACTTGTAACATCCCAAATATATAAACAGGTGTGTGTTTCAAATATAAAAAAATGTGTAGAAATTAAAATTTTTCTCACATCTCGAAACTCTTGAACTCATCTATAATTCTTATCCAAGAGTTGTGGAATCCAAAAACACAAAGCTCTTGTTGACTAAAGTCAAACCCTTATTCCACTTGTCACAAATCTTGTGCCAACCTTTGGAAATATTTTTCCTAGGTTCTAGGGATGATGTGTGAACCCTCTGAAAAATTTCATAAGTTTTAAAACTTAATTGATAATTTTTGGAGGTAAGTCAAGCCCTAGAACAGCCTTGATGAATTTCCTGAGAAAAATGCATTATACAAAAACCTATGGAAATTTTATGTAAGGTTAATCCTGGAGTAAGAAAGCTCCAGTTAAACTTTTGGAATTTTTGGAGTTAATTTGCTATTTCTAAAAATTCCTCCAACTTCAGCCATCAAATTTGAATTCAAGTCAGGCACTATTCCTTGGGCCCGAGCCACTTCCCAAAGTGGGTCGAACCCAACCCACCTCCTCAGCTCACCGCGAGTCCTCCTCCCTCGCGCAGTCGTAGCCGTTGGATCCAATCCAATAGCCACGACCTCCGCCTCAACCATCACGGCCCTGCCCTTCCACCCGTGTGAGGTCGTGCCCGTTGGATCAGAATCAACGCCCACGACCTCCGCCTCAGACCTCCCACCTCCCAGCTCAGCCACCTCCTTCCCCTCGCGAGGTCGTGTCCGTTGGATACGCATCCAACACCCACGACCTCCCTTCCCATCTCGTCGCCATCGGATCCATGATCCACGGCCATGACCTCCCCTCTTTATCTAGCGCACCAGTCCTCCACGCGTGATGTTCTGTGCGCCGTTGGATTAAAATCCACGGCCACGACCTCCCCTTGGTGTCATGTGCACCAGACCTCCCACCCGCGTGAGGTCGTGTCCTTTGGATCAGCATCCAACGCCCACGACCTCCCCTTTCCTCTCATCGCCGTCAGATGGAAATCTCGCGGCCAGGACCTCCCCCTCCCTTTCCAGCGTCTGGCCTAACGGCCCAGACCTCCCACACCTCAGCTTGTCGCCTTTGGATCGAGATCCAATGGCTATGACCTCCTCTCTCATCTCGTTGCCGTCAGATCATGATCTCACGGCCACGACCTCCTTTGCGTCGTGCGCGCCAGCCACGACCTCCCCTCAATGTCATGCTCCGTTGGATGAAAATCCAACCGCCACGACCTCCCACTTCTGTTCATAGCCGTTTGATCAAGATCTAACAGCCACGACCTCCTACCTCCGTTCGTTGCCGTTGGATCAAAACCCAACAGCCACGACCTCCCCTTGTGTTGTGCGCAACAACCACGACATCCCCTCATGTTGTGCGCTCTTGGATGTAAATCCAATGGCCACGACCTCCCCTCATCATTATGTGCCCTTGGATGTAAATCCAAGGGCCATCACCTCCACATTGCTTATCAAAGTCCACGCCCTTGGATCGCAATCCAACGGCCAGGACCTCCTATCCCCTTATCGCACGCGACCTCCCCGTTTGGTTTCGCAACCATGCGATGGAGATCCCACGGCTGCGACCTCCTCTTTTCCTTGCGCCACCGCGCGATGAAGATCCTGTGGTCGCGACCTCCCCCGTGCCTTTCCAGATCGCATCGTTGCGGATCTGAGGGTCACGACCTCCCCATGTTCTTATCCAACGGTTGATGTGAGGTCCTGTTCTTCTCCTAGCTCAGGCGCGCGCGTGCGCCATGGCAGAGGAGGAGGTCAGTGACCTGTGGCGTCCCAACAGCTCTTTGCCTACAAGCATTTAATGCGTGTCAGCCTTCCGCCCCCTAGGCCATGCTCAGACCTACCCCCCCATCACCTCCACGTCCTAGTGGAGCCATGGACTGAGCCATGGGCTAAGCTCACCATGGAGCTTAGCCCTAGCTCATGACCTCTGCTCCCCTGAGCTATAAGACCTCCCCTGGTTTCCCCCTTGGCTTCCTTTACACACCATTGTGCTCAGGCTTGCACCACTGTGGTTGGCTGAGCTTCCTCCTCCACAGACCTCCCCCAACCGCCATTGTTGACCTTGGAGCTCTTGGTGAAGGCAGTGCTCCCAGTGGCTTCCCTCTCCATCTCTTTGCTTCAATTTGAGCCACTCCCCTCTGTGACAAAAACCCTAACTTAATTGGTTGGGACATTTTCAGAGGTGGCCTAATTTGGAGCTTGGAGCTTTTGGCCGTGGAGCACCCCTTCTTCATCATCGCCGGTCCTCCTCTCCCCAGACCTCCTCAGCACCTCCAAGACCTCCAGGTAACCTTCTGGTAGTCCTCTGGATGCTGGGCACCCGCTGAATGGATTGTTGCGGAGCTTTTATTCATATGTTGCTTTCGGCCATTTTGGTCACCACCGTTGCTCTGCCGGCTCGCCGCCGTTCTGGCCGTCGCCGCCGGTGTGAGTGGCACCCTCTGGTGCGCCTGGCTATTGTGGACTCGTCGGTGCCCTCAGTGCGCGCCGCCGTGCCCTATCTCGCCGGCGACAAGCCGTGGAACATCCTCGGTTTTTGTCGGATGCGAGCTGAGCCGGCTGTTGTCGTATTTGGACATCATTATGGCCAAATCCTCGTGGTTAACCGCGCTAATCATGGGTTGGATCGTTGTCGGAGCATGCGAGCGCTGCTCGCGTTGGTCGCGAGCCGTCCATCTCGCGATCAACGGCCACGACCTCCGCCCCGTTCGCGCTGGAGGTCCAAAGCGCCAGGCGTCTTGGCAGCGATCTGCGCAGTCGTGAGCCGTTGGATCCAGGATCCACGGCCCACGTTCTCCAAGCTCGCGAGGGCGCGTGCGCGTTTTCACCGAGGTCTTGGGCCGTCCGATTGAGAATCAACGGCCACGACCTCCGTCCCCATTCGCGCACGTGAGATCCTAACGCGCCGCGCTGCCGCAGGACATGAGCCGTTGGATCCAGGATCCACGGCCCATGTTCGTCGATTCCGCGTGGGCGCGAGTGCACACGTGCCGGGAGGTCTTGGGCCGTCCGATTGAGAATCAACGGCTCATGTCCTCCCCCGTCGTTTTGGTTTTTAGAAATTCCCGGGTGGAATTATTTGCATACTAAAAAAGGTAATGAACTTTGAAAATGCATAACTATTTCGTTTTAAATCCAAATGAGGTGATTCCAATTTTGTTAGCTCTAGTTTGATCTAGGCTCTAATCTAAAAATGGTTGTGAGCTCGGTTCGGTTCCATAAAATGGATTTGCAACTTGGTTTAGAAATAGTCTTTAAATGTTACATTAAAAATTCATTTAACTTGTAAAATGCATAAGTAATTCTCTATAGATCCTTTTTGAGTGAATCCAACTTTGTTGGCTTCCTTTGTTAGTGTACTAAATGGTAGAATATGATTTAGGCATGTCACTGTTTTCAAAAGAATTGTGGGTGCATTTTAGTTGTGCTCATTTTCATGTCTTTGAAAAATTATGGAAAGTGCATAATAGCTCCAAATGAGATGAATCTGATTGGGTTGTTCATCTTATGAGGTGCTTGATGTACTGCAAAAATTTCAATTGCACCACCTTTCTACAAAATTTTGCTAAACAATTTAATTATGGTGAACAGTAGCAGATTGCATTTTTAGAGGCTGAGCAGTTTTGTTTTGCTCATATATTTTGCATTGAGAATCCAAATCAATTGGTTCTTATTGATAAATTCTCTAAGAATCATGCTCTTGCTTCTGTAAAAATTTCAGAGCATTCGGAGCAAGTTTGCTGTGGTGTCTTTTTGGTTTTCGTCGTTCTTATCGATTCTTTTCGCCTTTTCGATTTGGTGTCGACGAGTGTGTTGATCCCGTGAGCGATACTATGTAGCAAACTGAGCATACCCAGCAAGGCAAGCAGTTTGATCATGTCCCTTATGTCCCATTACTTTAAAATCTAATACTTTGTTTAACTTGTATGTATGCATTGCTATTTTGTTGTTAAATGATATCGACTAGTGATCCTATAGATGCATACTCTGTAGGTAAATATTCATTCTCTACTACTAAGCCTAGGACTATCTTGCTATGATGTAGAATTCGATGGATGGACTCTTATCACTTAGTAGTTTGCATTGATGATGCTTAGAAATGCTTAGATAACGGTAGAAATGGGCGGTTGTCGACATTATGTCGATGACCTTGGTCACACAAAAATTATTATTCCATTATGTCCATCTTGTGCTTTGTTACTTTGTAAACAAATAAAATAAAAATGAAAACAAAATTGTTTCATGACTTGGGCACAATGGATGTTAGTGTGATTTGTTGGGTTTGAATGGAATGGTGCCTAAGTCCCCAAGGACCGAATTACTTGCGCCACTGATCCAAGCATTTTTGCGTGCTAACCACACGAGGGGGATATGGGACCTCTCTTGGCTAAGTACTTTGGCGGGTGTTTGCTTTGAGTCGCATGGTGGGCTATTGGGCGAGTAGTAGTGGGTTATCCACTGCAAGGAGCACCACCCGTATAAGGGGGTGAGCATCTTTGATGACTCCGCATCAACGTATGGGGAGGTTGTATCCCCATATGGGCAACTCGTGGTTGACACTCAATATTGGAAAGGTCTCGTTGGACTTAGCTGTGCCGGCACACCAAAGGTAGTGTGCTAATAGCTTGGCAAAAAGGCGGTCTAACGTGTGGGTACATTGGTACACCCCTGCAGGGTTAAAACTATTCGAATAGCCTCGTCCTAGGTTATGGACACGCTTGGTTATTTCCCGCAAGAATTAGACTATAACCTTTAATTAAAACTTGACATGGTTTGGTATGAATGGATGTTCATGCTATTGTTGTGGTGGCTATTGGGTTAGTCACTTCCAGGATTGTTATTGTCATCTATCTATTGTTATTATTTTGTTCTTGTTTCGTTGTTACTTGCAAATTAAAAATGAATTGCAAAACTGCTTTGAATCTATTTAAATATTGCAAATGAAAACTTGCTTTATGCTAAAATGAGCCTAAAGCCTTCCACTTAAATAAAGCTTGCATGTAGCATATGTATAGTTCTGTTACCTTTACACGTCAGTCTTGCGAGTACATTTTTGTACTCATTTTCTTTGCTTAAGAACTTTGTTGCAGAGGAGGTAGAGCCCAAAGGGCTTTACTTTTGTGAGATGTGCTGCGGTTGGGAAGACTAGCTAGGCGGCCCGGTCGGTTGTCTTGTGGGCTAAAGGCAAACCTTGTGGCCTTCTTTTGTTTATCGTCATCTTATGGTCTTTGCTTCCGCTGTGTTATCTTTCTTAGTTGTTATTTGGCCGATCGGCCCCTTTTGTAATAACTCTCTCTATATTATGTATGTCGTTGTTTTATTCCAGTTCGTGCTTTGTTTCTATGTCTTGTATGATATTGATGCACGATTTTATAAAGGGGTGTGTATACTACATTTCTGGGAAGTATACATATCTCGAAGGCACGGGTTATTTTGTTTGTGATGTTAGGGTCAATGGATGACTAAACATTACAAGCTAAATAAACCGGGGTCCTTACAAGGTTGGTATCAGAGCCATACTGACCGTAGTAACCCTAGCTTGGTCGTCCTTAGGATGTTTTGAAAAACTTATTTTCAAAATGTCAAATGGTTTAGGAAAGTTTAAGTAAAGTCTCTACTTTTACTCCTTACCTATCTTAGCCTTCTTATCTCATCTTATTCTAATTTGAGTTTCTAAAAGTTGTTTCCCTCTCCTCCCCTCAAAAGATAGCGTTATCGTTTAATTGGGTTTTGGGAATCAATGAGATTGGCAAATTGAAGTGTTAGCTGCCCTTTTTCAAGGTTTTGAAGTTTCTGGAGTCGGTGATTTCGGCTAAGAGCTTGGATGCAAAATCTGGACAGCAAGCATCAAATTTCCGGACAACAATCTCAAGGTTTTTAATTAGGGTAGATAATGAGAGGATAATTCAACTAAGACTTGTGGGAATGAAAGGGTAAGATGTGATACTAGTTAGGTAAGTATCTAACACATATTTTATTGGTTTTACCTTACTTTGTAGTAGTGTTAGAGCTAAAATAGCTTGCTGAAATTTTTCCTTCTCTACCGATTACTCGTTCATTCAATACGGGTTTGTCGTGTCGAGAAGTTGAGCTTTAGTCTCGTGTTTCCTTGCTAGTTCTTGAGCCTTTTTGTAAACTTTTAGAGTTGTGTTCTTGTTGTTTAAGTTGGCTTTCGGTTAGAGTGATTTTCCGTTCCCCTAGTCGATAGCTTTTTGCTTTCTTGAGCTTCTAATTTTCGAATTTCGTTGCTAACCCCTTTATCTTTTCAGCAGGATGGCTGGAAGAACTCGTAGTGGTCGAGTCGCGGTGGTGGGATGAGGAGCTCCGCCTCCTCCGACCATGGTGAGGTCCTTCTCAGATCGGCGGAACGTATGGATCGGACTAGGGTCTGGAGGTGATTCGCATAACACCTCCACCCTTCCGATGCCTCTGGATCGGGGAGAAGTGGGCATCGGCCGCGTGGGGACTTGCGAGTTCCCGCACCCACCGCCCACTTTCTCTAGGTTTGAGAACCTTTGGATGTAGACAGTGGCCGTGCGGTTGGCGAAGCTTCGGCGATCGCTAGTGCCGGGACGGAGAAGGCACTTTTGCATCCCATCGGTGGAGGGTGCAACTCTTTCATGGTGGGAGAACTTTCTCGCCATGCAGCCCGCAGGCCACACCGTCTCTTGGGAGGAGTTCCGTATTGCCTTCCGGCGGTCTCACATCCCTGCCGGTGTGATGAAGCTGAAGAAGAAGGAGTTTTCTGCGCTCAAGCAAGGGTGCAATTCGGTCACAGAGTACTTGTACGAGTTCAACCATCTGGCTCGTTATGCTCCTGAGGAGGTGGCCACTGATGAGGCCAAGCAGGACAAGTTCATGGATGGCTTGTCTGAGGAGCTTCAGGACAAGCTCTCCATCATTGACTTCCCCGACTTCCAGGTCTTGGTGGACAAAGCCATCGTCTCCGAGCACAAGGGAAGGGCGCTGCGTGACTCCCGCAAGTGCAAATGGGAGACTCAGAAGTCTTTTCAGACCAGCTCTTCTCGTGCTCACTTTGGGCAGTCTCAGGGGTCCCACCCTCAAGGCTTGACACCCAGGTCGTCGGACTTTGCCCTCGTCCTCCATGAGCCGTGTTTCGACCACGTGCACTGCGGCTCGGCGAGGTGGCCTCACAATGTTGCGAGGTCACTTGTTTCTTCTGCAACCGAAGGGCCATTATGCAAATAATTGCCCTAAGAAGACTGGAGTGGCCTCTCGTCCTAATGGAGGATGCGGGCAAGGTGGTGGATCTTCTCAGGATCAGAAGATTGTCCCCATGACCCAAAGGCGTGGGCGGCCAGTCGCGTCAACGTCATCTCTGCGGAGGAGGCACAGGAGGCACCTGACGTCGTGTTGGGTACGCTCCTTGTTAACTCCCATCCTGCTACTGTTTTATTTGATTCAGGAGCATCTCATTCTTTTGTATCTCAGTCTTTTGCTGCTGTTAGTGATCTTCTTTTTGCTCCTTTGTTGGTCCGTTGCTCATTTGCTCTCCGGTTGGAGTTGAGAGTGAATCCGAGTGTCGGGAGGTTCCTATTGAGATTGAGGAGTAAGATTTTGGCAAATCTTATTCTCCTCAATGCGATGAGCTTAGATGTGATTACGGGTATGGATTGGTTGTCTCGGCACATGGGGCCGTCGATTGCGCCGGAAGCTCATCTACCTCTAAACCCCTCTGGCGGCGAGGTTAAGCTTTTGGCACCGGCTACATGGTCCGCATCTCTTGGCGCTCGGCGAAGCCGACTCTGGATATTCGCGAAGTCCCAACGGTATGTGACTTCATGGATGTCTTTCCCGAGGATCTTCCAGGGATGCCACCAGTTCGAGACCTCGAGTTCGTCATCGAGTTGGCTCCGTACGCCCGATCTCAAAGAGGCCTTCGGATGCCACGAATGAGTTGGTGGAGTTGAAGAAGCAACTTGGTGAGCTTGATAGAAGGGTTTCATCCGCCTAGCTCATCTCCATGGGGTTGTCCGGCCATCTTCGTAAAGAAGAAGGGCGGTATTTTTGCATGTGTGTGTCGATTACCGTTAAGCAATGAAGTGGCGATGAAGAACAAGTATCCTTTGCCCGCATCGATGATCTCTTTGATCAATTATCCGAGCCTGAGTCTTCTCCAAGATTGATTTGAGAGTGGGATATCATCAAGTTCGGATCCGACACGAGGATATTCCCAAGGCGGCTTTCTCTACTCGTTATGGTTTGTACGAGTACACCGTCATGTCGTTAAAGCAACCAATGCTCTGCCTTGTTCATGAACCTCATGAATTCGATATTCATGGAGTATTTGGATAAGTTTGTCGTGGTCTTCATCGATGATATTCTTATCTACTCCAAGAACGATGAGGAATACGCCGAGCATCTGAAGCTTGTTTTGGGCAAGCTGCGTGAGCACCAGCTGTATGTGAAGTTCAGCAAGTGCGCGTTCTGGTTGAATGAAGTGGCCTTCTTGGGCCAAGTTCTTTCAGCAGGAGGCATAGCCGTTGATCCTAGCAAGGTCAGCGGTGTGCTTTCCTGGAGTCAGCCCAGATCGGTAACCGAAGTGCGGAGTTTTCTCGGTTTAGCGGGATATTATCGTCGCTTATCGAGAACTTCTCCAAGATCATGGCCGATGGTGAGTTGCTCAAGAAGGACAAGAAGTTCGTATGGTCCACTGATTGTGAGGAAAGTTTTCAAGTACTCAAGACACGTTTGACCACCGCTCTCGTTCTTGTTCTTCCCGATATTCATCGGAGTTTCGATATCTTTTGCGATGCTTCTTGTCGAGGCCTCGGTTGTGTCCTTATGCAAGAAGGCAAGGTAGTGGTCTATGCATCAAGGCAATTGAGACCTCATGAACTCAACTATCCTACCCATGACTTGGAGCTAGCTGCTGTGATTCATGCACTTAAGATTTGGCAACATTACCTTATCGGTAGTCGTTGTGAAGTGTACTCGGATCACAAAAGCTTGAAGTATTTGTTCTTGACCGGATATGAACCTCGGGCAAAGAAGATGGTTGGAGTTGATCAAGGACTATGGCGTGGGTATTCACTACCATCCGGGCAAGGCTAATGTCGTTCTTGGATGGGCTTAGTCGTAAAGCGCATTGTAATGCCTTGTTGCTCAAGGAGCATCCGCCCACTCTTCTGGAGGAGTTTCAGCGTCTCAACTTGGGTTTGGTTGAGCTGGGTTTCCTCGCTACCTTGGTTGTGCAACCAACCTTGGTGGATCATGTCAAAAGGCTTTCGATGTCGGATCTGGAGTGAACAAAATCGGGCAAAATGTCAAGAACGAAGCGACCAAGTGCTTCTCGAGGATGAGCTTGGTGTTGTGAGGTTCGGGCAACGCCTTGTGGTTCCAAAGGACATGGAGTTGCGGAATTTGATTCTCTGCGAAGCCCATGATTCACCTTTGTCCATTCATCCCGGGGCCACAAAGATGTATCAAGATCTCCATCGAGGATTTTGGTGGACCGAATGAAGAGGAGATTGCAAAGTTCGTTCTTTGAAGCGGCGTGTGTTGTTGTGTGAAGGGCGAGCATCGGCGTCCATTTGGGCGCTTGACCCCTACATTCTGAGTGGAAGTGGGATTCGATCGGGATGGATTTTATCACCGGTCTACCTAGGTCACCGAGAGGTAATGATGCTATTTGGGTTGTCATTGATCGGTTGACTAAAGTAGCACACTTTCTTCTAGTCAAGACCAAGATTCGTACCAGTCGCCTAGCTGAGCTCTATGTATCCAGGATCGTGAGCTTACATGGTGTGCCGAAGACGATCGTTTATGATCGTGGTTCTATCTTTACTTCCCAGTTCTGGCATAGCTTGCAGGAGGCTATGGGAACTCGCCTTTCCTTGACCTGACATATCATCCCTAAGCTGATGGTCGGGCGAGAGAGGTCAACCAAGTTTTGGAAGACATGCTCGTGCTTGTGTTCTTTCCTATGGGAAGCATTGGGAGAAATGCTTACCATTCGCTGAGTTTTCTTACAACAACAACTTTCAGGCCAGTCTCGGCATGGCACCTTTCGAGGCCTTATACGGGAGAAAGTGCAGAACCAAGTTGAACTGGTCAAAGACCGACGAAATACCTTTCTTTGGCCTGGACTCGATCAATGAGGCCGAGAGTCAAGTCCAGCTTATTCGTGAGCGTCTTCGCACAGCTCAATCCAGGCAAAAGAGCTATGCGGATCGCCGTTTTCGTGAGTTGAGTTTTGAGCCAGCTGACTTTGTTTATCTCAAAGTCTCTCCTTTGAAGGGCCATCAGCGTTTGGCGTCAAGGGCAAGTTAGCTCCTCGATATGTGGGTCCCTACCGCATCATCGAGAAGAAAGGAGCTGTTGCCTATAAGTTGGAGTTACTGCTTTGCTTAAGGGGTACATGATGTGTTCCATGTGTCCCGATTGAAGAAGTGCCTCCGTGTTCCAAGCGAGGAAGCTCGTTGGAAGCTCTCGATGTCCAGCGATTTGACCTATCGCGAGCATCTGTTCGAATACTTGAAGAGGCTGAACGAAGAACAAGGAACCGTTCCATCAAGATTCTTAAGGTTCAGTGGTCGAACCATTCCGAGGATGAAGCTACTTGGGAAAGGGAAGATCGTCTGCGTGCGAACTACCCCTCTTTCTTTTCCGAGTGAGCCAAATCTCGGGATGAGATTTCTGTAAGGGGGGGGGGAGATTTTGTAACATCCCAAATATATAAATAGGTGTGTGTTTCAAATGTATGAAAATGTGTAGAAATTAAAATTTTTTCTCACATCTTGAAACTCTTGAACTCATCTATAATTCTTGTCCAAGAGTTGTGGAATCCAAAAACACAAAGCTCTTGTTGACTAAAGTCAAACCCTTATTCCACTTGTCACAAATCTTGTGCCAACCTTTGGAAATATTTTTCCTAGGTTCTAGGGATGATGTGTGAACCCTCTGAAAAATTTCATAAATTTTAAAACTTAATTGATAATTTTTGGAGGTAAGTCAAGCCCTAGAACAGCCTTGATGAATTTCCTAAGAAAAATGCAATACACAAAAACCTCTGGAAATTTTATGTAAGGTTAATCCTGGAGTAAGGAAGCTTCAGTTAAAATTTCGGAATTTTTAGAGTTAATTTGCTACCTCTAAAAATTCCTCCAACTTCAGCCATCAAATTTGAATTCAAGTCAGGCACTATTCCTTGGGCCCGAGCCACTTCCCAAAGTGGGTCGAACCCAACCCACCTCCTCAGCTCACCGCGATTCCTCCTCCCTCGCGAGGTCGTAGCCGTTGGATCCAATCCAATAGCCACGACCTCCGCCTCAACCATCATGGCCCTGCCCTTCCACCCGCGTGAGGTCATGCCCGTTGGATCAGAATCAACGCCCACGACCTCCACCTCGAGACCTCCACCTCCCGGCTCAGCCCGGCTCCTTCCCCTCGCGAGGTCGTGGTGCATTGGATCCGCATCCAACGCCACGACCTCTCCTTGGTGTCATCTTGCAGACCTCCCACCCGTCGCGAGGCGTGTCCTTTGGATCGGCATCCAACGCCCACGACCTCCCCTTTCCTCTCATCGCGTCGGATGGAAATCTCGGCTAGGACCTCCCCTCCCTTTCGATTATGCAGCCTAACGGCCGAGACCTCCCACCTCGGCTAAATGCGCCTTTGGATCGAGATCCAATGGCTACGACCTCCTCTCTCATCTCGTTGCCGTCAGATCAGGATCTCACGGCCACGACCTCCTTTGCGTCATGCGCGCCAGCCATGACCTCCCCTCAATGTCGTGCTCCGTTGGATGAAAATCCAACCGCCACGACCTCCCACTTCTGTTCGTAGCCGTCGGATCAAGATCCAACAGCCACGACCTCCTACCTCCGTTCATTGCCGTTGGATCAAAACCCAACATCCACGACCTCCCCTAGTGTTGTGCGCAACAGCCACGACATCCCCTCATGTTGTGTGCCCCTGGATGTAAATCCAATGGCCACGACCTCCCCTCATCATTATGTGCCCTTGGATGTAAATCCAAGGGCCATGACCTCCACATTGCTTATCAAAGTCGCGCGCAGCAGTCCTGACCTCCCCCATCGGTTCCACGCCCTTGGATCGCAATCCAACGGCCAGGACCGCCTATCCCCTTATCGCACGCGACCTCCCCATTTGGTTTTGCAACCGTGCGATGGAGATCCCACGGCTGTGACCTCCTCTTTTCCTTGCGCCACCGCGCGATGAAGATCCTGTGGTCGCGACCTCCCCCATGCCTTTCCAGATCGCACCATTGCGGATCTGAGGGTCACGACCTCCCCATGTTCTTATCCAATGGTTGATGTGAGGTCCTGTTCTTCTCCTAGCTCGGGCGCGCGCGTGCGCCATGGTAGAGGAGGAGGTCAGTGACCTGTCGCGTCCCAACAGCTCTTTGCCTACAAGCATTTAATGCGTGTCAGCCTTCCGCCCCCTAGGCCATGCTCAGACCTACCCCCCCCCCGGTCACCTCCACGTCCTAGTGGAGCCATGGACCGAGCCATGGGCTAAGCACACCATGGAGCTTAGCCCTAGCTCATGACCTCTGCTCCCCTGAGCTATAAGACCTCTCCTGGTTTCCCCCTTGGCTTCCTTTACACACCATTGAGCTCAGGCTTGCACCACTGTGCTTGGCTGAGCTTCCTCCTCCACAGACCTCCCCCAACCGCCATTGTTGACCTTGGAGCTCTTGGTGAAGGCAGTGCTCCTAGTGGCTTCACTCTCCCTCTCTTTGCTTCAATTTGAGCCACTCCCCTCTGTGACAAAAACCCTAACTTAATTGGTTGGGACATTTTCAGAGGTGGCCTATTTTGGAGCTTAGAGCTTTTGGCCGTGGAGCACCCCTTCTTCATCATCGCCAGTCCTCCTCTCCCCAGACCTCCTCAGCACCTCCAAGACCTCCAGGTAACCTCCTGGTAGTCCTCTAGATGTTGGGCACCCGCTGAATGGATTGTTGCAGAGCTTTAATTCATATGTTACTTTCGGCCATTTTGGTCACCACCGTTGCTCGCATGCTACTCGCCGATTACGGCCGTCGCCGCCGGTGTGAGTGGCACCCTCTGGTGCGCCTGGCTATTATGGACTCGTCGGTGCCCTCAGTGTGCTCCGCCGTGCCCTATCTCGCCGGCGACAAGCCGTGGAACGCCCTCGGTTTTTGTCGGACGCGAGCTGAGTCGACTGTTGTCGTATTTGGACATCATTATGGCCAAATCCTTGTGGTTATCCGTGCTAATCATGGGTTGGATCGTTGTCAGAGCACGCGTGCGCTGCGCACGTTGGTCGCGAGCCGTCCATCTCACGATCAACGGCCACGACCTCTGCCCCATTCGCGCGCGCGAGGTCCAAACGCGCCGCGCGCGAGTGCGCGATGCCGCAGGTCGTGAGCCGTTGGATCCAGGATCCACGGCCCACGTTCTTCGAGCTCGCGAGGGCGCGTGCGCGTTTTCACCGAGGTCTTGGGCCGTCCTATTGAGAATCAATGGCCACGACCTCCGTCCCCGTTCGCGCACGTGAGATCCTAACGCGCCGCGCTGCCGCAGGACATGAGCTGTTGGATCCAGGATCCACGGCCCATGTTCGTCGATTCCGCGCGGGCGCGAGTGCACGCGTGCCGGGGAGGTCTTGGGCCGTCCGATTGAGAATCAATGGCTCATGTCCTCCCCTGTCGTTTTGGTTTTTAGAAATTCCTGGGTGGAATTATTTGCAAACTGAAAAAGGTAATGAACTTTGAAAATGCATAACTATTTCGTTTTAAATCCAAATGAGGTGATTCCAATTTTGTTAGCTCTGGTTTGATCTGGGCTCAAATCTAAAAATGGTTGTGAGCTCAGTTCAGTTCCAGAAAATGGATTTGCAACTTGGTTTAGAAATAGACTTTAAATGTTACATTAAAAATTTAATTAACTTGTAAAATGCATAAGTAATTCTCTATAGATCCTTTTTGAGTGAATCCAACTTTGTTGGCTTCCTCTGTTAGTGTACTAAATGATAGAATAGGATTTAGGCATGTCACTATTTTCAAAGGAATTGTGGGTGCATTTTAGTTGTGCTCATTTTCATGTCTTTGGAAAATTATAGAAAGTGCATAATAGCTCCAAATGAGATTAATACGATTGGGTTGTTCATCTTATGAGGTGCTTGATGTACTGTAAAAATTTCAATTGCACCACCTTTCTAGAAAATTTTGCTAAACAATTTAATTATGGTGAATAGTAGCAGATTGCATTTTTAGATGCTGAGCAGTTTTGTTTTGCTCATATATTTTGCATTGAGAATCCAAATCAATTGGTTCTTATTGATAAATTCTCTAAAAATCATGCTCTTGCTGCTGTAAAAATTTCAGAGCATTCGGAGCAAGTTTGCTGTGGTGTCTTTTTGGTTTTCGTCGTTCTTATCGATTCTTTTCGCCTTTTCGATTAGGTGTCGACGAGTGTGTTGATCCCATGAGCGATACTCTGCAGCAAACTGAGCATACCCAACAAGGCAAGCAGTTTGATCATGTCCGTTATGTCCCATTACTTTAAAGTCTAATACTTTGTTTAACTTGTATGTATGCATTGCTATTTTGTTGTTAAATGATATCGACTAGTGATCCTATAGATGCATACTCTGTAGGAAAATGTTCATTCTCTACTACTAAGCCTAGGACTATCTTGCTTTGATGTAGAGTTCGATGGATGGACTCTTATCACTTAGTAGTTTGCGTTGATGATGCTTAGAAATGCTTAGATAACAGTAGAAATGGGCGGTTGTCGACATTATGTCGATGACCTTGGTCACACAAAAATTATTATTCCATTATGTCCATCTTGTGCTTTGTTACTTTGTAAACAAATAAAATAAAAATGAAAACAAAATTGTTTCATGACTTGGGCACAATGGATGTTGGTGTCATTTGAACTTTCTTTTGTATCATATTTGATCCCAGTTTTGTTAAGTTAGTGCAATTATAATTGCTTGCATGTTATTTTGATAATGTCGCTATTTTTGTGATGTGTAGATTAGTTATCTCCTAATTCATTGAGGTTATACTTGAATTATTCCAGTACTACATGCTTAAGTTAGAATGGTTGAAATATGTTGTTCGGGTTTGCTTAGCCATGCAAGTCTAGAACCGGTAGTTGATTGTCGGGAATAACCCGACAATTATGGGATAAACACAACTATCATTATATACTTTTGTTTCAGATCTTCGTATCTGTTTTATGAGTCAAATTTTATCATTTTAAATGAGCTTTTGGTGCGGACAAGTGATGGTTAGTGATGGTGACTTTGTGCACGAGATTTGGGTAAGTGGTTGACTTGTTTGGACAATTAAGGACCGAACTTTGGGTACCTACGGTTCAAGCAAAACTTCGTGCTATCGACGCTGTGTGTATGGCCTTTGCTTGGTTAAGTAAGGGGTTGGTGTTGTTGAGTTGATGTTGGTGGTGTGAGGTCGTATATGTGTTCCATCGCATATATGTTTCGTAGGGTGCCGATTGCAATTCTTTATTGTGAGGGTGAGCCCTATTTAAGCTTTATTAATTGGGTCGGTGTTCCCGGCACAACTTGCGTGTCCATTCGGTTGGTAGGTGGTATAGCCTATCCTAAGTGGGGTTACATCACGCATGGGTGATTCAACTCAATAACATCAACTTGCTGAAAAATACTAAGTCTTGGTTTACCCGGCCGGCATACCATAGGAAGTATGCTATATTCGGAGGCATCACGGAGGCTTACGAGCTAATCAAGTCGTGTGGGTAAGTAGTACACCCTGCAGGGGTATAAATCTATTCGAATAGGCGTGTCCGATTATAGGCGACCGCTTGAGTTTGTGGCTGCTAATTGTTAGACTTGGAATTAAAATTGTGGTTATAACTTGGTATCGTCATGAATGGGATGTTCATGTTTGTTGTTGTATCAAAGTGGACAGCCACTTTGTCAATTGTATGGTTCATTTGTTATTCAATTTACTACTTATTCACATGCTTTACTTCTACTTCAAATCTGATTTTGAAATGGCACTTGAAAAACTAGTATGTGTAGGTTGTAAATTGTTGCGTCTCTTTTGCAGAACTAAGCCAATATGAGCCATCCTTTGGAACAACCTCTAGCATA
Organism: Phyllostachys edulis; assembly: GCA_036346405.1. NCBI lineage: Eukaryota > Viridiplantae > Streptophyta > Magnoliopsida > Poales > Poaceae > Phyllostachys > Phyllostachys edulis. The sequence goes on along the minus strand of CM070554.1, from coordinate 52,551,040 downwards.
ACTAATTTTTATTTGTGTAAGACTGGCGAGTACCTTTGTACTCAACCTGGTTGCTACAATTTTAGGTGAGGAAGGGTACGAACCCGTTGAGCTTGTTAGCGCCGATTTTGGCGATGCTAATGAGTAATGCTATCATTTAACTCCCAGTCGGTTGCCGATGGGTTATGGGGCATTCCATGCTGGATATTTTGGTTTATTTACTTCCTTCCGCTGTTACTTATTACTCTTATTTGAATTTGGCCGGTCGGCCGTTTGTAATAGTTGTAAACTTTAACTATTATGTTGTATGTCTTTTGAACTATCTATGTGTGCTGTTGTATGGATGTGATCAACGTTTTATGAGAGTATGAGCATATTGGTCGCTGATCTTGGGAGCCAATATGATTGCATACTAGCTATTCGTGGCTTCCTATTTAACTCACTAGGTTTAGTGCTTGAGTTGTTAGAGAACCGACAATCATGTAGTGCTCGCAGAGGAGCAGTGCGCATGATTGTCGGGGCTCTAGTTTGTAGTTAAGCCTTCTACTGAGGTTGAGTTAAATTGGAATCCATTTACTTGAGGCCCTAGAGTTATGTCCTTAAGACCATGCTTAGTCTCGGTCTTACGGAGATAACCCGGGGGGGGGGGGTTCCTCACAGCGTTGGTATTAGAGCCATACTGACTGTAGGTTAGAGATAGCATGGGCGTTAAGTTTAGCAAGTCCCTTGGTCAAAATATTTTCATGTTATCAAAATTACTTTAGAAAGTTTAACTTAGGAATATCTTTTATTCCTCATCCATCTTAGTATCATTTCTCACCTTATTCTGGTTTTGACTTACAAAACTAACTTACCTTGCCCTTCTTGTCCTTTAGATGAACCCTCAATACCTTGTTCGGGAGACTCAAGCTGAAAATGTGGGAGGATACCCGGAGTTACTAAGAGACATGATGTGGAGGCCAATTTCACCTACCGGCCGACATACTCCATTTACCGAAGCGAGGCGAAGGGCGGGAATGGAGGAGTACATGGCCGTGCTTGAACATTATTGCTAGGCGTGTTACAGGAAGCATCCCATATCGATTTCAGGCATGAGGCACTTCTGAGGCCATGGCGCTGCAGGAAGTGGCTCGAGTGGCCATGAGTTGTCTTCGCTATGATTTGACCGAGCTGTCTCAGCCGCCCTATGACCATTTCCCCATGCAAGCACATGTTGGGGGTGAGCGAGTTCGCCAGATTGATTCGGGAGGATCCCTGGCACGGCAATTGGTGAGCTGGTGCACATTATGGACCTGATACATCATTGCACCGTGTGTGAGTTGTGGGAGACGCGGCGCCGTCTCGTCTTAGCTCAGGAGCACCTATGGCTCGTGCATGACATGAGGCTTATTCATACTGATGTGTTGTATGGCGCTAATGTGATCTTCCCCTACCTTTCTGCGCCGCCAGAGTATCGCCTTCCCGTAGTTAATTATCGTCAATTGCTGCCAACTGTTGTTAGTCCCCGTTAATTCACGTCAATTGTCGTTAATTGTCATTAATTGCCATCAATTGTCGTTAAATGGCATCAAACAAGCCATCATTTGCCTTAGGGACATTTCAGACATTTCTCAACTCAGAAGCGCCAGCCGTCCTTTCTAAAAACCAGACAGTCAAATACCAAATATCTTCAGCTCAGTTGTTCAATCCTGCAACCCATCCGGAAGCTGCTTTTCAACAAAAGCGGAAGCCGTGCCAATTCAGTCCCTATGATTGAGGTCCTTGTGCATTTACTAGTTTGATCGCAACTAAAGCAGCAACTTAAGCAGTCACACTAGCATTGTCGTACCCTAGATCAACGTCCAAGATCCACGGGGTATTGTAGCTCATGCACGGCCCAGTTAACCTAGGGCGCCGAATCATAAAATGGACAAGTATGTAGAAGATCTCAAGTTTTGTTTACACACACAACTCCCACCCCCTACTTATATCACCATACAGATGCACACGAGTGCACGTCTTCTTACACACGCTGAGAATTAAGAGAATTTTTTTAAAGGCACCAAGGCTTTACAAAGAGCAGACACACGCTTTTTCACCGAATGTGCACGCATGTCTACCTATTCCAAGTTATTCGGTGAGGTGCAAGAGTTTCCATCCATTACCTACTCGCTCATCGTATAGAGTTCTACACCTATTTAGTGACAATGAGCTCCTTTTGAGATTGTTTATTTATTTAAGGTTTTTGCTACGGGGCTATTACTTTACTATTGTTTATTTAAAAATAAGACAACTTCCGACCATCAAATCTGTCGGACCTGGATTCCGAGATTCCAAATCCTATGTGAAAACACTGTGCTATTCCCTGGATCAGTAGATAGCACTCACAGGCACATTGCTGAATCAATCACACAAGTCATGAACTAACACAAATATATTACAACACAGAGTAACATAGACATCATCGGGTCGAGTTTTACAAAAGGTGCCGAACAAGGCCAACTTGATTTCATTACATAAAGATTACGAAATATACAGCGAAATCAAAAGGGGAGGTATGGCTCATCTCACCACAGGCAAGCGACTGGGGTGACCTGTGTACGACGGATATTAACCAAGAACTAGATAATATCAGTTGTACACGAGTACTAGCGAGTCTACTTAGACTGGGGTGAGACCTAAACTACAGAGCTATACTACTCCTCGTCATATCCTTGTCCGTTGGCTTCTGGGCCTTCATAGAATGCGTAGTCTCCTTCGTCTTCATTGTCTGAAGGGTTTGGGGAGAGAAGCGAGAATGAGCACAACTACCATGCTCGCGAGCCAACACACAATGCAATAATATATATATGCAAGGTTAAACAAGGATGGCTCAGGTTCTTTTATTTGCTAAAGCAATCTTTTCAATTAATCATAATTACAAATCCTATCACTTAGCATTTTAACAAATTGCATTTTATTAAAGAGAGTAATGTACAATATTTAATAACAGTAGAGGTTCCATCCATCGGAAACTCTACACCATGCATCTTTTCAATTGGACCTACCTCCAGTTACCACACCCACTGAGCTCGAAGACTCAGGGAAAACCCAACACAGGGCTAGGTGAGCTCTTCCACAATTTTTATACCACCCACGAAGTTTTGAAATAGAACTAACTCAAGTTAAGATTCCCATGTCCACCTTTGACTGTAGGCACGGCTGTTTAAACAGTTTAGACTCTACAGAGGTTGTACACTGTAACACCCTAGTTTTCTGAGCCTTTTTGAAAATGTTCAAAATAAAAAGAACCATTTTGTTTTGATGAGAATTTAAAGCTTAACCTGATATTTTCAGAAATTGAAGTGTTTAAAGTGACTAAGCTAAACTTCAACTAATCCAAAATTTGGTTCTTTTGGGTTTTACTCGAGCTCTCTGGAGCTATCTCTCCTTTTCTTGGTAGGATCTCCTTTCCTCCATCCTGTTTGGACCTTCTTTTATGTCCAGACCTCCCCTTCTGTTGGCCTCTAGTGTTCTTCTTCTTCTTGTCCATTCGGATCTCCCCTTTCCTTTGGAAATCCCTCTCTCTGTTGAGATCTCCCCTTGACTCTGACCACTCTAATGGTCATCTTCGTGATCTGTTATAAAGATTACCCTTCGGGTCCAGATCACCCTTTTGATCAGGACTTCCCTATTGTAGTTTAGACCTTTCGTGAGGTTTAGAGCCATCTTTGTAAATGTAGACGTCCTTTGAAGTTTAGATTTCCCTTGGAGCTAGTCCTCCTCTGGGGACTAGACTATCTCTGTGGTTTTGACCCTTCCCTTTTTGTTTGAGTCACAACCACCCTGAGGTGTTCCAACTCAGGTTTGTGTTTCAACCATCCTTGATATTTGAAATTCTACCTCGAAGTGAATCCTCACCCTCTGAATCTATTTCTCGTTTAACCTCCTTCCATTCCTTGCTGATTTGAATATCTTCAGGTTCATTGGAACCCCTTTTGGGTTCACTTCAATCCTTCTCAGTTCTTTGGACCTCTCCGTGGCCATCTGAACCTCCCCGGGTCCGTAAGGACCTCCTTTGGCTTCATCTTGACCATTGAGACCTTCCCCGTGTTGGTCTTGACCGTCGAGATCTCCTTGATCTCCTCTTGACCATCGGGATCACCTTTGAGTTTATCCTGACCGTCAAGTCCTCCTTTGGACCACTTTCTATGGATCTCCTCCGTTGGATCCCTCTCCCCTTGAAACCCTCCGTCCAAACCACCCATCGTCTGGATCTGATGGTCTAGACCTCTCCCTCGTTTGGATCCAAGGGTCCAGACCTCCTTTGTGTTCTCTTCTTTGGTCCAGGCCTCTTTAGGTCTAGACCTCCCAAGTGCTTGGACCTCCCTTGGTCCAAACCTCCCTCTTTGGTTCTGTTCTGGCCTAAACCTCCCTAGGCCTAATTCTTCCTTGGGTTCATTTGAGTTCCTTCCACACTCTCTCGAACCTCTCTGTGTTCACGTGGACTTCTTCTTTGCTTTGATCTATGTAACTCTCTCTAGAAGTTCCCTCCTCTGCCAACCCGGTATTACCGCCCCCAACACGCGGTATCAATGTCCTTCAAGACCTCCCTCATGTTCTTTTGGACCTCCCCCTCCCCCTTGTTAGATCTGGCCGTTAAGACCTCTCCCTCGGAGATCTTAACCGTCCAGACCTCCCCCTTGTAGATCTAGCCGTTAAGACCTCCCCCTCGGAGACCTTAACCGTTTAGACCTCCCCCTTGTTAGATCTGTCCGTTAAGACCTCCCCTTTGGAGATCTTAACCGTCCAGACTTCCCCCTTTGTTAGATCTGGCCGTTAAGACCCCCCCCCCTTGGAGATCTTAACCGTCCAGACCTCCCCCTTTGTTAGATCTGGCCACTAAGACCTCCCCTTTGGAGATCTTAACCGTCGAGACCTCCCCTTTGTTAGATCGACTGTTAAGACCTCCCTTTGGAGATCTTAGCATCTGCACCTCCCTTTGTTAGATCGATCATTAGGACCTCCTTGGAGATCTTAATCGTCAGGATCTCCCCTTACTCTCAATCTTGACCGTTGGGATCTCGTTTTGGAGATCTAACCGTCAGGTTCTCCCCGTGGCTTTTGATCTTGACCTTCAGACCTCCTGTGAGCAGGTCTTTTGGACCTCCTGTCCATAGGACCTCCTCATTGTTGTGTCTTTTGGACCTCCTGTCCATAGGACCTCCTCATTGTTGTGTCTTTGGACCTCCGGTCATGTGCTTGGACCTCTACCAAGGATGAGGACCTCCCTTGACCTCTACGGGACCTCCTCAAGGTCTCTGCAGGACCTCCCCTCCAGGCTTTGACTAGCCCCATTTGTCAGTCACGACTTCTTTTGTTTATCCTTTGACCATGTCCTTTGCACATGGAAGTCCTCAAAGTATTTAATGCTTGTTGTGTCGCATTAAATGCTATCATCCTTTTTGGCAACACCCGTACTATCTTTTGTCACTTCTTGTACTAGCTCCCATCTTTTCCTCACCTGCTCTTGACCACGTGTGCCTTGGACCTACCCATCAACTCTAGCCTTATAAGCTTGGGCAAGCTCTCTTCCTTTGCCTTTCCCTCATTTTAGCTCTCTGGCTCCCACAGCTTGTTCTCTGGACCTCCCTCAAACCTCCAGACCTCCCTCGACTAGCTCTCGGGACCTCTTCTCCAATCCATCGGACCTCCTTCGGCCAGCACCTTGAACCTCCTCCTGAGGGCCCTTCCTTTGTTCTCCTACTCTGATTCATTGTTGTTTGGTTTATTTTTGGAGTTCTTTGGATCTTACTTGGTTGCCTTTTTCTGCCTTGCTTGTTCCTGTGTAGACCTCGATGTCGCTGGTGAGCCTGAGCTTTGTGAGGGAGATGACCTGTAAAGCTTTCAAGCAGGAGGCAAGTTACACTCTTGATCATATTGCACCCATTATTTCACCCTATATATGTTTTATTTTAAACACTAATGCATGCTTACTTTACTAAGTTATTTCAATACCCGTCTTTAAATTCCTAGCTATACCTAAATCCTTTGTATGGCCCCGGTTGACCCTGAATCAAACATATAGCCACCATAGGAAAACCTAGTTGCTACATTAGTGAGAACCAGGAGCAATTGTGAAATCTTATGCTTAGTCTTGCTTAGACCAAAAGTATTTGATTCAGGGAAATTTTACCAACATGACCAATACTGTCAAAATAATTTAAAACCTTGGCATTGGGTTGTCATGGAGGTTTTGTAAATGTTTTGAAAAGCAAAAGAAAAGGAAAATGGATTTGGACTTGGGCAAAGTGGTTTGCTTGGCTGGTGTAATGTTTATGCACAAACTCAATCCTGGGTAAGGTTGAGGTCTATGGGTTTGTGGTGGTCGCCAAAGTCAGTTGAGGACCGGTCTTTGAGCCGCAACTTGCTATGCCTATAATGGGTTTTGCCTCACCGTACAACCACATGTCTCTAGAATGGGGCGTGGGACCTGGCTGAATAATTTGCAGAGTTTCACCGCGGCTGTTCCACTTTGATGTGTGGGAGGTCTTCTATGGCCTATGGTCTTTCATAACCTATGTTTCCCACTGGCACAAGAGGGGGCACGAATCCGGTGGACTTGCAACCCATCCGGAAGCGAAACCTTAGTGAGGAGGGGATGTGGTGGAACAATGCATTGTAAAGGCCTTGTCATGAACTCTAGACCTCTTACCTTCGGCAGTGAGAGGTGGCATTGACGGATGCTGAGCAAACTAGAGGAATCATGTCGTGTGGGTAAAGTGTACAACCTCTGCAAAGTTCGAATAGCCATGTCCGCGGTCATGGACATGCTAGCAAAAGCCACTCAAAGTTAGATATTGGTTTTGATTGCAAAGGTTTTGGATAAACTGATTTTGGGATGTCTATCCCATGGTTGGGCGGGGAGCCTTGTGGCAGGAGGGTATCCTTCACCATCTTCATGATGAATGTTATCCAACTGAAAACTGAGATTTACAAAATGAATTTTAGATATTGTATAATTGCCTTGAAACATAGTACTTGTATTTGAAATAAACTTGGCTTTATGCAAATCGACCATATTAAGCCTTCCCTAAGATATCCGTTTATGCATGTCATTCTGTTATTTGACGGGGGTAACTTGCGAGCATGGTTGTTGTGCTCACTCTTGCTTGAAATAATCTTTTGAGCAGGAATGAAGCCTTATGATGAGTCAGGCGATGGACCAAGTGGTCTGGGCGACTAGGATCGCCCTCGGTAGATTGCCTATGGTGAATCGGATGGCCTTTATGTTTATCTTCCGCTATGTTCTGGTTTGTTGGCTTGTATGCCTCCCCTTTGTAAACAACTTTGTTGATATTAATAAAGATCTCGTTGAAGTGTATGCTACCACTCTTGTATGCTGTGATGAGCTAGCTATTGATCCTTGGGACTAGCTCAGTTGCACAAGGGACCTTGGAGTGCCCGCAGTCCTCCACGACCACCCTCAGTGCAGTGGTGAGTGGTCTGAGGTAGTCTCGGCCCTCCACGACCTCCTCTGGTTGGTCGTGGGAGGTCTTGAGGAGACCTCAGTTCCCCACGACCTCCCCTGGGTTGGCTGTGGGAGGTCTTTGGGGTGCCCCTTGGCTCCGCGACCTCCTCAGGGACCTCTAGGCGGTCCTACCGGACCTCCTGGGCTGTCCTGGAAGACTTCTGAGAGGTCCTGCTGGACCTCCTAGGAGGTCCTGGTGGACTTTCTAGGAGGACTTGGAGGACCTCTCGGGTGAGCCTCTGGTTAGGTCGTTGCCCAGACTAGGAGACCTCCTGGTTTAGCTTCGACAGGACCTCCTGGGTCCTGTTGCAGCTAGGCCTAGAGACCTCCCAGGTCGGGGTGTTACAGAGTGGTATCAGAGCTTCTCGACTGCAGGACGTAGCCTAGTAGAATGGCCGTTAGCTTGGAATTTCAAAAACTTATTTTACAACAAGAAAAAAAACTTGTTCTTCCTCATCTGGGTCATCTTTCTATTCTTATCTCTTTCTCTGTATGTCTCCTTACCTTATTCCCCCTTGTCTTTTGCTTGCCTCAACATTTCATAAAAGTTAAATGGATCCTCTTTCCTCTGGAAAAGTTCTATAGGACCAAACCCTTTGTGCTCCAAGCGCTGGAAGCCCCGAGAAGATGGTGCAGTTGATGTAGTCACAACACACCTGGCTCTTGAGAGTTGTTCTTATGACAATGACTAGTGTGTTGGATGCCAAGCTGGGCAGCTTTAAGAGAAGCCTTGTGGAACCTAAATTTTGAGGATCAAAGATGTTAGGATTTGTAGTTGATTATAAGAAACTCTAGTGGATTCTGGAGTATATTGGTGGATGTGATTGAGTATGAATGGATGGTACAGATTGTGCTTGTAGAAGTGATCTGTGAAGGAAAGTTTTAGGGGGTTATGAAGGGGATAGGAAATTGAAATATGGACATGATTATTGGAGTAAATTGAACACTCTTAAATCTGGAGTAGATTGTAATGCTGATTGGAAGCTTACAATAAATATGTGGATTGTGTTGGATTCAATCGAGTAGATTAAGTAGAAAATCTGGACTTGAAGGAAATTTTGGTTAGGTTTGGTAAAAGTTTTGATCAGATCGTGGATTGGTGTGATCTAGGATATAGGATTGTGAAAGGTTGATTCAATTATTAGAAGGAATTGAATTGCCCATAAGCCTGGAGTAGATTGTTTTGTCGGCGGGAAGCTTGCATTAGACTATGGGGGTTGTGTCGGATTTAGTTGGATGTGACTGAATAGAGAATCTGAATTTAAAATGAATCTTGATTGGAATATATGATTATGGAGTACCGTTCGGAGTTGGATGAGGATCTGGATGGTTGCTGGATAGTTGGTGATAAATAATTTGGTGGATTAAATGGAACTTGTGGTTTCAGAAGCATCTCTTAGGAGAAAATTTGGTTCAAGGTTTGATATAGTGATCTAGAGCTTTTGGATTGAAAGAGAATCCTCTGGACTTTGGGCAGAGAAGGAGAATGCTAATCAAGTGATGGATTTGTTGAATTATCCTAGCTTTAGCCCAAAGAGAAATTGTGAATTGTTCTAATTTACCAATATCTTGAGAGATTGATTGGGTGACTGTAATTCTAATTTGATAACTTTTAAGTGTGTGAACTGGTGGAATGTTAGAAGTCTTTTGGGAGACTCGGTAATGAAGGTTTGTGGATTGTGCTCTTTCCAGATGATGGTGATCTTAATTAAATGATTGGATTCTTTTAATAGGGGTGATTTCAAGATATGTAGATTGGTGGATCTAAATAATATAAAGTGGTGGACCTTACATGAATAGGAAGTTGATTCTTAGCTTCTAGCTAGCACCCAGTACTTGGTTGAAACAAGTGGCTCTTGGAGAGAGCTGGATGGAAGAAGAGAAGCAGCGTTGACTCCACCTTCCAAGGATACCACGCAAGACCTCCCGAAGACCTTGAATTGAAGACCATCTCATCAACTCAGCCATATAGCTTAACCTACCTAGACCCTTTCTGTGCACTAAGTCGCCCTACCAGTTTACAGTATTGATCGATAGAATGCTATTAAGTTGCTTATTTCTTCTGGCAAACTTTTAAGTTGGTTCTTGCTGGGCTATTGTTTACTTTATCCCCTCTTGGTCTTTTGTCTCTTCTCTATCCTTGGTCTTTTTCCCTAACTCTCTCGATGTCCCCTTTCGAGCATGCTTCGGCACCTCAAGCAACTTCGACACCTCAAGCAACTTCAGTGCAGGAAGGCAGATCAGAAAGGCCTGAGATATTGCCTCCTGAGGAATCAATTGTTCAAGTCAGGAAGGCAAGAATTATTTGAAGACATCCTTGACCTCTGAAGTACAGCAGCAGAGTGCAAGTTATTAAGGCATTTCCACTCAGGCTAAGATAGAGAGGACAATAGGTTCATCTTCCAGACTACCTCAAGAAGCAAAGAAGCTGAGATTTAACAGGACCAATCCTAAAGCACTCAAGTTGCAAGTACCCTACCGACAACAAAACAATGGTCACAAAAGGAAAATGGTAGAGCAAGAGCAGGACCTTGCGAAGAACTTTGAGACCAGCTCTTACACCTCCTAGCCAATTGTTTGAGACTAGTCCCAGTTGAAGCCCTTTGCTGCTACCCCTTTTCTCACTAGCCTCTCCGAATCTCGGGGTCGAGATTCCCTTAAGGGGGGTAGGTTTGTGTAACGTCCCGTTTATTCTAGAGTTCTTGCTAGTTTTCAAAATAAAAAAGAACCATTTGGTTTAATTGCCCGTTCAATCTTAACTTGGTATTTTGGAAGTTGGAGAGTTTAACTTGACCTAATTAAACCTGAACTAAGTCCCTTGTTGGTGTTCCTTGTTGGTTGGAGCTTCTTGTTGTTCTCTGGCGTTCCTTGGTTTGTTTTCCTCCTAAGCTTCTCTGTGTGCCTCCAGGTTTAACCTCCTTTGTTGGTTTGAATCTCTTTGAGATTAGAACCTCCCTCTCCATTTAGACCTCATCCTTTGTTTAGACCTCCCCTTGGTCTTGGGCCTCCTGCTGAGGGACAAGCTCGGGTTTGTGTTTCAAAACCCCTTTGGTTTTTCAAAGCCAAGTTTGGCCTTATTTCCCTTCCTTTGACCTCCCTCGAGGGTGGTTCAGCTCGGGCCGAGGTATTACCGCCATCCCTCTAGCGGTCGTACCGTCCATTTGAGTTGTGGCACTTAGCTTTGGTTTTACCTCCTCCGTTTCGGTATTTCCGACCCCCGGTCGTACCGTTGTGGTAGTGTCAGAACTACCGCCTTTGCTAAGTCCTCCTTTGAGCCCTTTCGGACCTCCTTGTGTCCATATGGAGCTCTCTTGACCTCCCTCGCGCCTGTGCGGTGCCACCGCTTGCTTTGGCGGTACTGCCGTTTGTTCCTTCGGAACTACCACCTTTGTTAAAGACCTCCTCTAAGTCTTTTGGGCCTCCCTTGCCCTTGGACCTCCTTCGAGTCCAAAGGACCTCCCTTGACTCCTTGAAGACCTCCTTTGTGCCTTTACGGACCTACTGCTGTTGTTTTGCGGTCGTACCGCTAGGATTTAACTTTCCTCGCCTCAGGACCGTTGATGTTTTGGACTGCCCGATCTTGAAGGTGCGTTTGCTCGATCCGAGCGGCCCCTTTGCTTGGCCCCGTTCGATCTTGATCTAACGGCCCTAGCTTGTTTCCGCGTATCCTTGTTTTCGCGGAACTCTCCTTTGCTTCGATCTTGACCGTTGAGATCTCATTTAAGAGATCTAATCCTCAGGAACTCTTTGTGACCTTAAGACCCTCTGTACTCCTTTGGACCTCTCCGTGTCCATAGGACTTCCCCAGGTCGGACCTACCGTTCGCTTGGCCGGACCTACCGCTCGAGCATGGTCTCAGTCACATAAAAACCCCTTGATCAGATCTGATCGTAGGACCTCCCTCTAGGAGATCTTACCATCAGGACCTCCTTGCCCTTTTGATCTGACCGTAGGACCTCCCTCTTGGAGATCTTACCGTCAGAGCCTCCCCCCTTGCCCTCGATCTTAACCGTTTAGTATCTCCTTTCGAGAATCTAAGCCGTTGAGACCTCTCCTTGGTTTGCCTTGGTCGTCAAGGCCCTTCCTAGCTTGTGGTTGTACCGCAGCTTAAGCCTGGAACTACCGTTATGCGGTAGTACCCCTTTTTGAACACGGTATTACCGCCGTCGGAGATATCGTGTCCCTCTTTCGAACTTCTTCGAGTCTCTGGACCTCTTGTCCAGGACCTCCACCTAGTATCCCAGGACCACCTGCCCAGGACCTCCTTTCAGTGTCTTTGGACCCTTTGTCCAAGACCTCCTAGTGCCCTTGGACCTCCTGTCCACAGGACCTCTCCAGTGGTCTTTTTGCAAAGACAATTTGTGTGGTGAGGCGCCTTTTTTGATGCGTGCACTTCTTGGACCGGCCCCGCTGGTCAGCCTCACCCACCTTTTATCATTTCTGCCGCCTTGAAACTTTGGGCTCATTTAATGCATGTCGGATAACATTAAATGTAGTCACTTCTAGGTTGCATTGTTTATTTCTTTTTAGGACCTGCCCTGTCCTAGCCTTGCCCAGGCCACCTCCGATCATTGACACGTTGTGGCTGTGCCCTCTCTGTTCCTTTGCCAACCCTGGCTATAAATAGCCCGGGCAAACCTTCCTTTGTCACCTTTGGCTCATCTCTAACACTTTTTGTCTGGGTTCTTCCGTGCTCAAGTCCTCCCGTGGGGCTCTCCGAGCCGAGTGGTCTCCCAATTTATTGGCTTCTTTTGGTTGAAGTTTTGTTTAAGTTCTTTTGAGTCTTCGAGTTCTTTTGCCTAGTAGTAGCTTTGCTTATTTGGTTCTTTGCGATGGTGTAGATTCCGAGCTTGAGGAGTATCTGGACCCGGCAGTTTCAACAGAAGGACACTGCCTTTGCTTGCGAAGGCAAGTCCTGACCCTTGACCATGTTGAGCCTAGTCTTTGAAATATATTTTGTTTTACTTTATCATGCATGGCTATTTTTATATGAAAATGTTTGGGCAGTAGTTACTCTTCCTCACTTGATATTATGCCTCCTTTGAACTTGATGCTGGAAATGTTGATATACTCCCGTTGGAAACTCTAGGTTGGGTATTTTAGTCGGCATCTTTTGGTATTGCCAACATGGGACCGTAAGTTATGCCTAGCTTTGCTTTAGATCCGTGGGTTTCGAGAATCTTGCTTCATCAATTAATAATCTTGACTAAAGATCTATGTAACCTGTGGTCAGTGCCACTGTTAAGCAACTATGGCAGGATGTCGTATGTTGTGTTGATGGTGGTGTGAGACCACTTTGTTTAAAAACTTGTGTGCCAAGACTGAGTGGTCTTTTGGTAGGGGTAATCACCAAATCGGTTTGGCTTGGGCAAGATGACAAGGAGTGAGAAGTGGGTGCTTTACACATGGGATATGGAAGTCTTGCCTGAGCACAACTAAGGACCTAACTTTGTATCTGTGGATCCGGGTAATCCGTGCAACCACAAGGTCATTTTATGGGGATGGCCAGGGCCGAATAATTAGCAATGAGATGGCTTGGTGCTGTTGTGGATGAGCAAGTTTTATCGCAACGGCGCAAGAGGGGACACGAATCTGGTGGCTTTGCAACCCATCTAGAAGCGAAACCTTAGCGGGCAGCTCCTAGCCAAATCAAAGCTTTGTAAAGGCCTTGTCACGCTCTCTAGACTGCTCACCATTGGAAGTGAGCAAGGGTCTTTTCGGAACCCATCCCGCTAGAGAGATCGTGGATTATGGGTAAAGTTGTACACCTCTGCAGAGTGTAAAATCTATTCGAATAGCCAAGTCCTTGGTTATGGACATCTCCCGGAGAAGTGGTGCAAGGGGTAGTTTTTGAGAAAGTCTGTGTTCCCTGGGCACTCCTGCGAGAGGCCGTGGCCTTGCCTCGAAAAGACCTTGGCCAGCTTTCGAGGGGTCATGGCTGGCTTGAGATGTGGTCCAGGGGATGGGTTCGAGCTCTAGGGTTGGTGCTCTAGAGAGGTCTTGGGAGAGGTCCTGGTTGTGGGTGCAACCAGACCTCCCCCAAGTGGTTTGGATGTGAGTTGGTGCTCACTCCCTTCTTTGAAGCAAAAGTATGTATGTATTATTGTTTTAACTTGCTGCCTTTCAATCTATTATGTTATTTGCTGTCAAACTTTGCTTTGTGCAACTAACCATACAGCTCCCCCATTGGTAAGCCATTGCATGAATATTAATTGTATAAGTGTTCTCTGTGATTTGCTGAGTACATTCAAAAGTGGGTTAAAACTATTCGAATAGCCTCGTCCTAGGTTATGGACATGCTTGGTAAGGTCGTGCAAGAACTAGACTAAACATTTAATTAAAACTTGTTGGGTGGTATGAATTGGGTGATTCATGCTATTGTTGTGGTGGCTATTGGGTTAGTCACTTACAGGATTATTGTTGTCATCTATCTATTGTTATTATGTTGTTGTCTCGTTGTTATTTGCAAATTAAAAATGAATTGCAAAACTGCTTTGAATCTATTTAAATATTGCAAATGAAAACTTGCTTTATGCTAAAATGAGCCTAAAGCCTTCCACTTAAATAAAGCGTACATGTAGCATATGTATAGGTCTGTTACCTTTACACGTCAGTCTTGCGAGTACATTTTTGTACTCATTTGCTTTGCTTAATAACTTTGTTGCAGAGGAGGTAGAGCCCCAAGGGCTTTACTTTTGTGAGATGTGCGGTGGTTGGGAAGACTAGCTTGACATCAGTTGCCTTGTGGGCTTTGGGCAAACCGTATGGCTTTTGATTTATTGCCATCTTATGGCTTTTGCTTCCACTGTTATTTATCTTCCTTAGTTGTTATTTGGCCGGTCGGCCCCTTTTGTAATAACTCTATATTATTGTATGTCTTTGGTTTAATCTAGTTCATGCTTTGGTTCTATGTCTTGTATGAGATTGATGCATAATTTTGTAAAGGGGTGTGTATACTGCATTTCTAGGAAGTATACATATCTCGAAGACACGGGTTATTTTGTTTGTGATGCTAGGGTCAATGGATGACGAAGCATTACAAGCTAAATAAGCCGGGGTCCTCACATACCCTCGCTTAGATCTAAGGTCATTACCTCCCCTCGCTTGGATCTAAGGGTCCAGACCTCCCCTCACTTAGATCTAACATCCCAAACCTCCTTTCATTTGGATCTGAGGGTACAGACCTCCTTTTGTTTGGATCTAAGGGTCCAGACATCTCTTCGTTTAGATCTAACAGTCCAGACCTCCCTCTCATTAGATCTCCCTCTTGTTCTTTTTGCAAAGACCACCCTCTTGGTCACAAGTACCTCATGACCACCACAGTCACAGTGCTTGAGGACCTCCCCAGCTCTGATGATTCCGGGACCTCCCAGCTAAAGTGATTCCAGGATCTCCCCTAGTCACAGCACCTCCAGGACCACCCCAAGTCATAGTACTTCCATGACCTCCCTGTCGTATCTTTCTAGAAACACAGTAACTCCTACGACCACCACAGATCTGTCGACCACGAAATGTTCAACTGTGCTGGTCTCACATTTCTATTCTACGAGTTTGCATTATTTGGAGTTCTTTGCATATTTGAAAATGATTTGAGTTGGGATATATGCTTATTTGCCTTTTCAGTTGTTTTGTGATTATAGAAGCCGAGGTGACCGAAGAACCATTCGTTGAACAGGATCCCGACTAGCAGCACTCCGAACAAGGCGAGTCAATCCTTTGATCATGTTGCACCCACCTTTTGCAAATTATGTTGCTTTAAATTATGAAACTGCATTGCTATGTTTTATCAAACTAAATTGGTCTAGGTCATAGTTAATGCCTTAACAAATACTTGTGTATAAACTTCCAATCCTTGAACTTGGACACTATCCTTTGTCACCCTAGACTTAATGGATTACATACTAGTTACTAAGTCGGTATCTAAGTGTCATGCTTAGACTTGCTTTGATACAATGTCATGTGGGCATTAAATTGCCTGACCATAATCCTTAAAAACTTTGGAAAATAATTTGGGGCAGTTGAGGCTGGGAGCCTGGCTGGTATGTTGAAGTAAATGGTTATTTTCCAAAAACAACAAAATCTGAAAAACTGCTTTCGACTAGGCGGTTGGAAAGAATGGCTAGTGCCGGGGGCACGAGAAGATGTTGGTATGTGGATGTGCCGCCCTGGTCAAGTAAGGACCGAATCTTGTGATGACCTCTCATGCAAAAATAGTGCAACCACAAGTCTATAATGGGTACGACTTAGCCAACTAATTTGCTCGCCTTGGTGTGGTCTCACCATTGGAGGAATGTGGCGTGGGTAAAGGGGAAAGGGAGCCACAGTAAAACCACATGGTGCAAGAGGGGGCCTCCTGGAAGTGCTTGGCATCGAGCGGTGGAAACCTTAGCGGGTGGGGCTGCGTCGAGGAATGAGCATTGTAAAGGCCTTGTGGTAATCTCCCCTTGATTCGCATGTGCAAGGAAACGTGTGAATATATCAAGGCAATTACCTCTTATGGGTAAAGTGTGAGAACTCTGCAGAGTAAGAAAACTATCATGATAGCCGGGCTCACGGTCAAGAGCGGTGCTGAGAACTTGCTTGATATAGCTTTTGTTTTTATAAAACCATTTGTGCTAGAAAAGAAAGATGGGGTGGGACCCCAGGGATTTAAGAAAGGCCTGGTCGGGGACCAGTGGTAAATACGGGATAGCCCAAGCATTGGGTGGACGGAGCCACTCAATGGTATAGGAGGTGGGACCTCCACTAGTATTTGTAAAATGAAAACTCATTTACAAAACCCTTTTTGTAAAAATGCTAAGTCTTAGGATTTTCTATTAAGTCTAATACAAACTTGGCTTTGTGTAAATAAAAGAACTCAAGACCTCCCTTGATTAGCCTTGCATCTATAAGAACTGCATTGTGGGTTGGCTCGCGAGTACGGTTGTGTACTCAGGCTTTGCCAATATAATCTTTTCAAACCCAAATGACCAAGACCCCTACCAGTACTTCACGGAGGATGAACCAAACGGCGGTGATGATAATGAAGCTTAGGCCGGGACCTCCAATCGCTTGCCTATGGGTGGAGTGAATGGATCCACCGCAACTTGTTTTGCTTCCGCACTTGCTTTCTGCTCTGTACTTTTGGCTTTTGTTAAGCTCTCGCCTAAGTGGCGCTTTTGTAAAACAGTAGGCCGCACGGCCGGATATTTATGTAATATATTATGGGCTTGCACTGTTCATTTTGGGTATCATTTACATTGAGCGAAGTTCACAATCAGTGTGTTTACCGACTCTAAGTGGATGTCCTATGACCACCCTTTTTGTTGGTCTAGAACCGCTACTAAGTAACCTAGGACCTCCCTTAGCTGGTCGAGGGCCTTTACCAGATAACCCTCGATCACCCTTAGCCAACACAGGACCACTACCATATGTCTCACAAGCACCCTCGTAGGATTTATAACTAGTTCTAGTGGGTCTAGAACCTCCTCAGGACCTGCTATGGCCTCCAGGATCTCTTTAAGACCTCCTAGGACCTCCCTATGAGCTATAGGATTTCCGCAGGACCTCTCTCGAGCACCTCAGGTCCTCCCCTCAGGACGTCCTCAGGACCCCCTTCGACATTCTCAGTACCTCCCTTGATTACCGGACCTCCTCGGGTCCTTCTTTTCAGGACCTTCTCCACCCTTTTTGTCATGTCCTCAGGACCTCCTGTACCTCTGTTGTTGTCATATCCTCATGACCTCTTCAGGACCTCCCCAAGACGTCTTCCCAGTACACCTCAGGACCTCCTCCAGACGACTCTACAGTGTTCCCGCAGGACCCCCTTTGACTACTCAAGACCACTCCAATAATAGTACTCGAAAGGAACAATGACCAGTGAAAGGATCACTCCAAGACCTCTTCAAGATCACTCCTAGACCTCCTCAGGTTTACTCTAGAACTCTCCTAGAACCTCTTCAAGACCTCCCCTAATATCCTTTTTCCGTCCAAATAGTGGACATATGCGTGTACCAAACTGTGTGTTTGGTTGAGATGTCGTAGTTGGGTGAATGAACCGACGATGTAACTGTGGGTGTCAGCTACTGATCTAGGGAATGACACATTGCACATAGTGGATCCCAAGCTCTAAAATTGGGGTCTAACAGTAGAGGAGCTCGTGGGCATCGCAGAGAGCAGGTGGGGCTGGTGGCGCAGAGGGAGCAGGTAGGCTCGACGCAGGTGGTGTGTCACGGGAGAGAGAGGGTGCCCGGGCGGCTTTGACCCAGAGGGGAGAAGAAGATGACCCCAAGCGGCTCGGGCCAAAAGAAGGTGGCCGGGGCGGCTTGGGCCGGGACAGGCCGGAGGGAGGGGAAAGAAAAGGGCCGGCAAGGGGTTGGGCCAAAGGGAAAATGGGTCGGGTAGGCCGAGAGGAGATGGGCTTGGCCCAAGAGAAGAAATGGGCTGAGCCCGAGAGAAAAAGGAGGCCCAACTTGAAATGGCCCGGGAAATAAAAGAGAGGAGAAACTCCAAACCGGAATTTGAATTTCAAATGTTAAGGACATTACATTTGAAACATAAACCGGAGCTAAAAGAAGAAAGGAAGTTTTCACAAATAGTTTGGTAATTTGAAATATGGCGAAGAACGAAAACCAGAACGGTAAATACTATGCGCCGTCTGAAAACGGGATGCTACAAAATCTGCTCCAATTTCTCTATACACGATGCACTGAGTTCCAACACTAGCTTCTTCAGGTAGTGGCAGCTCGTATTCCATAATGCAATGGTGGCTAGCTAATCTAACCTAGGGAGGTGGTGGAAGGCATTAGCTCAAGCTGTGACATCATCAGTGAGGTAAGGTAGGAATTGGGGAGGGAGAGGTTGACATGAATCACAACACAATTCAGTGCTCCAAAATGTGCCTGATTCTATTTTTCTTTTTGGTGTCAGGGTTGGGTTTGCGGTAGTAGAAAAAATCTTTTAATTTTTTTTGAAAGATGCTAATCAGTCTGCTTTATAAAAAAAAAGCGTCAAAAAGCCATTTCAAAACTTATTTCTCTATAGTGTGGGTTTGGCTGCGTTCTAGTTAAGGGCTAACCCTAGGGTTTTGACAGGTGGTTGAGACGAGGGGATGCACACTAGGATTAGGATGTGATAGATACCAACAAAATTCATGTGAAATCCTAAATTTTTATATATGAAGTTCCTCTTCTCTCACACGAAAGCATGATTAGGTAGATGATTGAGGATTTAGGGTTAGCGGGGGCTGAGGAGAAGATTGAGGATTTTGACCGAGAGATGGTTAACAGATTAAGTGCTAAATGAGATAGTCAACTACAGCAACAAAATTGAATAAATGATATCATCTTATTTAATATTACTAAAATTTAATTATTTACCTCCATTCAGATGACTTAGTGCACCAAAGTGACAAACCAAATTAGAATCATGTCCTTCCCATAACTAACCAAATAATCCATCTAACGGGGATACACGTTAAACAACATGGAAATGACATATATTTGAGATACTCGATATGCTTAAATTAAGGCACCTTCCACAATCCACACCTCAATGCGTTACTTGTCAGGTTGGATCAAATGGTCTGATTTGAAACAACAGAAAAGAAACCGGCACGATATATACTCAACTGGTTAAACAAGGATAGTCGATTGGGCTGCTACTGGGATAACATGCACAGCTGTGTAACAATTTACAAATGTGAAATCTCGAGTCTGAAACAAATCAAACTTTTTATGCCCTTAGATGCTCACAATTTATTATTCTGTATGGTTACTATGGTATGGTATTAGTCTTTCTAAAGTACATTTTCCTGGATGCTTCAGTCACTAAATGGCAAACAGATAACCCAATCCAGAAAGAACCTGGTTAGGTGCAGTGCGCCAAACACGAGTCTGATGGAGCTGATACGTTAAAGCAATTGGCCAATTAACGATCCATTACAATATACTAACAACCGGCTATGGAGACTAGCCAACAGAAACATAATTTCCATTTGCTTGTGGTATTTAACTTACTTAAGATGACAGCATACCTCGCGACTCATGAGGATGTAATAAATCAGCTGGTCATTATATCGTTTATATGTTTATGAACTTTTTAATAATATATTATTTTGTCCCTTGAATGAAATATCATTTGTATTGATTAATAAGTATGTGACTTATTTGTGAAACTCTCTATTTATGCTTATGATGGCATTCTAAACATCTTTGATCTTATGTCGTTATGTGGGACACTTATGATTTATGGATCAACACATGTATTGATTGATGATCACGTTTCACGGATCATAGATATGAGATATCAAATCAATAATATGCAACAACCCGGTTTTTGTTAAGTTAAAAAATAATAATTTAAATTAATTAATTTAAATTGTTGGTTTTTTAGTTGGAGTTAATTCTCTAATGAAAATAAAAATATAAAAGAATCCAAATTCAAATCCAAATTCAAATTCAAACGCCATCTCAATTCTATCCAAATTCAAATCCTTTTCAATTTCTGTTTTTGGGCCGAAAACCTGTTTCTCTATTGCTTTCTTTCTCCTGGCCCACGACTCACTTGTTTCTTCTTCCTTTGTTCTTCTTCTTCTTCTTATTATTGTTCTTCTTCCCGACGCCTTCTCTGCTCCTGATCGCATCGTGCGCCATGCCCGTGTCTCATTTTCTTCATGCGCCATTTGAAACATCTTGACACCGGAAGGAACCGCCGCCATTACCGCGCACCATCAATGCCCCACTATCACAAGCATTCACTCCTTGCTGTTGCTCGTCGCTTGAATTTCCAAAACTGTTGCTTGATTGCCACCCACGCCCGCTCGGCTGCCACCCTCGCCTATAACAGGGGAGCATCAGCATTGCATTCCATCACCTCACACTCCCCTCCATCTCTCTTTGTCCCTAGGGCTTCATCGCTGTCGCCCGAGTCTTCTTCCCCGTCGTCGGCCGTCGCACCGCGTCGCTCCGATCTCCCTCTCTGGTGAGCTTTTTGCCATTTCTTGCGCATCACCATGTGTTCCCGAACTCCCTCCACCTTTTCCCACTCCGATTCGGCCAACCCGGCATAGTGGAGCACCGCCACCACTGTCCCTTCTTCCTTGTCACCGGCCACCGCCGACCTGCCACCTCGGATCCCCTCTAGCCTTGTCGTATGACCCGGTGTGATCCTCACGCTGACATCGTTCTCATGCATGCATCACCTCCCGAAGATCGTTGCCGGAGCGTCGTCACCGCCATTCGCCCGTGCGCCCAAGCAGCCGCCGCCATGCCGCTCCACCCACGACGCCGCCACCAGGTGGTCTGCCACCACCCCGCCATTCCACTTTTACCATCACCCCGCCTTCCTGCTCCACCATTCGTCGTCGCCGCTACCGACCCGAGCCACCATTCCCATGCTCTATTCTTCCTCTGTTTCTTCCTCTCTCTCTCTCTCTCTCTCTCTCTCTCTACCAAATGGACCCCACATGTCATTCTCTATTAGTGTTTATTATTCCAACAAAAAATATTCCTTTATCTCACTATTCCATTTTCAACAAACTTCTAGATGCTTGTTCTCCTCCGTTTAAATTCCGATACAGTTGATTCAAATGTCTAAATTT
This sequence comes from Phyllostachys edulis, assembly GCA_036346405.1. Taxonomy (NCBI): domain Eukaryota; kingdom Viridiplantae; phylum Streptophyta; class Magnoliopsida; order Poales; family Poaceae; genus Phyllostachys; species Phyllostachys edulis. The sequence continues at coordinate 52,529,993 of CM070554.1, read as the reverse complement.
ATATAAATTCAACATCTATCCATCAGTACTAATTTTATAATTTTTAGAAGTTTATTTGTATTTATTTATTTGTGCTCGTGTTTTTGCGTGTAGACTTCAATGTTGATTCAGTGAATGGGGACTTTCAAGAGCAGCTAGCACCATCCATGTTTGAAGAAGGCAAGTCTCATTTGATCATTTTGATCCTAGATTTTGAAATTCAAATATGTGTTTTTTAATTGTGATGCATAGCTATTTAAATGAAATGATGAAATTAATCTATAGGATTGATAAGTCAAACCTACTTGAATTATTATATCCTTGAATGTTGTTACCCTTATTCCTTTGTCACCCTAAATGATTAGAAGGAATTTAATAAATACATTAATGTTGGATTATAGGAATACATTATTGTTGGATTATATGATTATAGTAGAATTGCTTAGTCAAGCTAGTCGGTTATGGGAATTTTTTTTACAAATTATGAAACTTTGTTTACAAAAGTTTGGCAATAGGTATTGCCATTAGTTCCGAAAATAAAATAAAATGGTGGAAAACTGGTTTAGACTGGGCCAATGGATGGAGTTATTGACTATCTCGCCTTGGTTAATTAAGGACCGACACTTGTGTTATTTCAAACTGAGCATTCACCGTATAACCACATGGCTAGAGTGGGACAACACTAGCCAATTAAGTTACTAAGTTCTATCATTATGCCCGTAGGCAGTAGTTGCTAGGTGTTCCTTTTTGGGATTGTGTAGACGATGGTAGTAGACATCCATGTCTATTACACTACTACAGAAATGGTATTCACAGACGGTTCAAAAATATCATCACAGACGGTTTCGTGAGCTGTCTGAGTTTATGGGTTAGTAATGACATGAGGTCATCATAGACGGTTTTCGAATCGCCTGTGATGCATACTATCACAGGCGGTTATTAACTCAAAACCGTTTGTGATAGTCAACTCTCACAAACGGTTTGTAGTTGAAACCGTCTGTGATAGTTCACTATCACAGACAGTTTGTAGATTAAACCATCTGTGATAGCTGATGTATCACTGATTGTATGTCCTAAAGAACCGTCTGTGATATTCTTTTGTATTGCTAAATCTATTTCTATTTATTGGCTAGCCTTAGGAAATGCTAGCCATGCCCTCTGAAACAAGCTGAAACACAACAAGTACATGTATACATCCAATTCACATTCATTTCAGAAACAAGCACATCCAATTCACATTCATTTCAAAAACAAGCACATGATCCAATTCACATTCATTTAAAAAACAAGCACATCCAATTCACAAATCAATTAACTAAAATTAACCATCCATGTACATTTAAATACATGTACCATTAAGTTCAATCTACATTGTGGAACTTCCCATCTGGATTTTTGAACTCACGGTTCAAGAATGCCGCAAACTGTCCTCGGATGTTTATGAGCTGGTCCTATTCTAATGCAGTTGTATGGATGCTCGTAACCTGTCGCTAAGAAGATTAAATTCGTGCATATAAAAATTGATAAACTATGAAATAATTATTGCAAGATTGTCAAACCTGAGAATCATTGGTCATCGTGAAACCGACGAGTAGTTCCATGTTGTGGCAAACATAGTATCTACAAATGTTGCAGGCCAGCGGCAGCTGGTGGCACTGTAAAAATAGAATTGGCCAGTTTGAGAGGCGTTCTACGAAGTGTTATATATGATTAATGTGTAGTGGTGAATACCAGGAAATTTAGATCATGTCGCAGAATCATTCCCTTGCAATTCCCTCCTTTAGCAAAGCACACGGTGAACGACCTACGTGATCCCAAGAAGTTAGCCTTAGCCCTTGCAAAGGAAGGAAAGAATACAATAGAGTTATCTATGGAGAAAATGTGTTTACCCATCGATTAATTGTCGGACACTTATGAAGTCGTGTGTGGCCCTCTTTAGGGAATCTAGGTATATTACCCTATTCCGTTTTGGTGTAATTACAATTAGAATCTAGTGGAACCTACACAGGTATGTCGCCATGGTCATTAAACCAAAGTTCGTGTTGCTTATAAAGTACAAATCAACAAGTATAGCCACTAGTGCAACACTTACTCTTGGTTGTAGGGTAAAAGTATGAATTCCTTGTCGCGGTGAGCCAACAATGACTCCGTCATGTAATCCTCGATGAATTTTGCATTATCCTTGATGGTTTGCAAGGAGACCAAGCGTGGGTCGAGGAAACCTACCGGTGAATTCCTTAATTCGGCTTCATAAATCATGTGTGTGTGTATACACACACACACACAAAAGTAAGGAGTTATATATAACATTTATCGGTATTACATGAACGTTGATCGTGACTGTACATACTTATAGTGTCCAGCATCACATCAGTGAGGCATCAAGGGCATCGAGGTTGAAGAGAAAGAACAAGTCCTTGAATGTCACCGTGAAGACACAGTCTTGAACCACATGGTTAAGATGATCATTCTTGAACTTGACGTTGACGCCCGAGCATCGTTGTTCATCCGTCTTGTTGGCCCATTCCATGTACAATGTATGCAATCTCGTGCAAAAGAATCCTAGGGTACGGTCGGGCTCCACCGTCTTGACCAACAGCTGGCCTAGCACTAATTTCTGGGCCAACGACAAGAAGGGGATATCAGAACAGGAGTCGACCGTTTTCGATTTGCCCTTACTGCCTCGCTTTTTAGAGGTCGACTTCATGAGAGTCGACCGAGCACAAGGTGTAAACGCATCTGATGCACCAGGTCCTTGCTGCTTCGGTGCAGGTAGCTCCCGTGGACTTGACACCATTGCAGGACATTCCCGTGAAGTTGACACCGAAGCAGGTAGCTCTAGGCAGATGTCCCTCTTGGGCCACTGGATGAATGTTCCAATGGCTTGCCCTAGAGTCATGACCTCATCGTCTGGGGGAATCTGTAGTGGGACAACCGCGAAATCGGCATAAACACAGTCCACATTTACTTTTGTGAAACCCGGCGTTGGATTTACACCATGCACCAAAGCTCCGACACCGGATGGATACATCTGGCCCCAAGAAGCATCTAGGGCAACGGAGACATATCTCACTTGGAGCTTGCACTTCATAGCCACCCACATAACGATACAAAATTGGCTACTACAACAGGCCTATCAATGGATCGAGCATTCCAGAGATAATAATTATTACCAGGATGTCATTGATAGGAAATCTGTCGTCGCCTTTTGGGGTAGGGTTAGGGTTGGACGCACAGCTACTTGGAAGTTTGGGGGGCTAGCTAGCATAGTAGGGACAAGGGCTTGTAACTGATTTTCCTTAAGCCTTTCCTCAAGGCTCTCCATCTGCCGTCGTGTCTCATCTCTGACGCGACCATTGATCTCATCTCTGATGGATTCAGTGATCTCATCTCTGAGGGATTTATGAATCTCCTCTTGTAGCTTTGCATCACGCTTGGCTTTAGCTCTCTTCCTACTCCGGTACGCTTCGGAGTCCTCTGGGAATCCATGTTTCCATGGAACATAAAGACCAAGGCCTCTCGTGCGACCCAAGTGCTCATTGTTTTCCAGGGCCGCGGAGAGTATATCTCTCTCCCTAACTGCCTGGAATGAGCCTTGGGAAGATTGTGCAGTCAGCGTATGCTGCAATAGCCCAACATGTTATTTCACTTCCTATGAAGTTATGGAGTAATTACAAACTAGATAGTTCGATATCTTTCGAGGTGCTGGGACACTTCCTCGTCTACGGGGTTTGAAAAGGAGATGGCCCCTGAAGATAGGGTAGATAACCTCGCTTTTAGCCTGTTTCGAGCGTGCTCATCAGGGATCTTGACAAATGGTAGGGAGGCATTCGAACGGTTTGCCTGCTGGTCCTGATCCCTCTATTGTGGATTTTACCTACATACCCAGCAGTGCCGAGTCTATGGGGGTGCGTGTTTTTTTGCCTAGAGGGCCCTGTACGCAGCACTTTCACTCCTAAAATCATCTATCGTCTTCTTCGCCACAAAGTCTCCTAGTACTCTTCCAAGAACAGATACTTGTGGAAGGGCCTCAGATCCTTCTCTATGTAGTTCTTGACAAGCATGCTCTCGAAGTTCTTTCACGCTTTGTATGCCTGTAGCAACGCGTGTCATCATACAGAGTCCTGGTGTTGTTCCAGGATCTCGAACGATTGGAAAATATCTGTCAGTAGCTTACCTTTCTGAACTTTAGTCAGCTCCTTCCACAAATCGTAGGTGATGTTGACCTGTTCCCATGCAACTATTCAGACCGTTCTCTAGAATGCAAACGCTGCTCAGCGAGAATTGATAGGGGTCCCAGACTCATCGACCTCCGTGATGGTAAATTGGCTCCCGGGCCTTTTCGATATTCCTCTACCGTGCTTGGATATTCTAGAGGACAGCGCATCAGACACATAAGGCGACGATGATGAAAAATAAGCGGAAGACATCTTCACAAGAAATAGAAGTTCTGACACGCATGAACATATTATCATAAGATTCGGTGTCTATGTGTATGGTTATACACACCAATTGATAAATAATTGGGATATGTAGGGAAGAAATTAGGACCAATAAAATGACATAATTGACATATAAACATGTAAATCCTCTAAGTCATTTAAAAGGAATAATATGCTCAACACAAACATCATGTGAACAAATGAAATCAACATAAAGCTAAGATTTAACATTTTAATATTGCTCTCAAATGTAGAGTAAGCATTCCAATTAGAGCTCAAGTTCAAACCCGATTATCAAAACAATTTCAGTACAAGACTATTATCGTCACAGAGCATTCATCTCAAGCTCACCACACCACATTGTAATATATTCCAATAGCAGTATTAAAACAAATATCATATGAATCACTGACTAGAACAAATACGAATTCTAAAACAAGTACAATACCCCATACTACTCAGTGTTTGAACCAGATACCAGTGCAATTATCATGAATCCATGAGGACCATGACAGCATGACATATTATTTGATAGAAAGAGTGAGGGAAAGGGGCGTCGGGGTCGACAACTCGGCATCCGTTACCTTTGGGCGTCGAGGAGAAGGACAAGTAGGCAGCAGTACTAGAGCAGCAGGGCGGCGTCAAAGGGGAGGCGCGCTGGGCTCGGGAGAAGAGGAGGCGACGCGTGCTTGAGGGAGGGGAGGAGGAGGCGACGCGTGCTTGTGCTCGGCGGAGGAGGCGTGCTGGGCTCGAGGAGGAGGCGGCGACGGGCTCGAGGGAGGAGGGAGAGTTGAGAAACTTAATTGTTTGAGTGGGGGAAGCGGGCAAACCCTAGAGTCTTAATATAAATAGGGTTAGGACATCACAGACGGTTCTAAAGTAGAACTGTCTATGATAAATAATATCACGGACGGTTCTAATAAAGAATCATATGTGATAGATTGTGTATCATAGACGTTTCCAATAAATAACCGTCTATGATATATTGTGTATCACAAACAGTTTGTAGATGAAACCGTCTGTAATATATTATCACAAACGGTTTGTAGATGAAACCAGCTGTGATATTCTTTTGTATTGGTAAATCTAGTTCTATTTATTGTCTAGCCTCAGGAAATGCTAGCCATGCCCTCTAAAACAAGCAGAAACACAACAAGTACATGTATAGATCCAATTCACATTCATTTCAAAAATAAGCACATCCATTTCACAGTAAAAATCAATTAACTCAAATGAACTAAAATTAACCATTCAAAACACATATACACACATTGTTCAATCTTTAAAATTTTGCCCTTCATGATGATCGACACGTATGTAGCTAGTTTTGTCACGTTGTTCTTCCTCGACCCTTATGTCGTTTCCAAAAGGAGGCAATTTGTCAAATTGATTGGATTCTTCCTCGTCCACTACATTCTCAACTCTCACAATCCTCCTTTTTTCCATGAAGAACTACGTGGCACTTCTTATTTGCCTGGTCGATTACATAGAAGACTTGAACAACTTGGTTAGCGAGTATGGATGGTTCATCTCTGTATCCGATACGTTCGAGGTCCACGGTAGTGACGCCGTACTTGTCGACCTTCACATGTGGGAGATGGACTCAACAACACTGAAATAGGGGGATCTTGAAAAGCACGTAGTCGAGCTCCCATATCTTCTCTATGAACCCATAATAAGAGCTCCTCAGCCCATTGGTACTGAACGCATCTATGCGGACACCGTTGTTCTAGTTAGTGCTCTTTATATCCTGAGCCTGCGTATAGAATGTGTACTCATTTATGTCGTATCCTTGCTATGTCACAACTATAAATGTTGGCCCTTTTGCCAACCATGTTAGCATATCACTTGACGAGCTCCTAGCGAGTCACTTCTTCAACTATTGGTTGAACTGACTGTTCTGCTGTCTCGTGATCCAAACATCCGGTCGCTTTGGATTCTTTTGTCGAAGCATGTCCTTGTGCTGGTCGATATACGAGAACACTTTAGTCATATGTTGCAAGACCGTAAAATGGGCTTGAGCATATGCATCCATATCTAGAGTGATTGCTTTCCTTCCGATGGTCCCGATACCCTTGAGCCTCCCCTCATGGAAAGATCAAGGCACACCTATCGGTTCGACCTGAGCCATGTAATTAACGCAGAACTCAATGACCTCTTCGGTTGCATAACCTCCAATGATGCTGCCCTCCGGTCGAGATCGATTCCGTACATAGGACTTGAGAATTCCCATGAACCTCTCAAACGGGTACATGCTATGTAGGAACACGGGCCCGCACGTCTTATCTCCCTCACAATGTGAACAATGAGATGGACCATGATATCAAAAAATGACGGAGGAAAATACATATTAAGATCACATAGAGTCATCACCACCTCGTCCAGCAGAGCATCTAGTCCTTCAGGATCGATGACCTTCTGAGCAATTGTGTTAAAGAAATAACACAGCCTCATGATTGTCTCTCGGACCTTGATCGGCAAAATACTTCTAATTGCAATAGGGAGCATCTGTGTCATCAGCATATGTCAATCATAAGACTTCATGCCAATTAACTTCAAATCTTCCATCGAAACAAGTTTCTTCATGTTGGCGGAGTAACTGGACGGAACTTTCACACCATGCAAGCACTGACACAGTTTAGTTGTCTCGGCCTTGGACAGAGTGTAATAAGCAGGGGAAGGTATGTTTGTCCTTTATCAGTCTTTGTCAGTGCTAACTCAGGTCTGATGTCCATATCAACCAAGTTAAGCCGTGCGTTGATACCATCCTTTGTTTTATCACAAATGTTCAGTAAGAGATCAATCACGCTGTCACATACATTCTTCTCTACGTGCATGATGTCGATGCAGTGGTGAACTTCTAGGTGCTCCTAATAAGGTAAGTACCAAAATATTGATCTCTTCTTCCAGATGTTCTTCCCATGGGTCCTCGATTTACGTCTTTTTCCGAGCACAACAACTAAATCCTTAACCATTGAAAGCATCTAGGCCCCTAAAAATTGTTTTGGTAATTAATGATAATATGTGAATATGGGATTAACGTGGTTATTGAGTATTTACAAGGTTAAGTCCCATTGGTGAGTTTGATGACGTAAAGATGCATGCTAAAGTTTTCAATGAAGATCTACATGGCTCAAGACAGGGTACAAGTAGTCTAGGATCCTTTTTATATTTTACCGGTGTCAGGAGAAATGGTTGGAAGACCGGATTATAGGTTAAATGTCGTACTATTAAGAGGGATCGTGACTATTAGGTTGATAGCATGGTCTTGTGCAATATGGATCAATTTAGGATCATGCATGCATTTGAATTTGAATTTGAATTTATTAAGCTCCAAGTGTTTTTGTCAAAAATCGGTAGTACCAGAGTTATACGAGCGGTTGTACCGCTTGAAGCGGTATGACTGCACTTTACTTAGCGGTATTACCGGGTTTTGATCGTTTCTGCCAACTGAGCGCTAATGCGGTACGACCGGCTCTTGGAGCGGTACTACCGCATTGTGGTCGTTCCGATTTCTAGTTGGCGGTTCAATAAAAATAGGAGATGTGTTTTTTTGTTCGGAGCCTCTCGTTGACAATCGGTTGTACCGCTCCTTTGAAACGGTAGTACCGCTGAGCGGTCGTACCGATTCTTATGTGGTGGTACAATTTTTCCAGAGGACATCCCTTTTTCAGCGAAGTTGAAAACCTTATGATCGGTTGTACCGCTCCTCTATGTGGTATGACCGGGCGATGCGGTTGTACCACACTTTGGTTGGCGGTCTGACCGCGCTGAGATTTTCAACGGCTATGTCAGAGTATTTAATGTCACTGTTCTAGCCGTTACTGTGCTCTGACATGGGTGCAGTCGTACCGCAACTTAGTTAGCGGCCATACCGCATTTCGCTGAAAGTTGGGGATTGCCTCCCCAATGGTCATAATTGTTGGTGGGAGTTATAAATACCTCTCCACCTGCTCAAGAATAGTGTGCTAGAGTTCATTTATCATCTATAGGGCCTTGAGCATCCTCTCACACTCAAAACACTCGTGTGCATTCATTGTGAGGTGTTGAGTTCATTCTAGTGCATTCACTCATCCTAGTTGATACTCTTGCACTTGAGTGCCGTCAAGCGAAGGCCAACGATTTATTACTCTTGGAGTTTTGCTGAACTCCTAGATGGCTTGGCGGTGATTGCACGGTGATCTCTTCAAGAAGTTTGTGAAGAGACCCGGTGCCAAGATTGTGATTGGCTTGGTGTTCGCCATCTCCGGAGCGGAGCAAGAACAACCAATAGTGATCGAGGGAAGGCTTAATTTGTGGAGCCGGCTTGAGTTGTTAAGCTTCCTCAACGTGAGACTAGTGAAGACCGGCAAGTCTTCGATACCACAGGAAAAACATCATTGTCCCTTTGTGGTTATTTCTAGTCTTCACCATTTCGTATTTACATTTCTAGCTTATTTCTTGTGTTAAATTGCTTAGTTAGAATTGTATCTTGTTTAGACTAAGTTATTAATTGGCCTAAATTGTTAAATTGTTAAAAAGTTTAAAAACCTCTTATTCACCCCCCTCTAGTTGGTTATCCTTGATCCTACAACCATATCATAGATCTTTTTTCTGCTTAAATGCCTTGGAGCTGAACTATGCTCCTTCTCTCCATCGAATTGTTTCTTCATCATGCGGTATGGGTGAGCCCTCCAAAGGAACCTACGGTGACGCATGTATATGGTTTTTGCGCGAGTGTTTCAGCCACACACTCTCGGTATCATCTAAGCAGTGAGTACAGTCTTTGGCCCCTTTTGTACTCTGGCCGGACAGGTTAGCAAGGGCAGGATAATTATTTATGGTGTAGAACAACAATGAGCGTAAAGTGAAGTTCTCTCGTTTGTACGCATCCCATACCTGTACCCCTTCAATCCATAATATTTTTAGATCTTCCATCAATAGTGCTAGGTATATATCAATATCATTCACAGGTTGCTTCGGCCCTTGGATAAGTATTGACATCAAAATATACTTCTGCTTCATACACAACTAAGGAGGAATGTTGTAGATATAGAGAGTCACGGGCCAATTGTTATGTCGGTTGCTCATATTATCGAAAGGATTCATTCCATCTGTACTCAATGCAAACATTATATTCCTCGGTTCCGCACTGAAGTTTGCAAACCTCCTATCGATGTTTCTCCACTAGGCAGAATCAGCAGGGTGTCTTAGCTTTCCGTCATTCTTATTCTCCTCTGAGTGCTAATGCATCAGTTTTGCATCTTTTGGGTTTGCAAAAAACCGCTTCAAACGGGGAATTATAGGAAGATATCACGCCACCTTAGCAGGAGGTCCTTTCTTCACCTCGATTCCCTCGCTGTCATCTGATTGATTCTTACGCTTATATCGGGATGTGTTGCACACCGAACATACATGTATATTTGCATACTCGTTACGGTAGAGGATACAATTGTTCTGACATGCATGTATTCTTTCTACTTACATTCTCAATGGACAAAGAACCTTCTTGGCTTGTAGGTGGTTTTGTGCAACTCGTTTCCCTTCGGAAGCATATCCGCTAAGAGACTTAACAGCACCGTGAAACTCTTGTCGAACCAACCGTTTCTTACCTTCAATTTCAGCAGTTCAAGCATGGATGACAACCTTGTGTGTTCCGACTTGCAGCCCAGGAACAAAGATTTCTCTGAGTCCTCTATCAAGCCCCGAAATTTAACATACACCCTCTCATCACAGTTCCCTTCTGCATCGTGAAGCATTTGATCTAGATTGTCATCGTGCAGCCTATCCGAATCGGAACCACAATCGACATCATCTGGTGGCATATCGTTGACTTCGCCGGTGATGTCGTTATTACTACCTTCATGTATAATCTGCTCTTCACTGTAACTGGTCCAACGTATATAGCCCTTTTTGAAACCCCTTCGAATCAAGGGTCCTTCGATCTGCGCTCGGTTCTTAAACATTTTCAGATTCTCACAGTCAATGCATAGACAATATATATATTCCACCCCTTATTCAATATATCCTCCTCGGCAGCTCTTGTAAAAGCAGACATGCCATTAATGTACTCTTCACTCACACGGTTGCTAGCGTACATCTAGCTTCGGTCCATCTACACGACGCATATAACAATTTGGTGTTAAATATTGAATTATTTAATTAGTAGACTATAGGTGCAACTTTTGATATGTCATTTAAAATATCTATTTCTAATGAACTAAAAAAACACCAATGCACCCTAGGATTAGGTTGTTCATCACAAACACATTATAGATAGCCCATGCCCAACTTCAGATGGCAAGAAGCCAACACTTGCAAAACAACACAAAAAGCTAGATCTAAACCATCTTCAATTCTCTCTTTACCGATCTAAGTCATCTTCAATTCTCTCTTTACCAAGCTAGATCTAGAATATAATGCAAGGAACAAATTAATTATGTACTAATCATCGATAGTCAAGAACAAATTACCAAATCCGCGGTCTCCTTTCACCAAATCGCCTCAAAGCCCCACCTCCAGCAGCAGCAACGAGAACCGAGCAGAAATTTAAGACAGATCGATCTGTGAGGGTCGGGTCTACAATAAATGAGATTATCACAGACGGTTTTTAAGACAAATCGTCAACGAAGAGGACGGGAAGTGACAGACGGTTCATGTTGAAAACCGTCTGTGAAGTATCATGACGGTTTTCAACATGAACCATCTATGATATTACCTCTTCGCAGACGGTGTTTAGCGCAGAAAGTAACACAGACAGTCGCTAAACCAAAACCGTCTATGATTGTGTTTAATACAAACGATTTTGGTCAACCGTCTGTGATCAGGCGTCCAGTATTAGCTTTTTTGTAGTAGTGTTAGGGCCTTGTGCCGAACGATGGTATAGTAGACGTCCATGTTCGGGCAAGTTTCCCCCACAACGGTGAGTTCCAGGTCGATGGTAGTGAATGTCCATGACTCGGGGAGGGGGGGGGCAAAACTCATCAGGCGAGCTGATGTTAGAACAAAATAATATAAAAGCCTTGTGATAATCACTTAGTCGCACGCCTAAGGAAGTGTGTCATGACCGATATTACAAGTTGATTTTCTCATGTGGGTCAAGCTGTACAACCTCTGCAGAGTATAAAAATGTTCGAACAACAATGCCCACAGTCAAGGGTGGGCAAAGTGCACTTTCACATGGTAGATCTTTGGTTTTGATTTTCAAATAATCTCTTTTGGAAAATTACGGAGTAGTTGAAACTCTCGATCCTTTCTAGCAGTTCGAACCAGTTAGGTGTTTGATATCCAAGGCAGTTGGAGCCTTTAAGAATTGAAAGTAGTGTAAGATAGCTGGAACCTTCACTAGATTTGCTGTTATTTTGATTAACTAAATGCTTTGCGATCTAATATTGGTTTTGAAATACAAAATATTGCTTTATGCCAAATAAAACTTACTGAGTCATTCTTGATAAGCCTTGCATATTGCATTTTTCCAAGACTTGTGAGGTACTTTATGTATTCACATGCTATACTCAACATAAATCTCAGAAGCATTCGATGATGACGAGGACTTCAACTTCTACGCTAGTGAATTTGAAGGAGATCACCTGAATGTCTAGGATGTGTTCCCAGTCAATTGTCTGTGGACATATAGATAGGCTTATAACCGGAGTTAATATCTTTTATTGCTCCTGCTACTACTTTATTTTGTTGGTGGTCATGAGACCAAGATATTGTAATAATTAGCCATAAGGTTGGTACCTTATTACTGTTTAATTGTGATATGGATTGTGTTATCATCGATGTTGATTGTGTGTACTAGCTTGATCTGAGACTAGTACAGAAATGCACTGAGAGGTTGGATGTTGAAATCCGGTCTCGACATGATGTGGACATATGTTGGAGAACATAACGTTGGATTGACCCGCCTTGAAATACTGTGAGAATTGTTATATCTTAAGTGACATCAGTTGGTCTTATATATAGTGTATGTGGGATCCTTAGACCTGAGATCGTCATGATTTCCTACGTGGGTAGTCATAAAGGTAGCTTTCGGGTTTACTATAAAATATACAGAGGAATGTGAGCGATCAATATGGAATTTGTCCCTCCTATCTAACGACAGAGATATCTCTGGCCCCTTGATGTGGTTGGATTAAGAAAGTGCATGACCATTATTTTCAAATCTGGACACGGCAGAGATAATTATCAAAATAATGTCAACTCCCTAGATAATGTTAATGCAATGAGCAGAAAGTAGTGCCCTCGGTTATTTCAAATCTGGACACGGCCAGCAGTATCAAGATATAGTACAGCGAAACTAGGGTAACAGAAAGTTATAAAATATTCTATTTTTAATCTTAATGCTATTTGTCAAGCACGTCCAGCAGTCAGAAGTTTGGCCACTAATGTGAAAAAGAGGCTGGTCAATCAAGATAATCCAATTTCACGATATCACAGTATTTTGAGATGCTAAGCATTTTTTACAGTAAAATATTACCATAACACAGAGGAAGCTGAAGACATTAACTGTGCAAAGAGCTATGAATAGGTAACAACTGGAGATGAATAAATAACACAAAGGAACAGGACTGCAGAGTCATTGTATTTCAGCGAAACTTTTCTCCCAAGCATTAACAATGTTTTATCTGTGAGTGATATTCACCTGTGAAAGACAAAGATCATGGCTTCATGCTTTAGAAGACGATGTACATGGCTATCGATTTGAAAATTTTCTTTCCTGGCCTTATAGTCTGTTTAATGGAAAAGATCATGGATTCTCTTCTGAAGCAGATTGGTAAGGTTGCCAAAGCCTTAGCTATTAGCAAAGAAATGGAGTCATCTGGCGCCAAGCATAATAACAAAACTTGCTCTGTCCTGATAAGTGGATTTATCCATTTACATGACTTTGCAGATGCTTTCAGCATATTTGAGGAAATGCTAAAATCAGGTCTTCAGCCTGATATATACAATTTGCTTATTGCTGGCATTACACCAAATGAGCATACATACACAATCATTATGAGAGGTTATACTGCTAATGGAGATGTTGGAAAGGCTTTTGAATATTTCTCGAAAATCAAAGAGAGTGGTCTACAACTCGATGTGTACATTTACGAAACATTGCTCAGGGCCTGTTGCAAATCAGGGAGGATGCAGAGTGCTTTAGCAGTCACAAGTGAGATGAGCTTTCAGAATTTACCAAAAAATACATTTGTATATAACATTTTGATTGATGGGTACGTGTTGTTGGCCCAAACCGAAGACGAACACACACGAATACAAAGGAACCCTAGAATGTGAAAGTAAGAACACAAGAAATTTTTTGTGCTATCGAAACAACTGCAGCTTTTCTGATTTTCTCTTGCTCTATTGATCTTGTTCATAAAATCTGATTACAAGGGTGTCATTTTATTGAGAGCAAACGACTATTCGTATCTGAAAGAATTCTACGTATCCAGAAAGGATACCACACAAACTATACTGTAGGACTAAGTAAACAAAACTCTACTTACACAAACTATACTGTAGGACTAAGTAAACAAAACTCTATTTAAAATCTAGATATATCATATACACAAATATTACTAACAGGTGCTCTAGATAAGCTCTTTTGCCGATGTACGTTAACCTTATTCTTCTGCAGTTCTACTAGGTCAGATTTTTTTACCGGATCAGTAACTCAAACGCTTGCATTCATTTCATGACATGTGGAGTGGATGGAACTACTTGGCCAGCTGCTAACTCAGGGATATGAAGAAACTACTATGATACTTCTTTATTGAATTAGTTGTGCACTATTTTTGGCAGTGCATACTGCATACTGATTTTATGGCTTACTTAAAAAGCTTGTTGCAATTTCCTTTTGCTTGTTTCATCACTAATCGATTGTGCAGGTGGGCTCGGAGAGGAGATGTTTGGGAGGCAGCGGACTTGATGAAGCAGATGAAAGATGGAGTTCCTCCTAACATCCATACATATACGTCCTACATAAATGCATGATGCAAAGCAGAAGACATGCAGGTATGAGAATTTTGCATTGAAATATTTAATTACCTTATTGTGACCGCACAGTGGAGATAGACTGACAGTGATGGTACAATTCAATGTGATAAAATGAGTTCACATTTTTTTAAAGGCAGGTAGCAAAAAAATTTGTAAGTCCGTATAAAACCAGCTTTGCAAATTATTTCAGCACAATGAACTTTATCCTACATTGCTTCATCTTATTATAATTTGAGAATTGCAAATGGAGAAGTATTTCTCTCGGGCCCTTCTTTGCACGATATCCATTAATTTATTTCATTAAATGATTTTTTTTAGCAAAAGGTAGGAGCTCTGCCAATTTTATTAAAGAAAGAAAGGAGAAACAAGTCTAAGAGGAAAAGAGGGACCGACAGCAAGAGAATGCGACAGAGAACCACAAAGACTCACTGTAGAAAGAGAAAAAATAAAACAAACACTAGACCAGAAAGGTTTGCTCTCGCAAGTTGATGTCCTCTTTGATCTTGGAAGCGAGCTCCAACGAGGTCAGCTCCACCTGTTGGAAGATCCTCATATTTCTTTCCTTCCAGATGTTTCAAACTATGTAGATGACTAAGCCGTTGAAGTTTTTTCTATCACCTTTAGGGGTCAGAAGGCTCACTTGTTGCCACCAAGTCATAAAGGTGCTGAAATTCTGAGGAGGCACACGACTCAGAATGTTGCAGTTTGTGAGGCTGAACACCCTAGTCCAGGTCTGAAGAGTGTAGGGGTACAGCAAGCATAAGTGCGATGAAGTTTCTGGGGCTTGATTGTACATGCTACAAAGAGGGTGATGAGGCCATCCTCTCTTCGCAAGGTTATCCGCCGTTAGGATTTTGTCATTGCTTAAGGTCCAAACAAAAAACTTACACTTGTTCTCCGTCCGAGCCTTCCAGATCAGCTTTCCAGAGGAACAATGAATGCTGCCTTGGAATTGCATTAGGTAGGCTGATTTAGAAGAATACTCACCATTCGACGTCCGTGTCCAGACAATGTCGTCTTGAATATTTGGGTCGAGGCTGACTTGCTGAATTTTGGTCCACAGGGTTATGAATTCCTGGAGTTGTTGAGAGGTGTTGAGGGATCTGATCGAGCGCATCCAGTTACTGTGATGCAATTCCTTGGCAACCGATCTGTTTTTCCTCGTTGCTATTTTGAAAAGGTTCGGAGCTATGCATTTTGGCGCCGTGCTTGAAAGCCAGTGATCATGCCAGAAACTCGCCTTAAGCCCATTTCCAATGGAAACAGATGTTGCCATCCGGAATAATTGCTTGTCAGTTTCGTCACAGAGCAGCTCTGTTCCGACCCAGGGTTTGGAGTTACTCTTCCAATCATACCACAATCATCTTAGTCTTAGAGCCCGACCAAATGATTTATTTGTATAGAGCAGAAAAGGTGATTGAAGAAATGGCAGATGTTGGACTGAAACCAAATGTCAAGACATATACTACTTTGATTAAAGGTTGGGCAAGGGCGTCACTTCCAGACAGAGCGTTGAAATGCTTTGAAGAGATGAAATTGGCTGGGCTGACGCCTGATGAGGCTCCTATCATTGCTTGGTAACCTCACTTCTCTCAAGGGTAACTGTAAGGGAGGGAAGCATCTATACAGGAATCTTGAGTGGTTGTAGAGCGATGTTTGAGAATGATTTGACTGTTGATCTGCGCACCGCTGTTCACTGGTCTAGATGGCTTCGCAAGATTGAGAGGACGGAAGGGGCACTAACAGGCACTTCAGAGAATATTTCCTCCTGATTGGAATTCATTAGAAGTATTGGGAGAGGCTTCTTATTCTTTAAGCACAGGGGAATCTGATTATTGCAGTGATTCTGATTTTAGCGATGATGATGAGGATCAGGATGCTGATGGCAACCGACAAAATCTAGAGCCAGCATTTTTCGTTCCACACTCCGTGGGATTTTTTTTTCTTGAGCTGTGCCGGAGTTGACCCAACAAGATATTTTGTATGCCCGTGTTTGATATCACTACCTTTTGATGATGTTTCTACAAGTACACACAGTGTGTTTATATTTCTATCATGAATTGATTGACCATAAGGGCCCTAACAATGATTTTTTAAAAGAAAAGTTTGCCAACGATCATTAGTCATCGCTACTTTGTGTCTAATTCTTTTCTTTGAAATGACAGTATCTTTGTTCAAACCCTGTGTACTGACATTTACAGACCAGTAGTTTGTAGACTATCCAAGAGTAGGGTTTGGAATCTTATAGTGCAGTAAATATCCACTTTTGATGAGATGGCCACTCCACTAATCCTTTCAGGTGCGAGATATCGCCATGAACTTCGCCATCCCAGAATCTGATATCTTTGGAACAAATGATGCATCCAAAATAATATTTTGCGGCTTAATATCGCAATGTATGTTGCACTCCTGGCAATTCTCGTGCATGTAGGACAATCTCTAGCAACATAAGTGCTATTTTATATCGAGTACTCCAACTCAAGGTTGTGCCATTACTCTGAAACAGATGGGCGTCAAGAGAACGGTTTGGTATGTTTTCATAGACAAGCAACCTTAATTGTCTAATTGCGGTTAAATGTCATTAATTACGGTTAATTTCTTTAATTGTCGTTAATTGCAGTCTATTGCGTTAATTATCGTTAATTTGCGTTAATTGCAGTCTGTTGCGTTAAATGCCATTAATTGTGGTCAGTTTCGTTAATTGTGTTAATTGTTATTAATTATCAGTAGTTAACGTAAATGACCATTAATTGTCATTAATTATTATTAGTTGTCATTAAATTGCCGTTAAACGACATCAAACAAGTCATCATTTGTTTTAGGGACATTTCAGACATTTCCGAACTTAAAAACTCCAGCCAACCAAGTCAAACATCAAATCTCTTTAGTCCAATCCTGCAACCCTTCAGCTCAGCCGAAAACTGTTTTTCAAAAAAACTACGGTCGTGCCAAACAGGCCTTAAGAATCATAGTTGCACTCACCAGGTATGAATGGACCAATATGGCAGGGCATTGAAGCACAGGCTGGGATGGCTGACACAGGATAGTAGATTTAATGAAGAAAAAATCATGGTGTAAACACTTGGTAATTTCAAAATTGTATGTTTTATATTGAACAGATTAGAGAAGTTCTATGACCTTCCGATAACTACAAGTACAAATCTCCAAATCGACTATGAAGATAACACCATCCATGAGCTATTTATGACCTTCCGACAACTACAAGTACAAATCTCCAAATCGACTATGAAGATAACACCATCCATGAGATTGCTTCCAAGAATGATTCTGATGCCGCTTCAAGCCCGTACAGCATGAGCACAAACATCCAGAAGGCTACTGGCAAGTAAGTGGCTCTCATTGTTTCGACCATGCTGCCCGCATACAAATTTCTGACATTTCTCACGTCTGTTAGTTGACTTTTTTCATGAAAGTACAGAGTACACGAGTAATACACTTGGAAGCTATACAGAATGTGAGGCCTGTTCCGCAGACCGAATGACTGGAAGTGGATGGGCCTCTGTATTGAATACATACTTATCTAGTGGAAGAATATTGCTTTCACCAAACAGCAAATACAAGTATTTCAATGTTTCCCCAAGGAAGAAAGTTTCCATCTTGTCTCTCCTAGGAGGAGGTAGGCTTGTCACATCATCCAATGATGTATAACCACCAGAATCAACTTTTGTATACTTCTCAAAAGCCTGAAAAATTTGCCAACCCCACTCCCTATATCTGTGCACGAAATGGAAAATAAAAAGATGAGCTAACACTGGCATGATGCAAATTGAAAAGTAGGCAACCTGAAGATTATAAAAGACTGCAGAATCTTACTTCAGATCCTCTGTAATTCTATGCAAAACAAATAGGGATTCCACAGTCTCTGGGCGTAAAATATTGTGACGATCAAGCGGTTTAATTATGATATCATTAATATATTCAGAACTTTTGTTCCCACCATCAGGTCCCCCTTCGGGATTGTCCTATAAAAACCACATGCCACCACTTAGCAAAATCAAACTAAATGTTAAAATATAAGAAAAATAAAAGGTTATGTGGATAGATCAGGAGTATGTCAGGATACTCCATAACTCACAGAACTGCTTACATCAATGTGAAAATAAGCAATTTCAGGAGCAAGTCCAGTAGAAGTCACAAAGTACATTTCAACACAAGTTTTGGCCAGATCTTCAGCAAGCTGTAGATTTTCTATGTCTTCATCAGTTAACAGATTAGTTTCGAGAGCCTTTTTCTTGGTGATACCCTTTGTTGCACCCAGAGCAAGGGTACCAGGAAGAAAACAAACCTACATGATGAAGATATCCCATGATTAATTGTCAATGAACACTGAGTGGTGCACATCATGGGTCAAAAGGGTTGCTCAGGAAAAGAGAACACTACAAGGATGATCAGGTTCTTATTAGATTGAAAAAAAAAACCGGGATAGATAATGAGTTGCATACCAGGTGATCCATTTTAGGGTTAAAACCACCATTTTGTCCATTGGGAAGCTCCCCAACAAAGCTCAATCCATTTGGAGTAGTTTTTCTAACAAGGAGATGCTTGACCCCTCTCATCGCTTTCGTATACATATCAAATAGATACTTCAAAGTAGTGTCACGATATTTTTCTTGCTGAACCCAAACTTTTAATAGGTACTCATAGTAACTGTCACCACGAGATCCTAATCGAATATTCTCTCCACTAAATTGACCAGAATAGGGACTGCATACGAAAAGCAAAAATGAGATAATAATCATTTCCTCCACAATTTAATGTTTCTGATGACAGGAAAAATGCAATGGAATAAGATGGAAGGAAAATTTTATTTAGTTACAAAAGATAGAAGGGTTGAAGTGGCACATACTTAATGTAAATAGGCACCAAACCTTCCACTGTGGGGAGTGTTCGCATATGCTCTAACACCTTCATTGCCTCTAAGTCATACTTCTGATCTCCTGATATTCTGCTAAGGTAACCAAACTCCAATTGCAATGTTGTAGCCTCAGAGGTACTGCTTAAGCCATCAGGAGCCGCATGTGCAGAGCGATCGCGAAGAACAACATCACTAAAAGGTATAGCTGTTGGGCTTGCTGTAAAAGCTAATAATAACCTGTCTGCTAAATCCTTTGAAACTTCCAAAAGACGCGTTGGATTAGCCTTTTTAGATGTTACTGGTATCCCAGAGTCACCTCCTCCTGCTTTGTCTCCACCACTCAAATGATATGCACTAAGAAGCCCTCCCAAGACACGGATAGTAGTTTCAAATAAATTAACCTGTCCTTTCTCGCTGATCTTTTTCATTAGGTTGTCTTCAATCCATTTTGATGCTTCAGAAACAACATCATCAGCACCCATTATTATTGCAGTGTCCAAAGAATCCACAACAGTAGCACCTAGACCTCCTAATCCATCTATACCTCTGCGGCTCAAAGGCATAAGCTCATCATAACCCATTGCATAATTTCGGTAGCCAGACCATGCATGTTCAAATGCTTGTTTAACTTTCTTCTGCCTGGATGTCCATTCAGAAGGAGGAGACTGGTGAAGTAGTGAACTATTTTTATATATTTCATTTGGAGGGAGACGCGGAGGTAGCCTTGGCGGCTTTCTCCAAAATGTACGAATATTGGGAGAATCTTTCTTGGCATGTCTATTCTCTACTTCTTTGTCATGGAACTCACCAGATACAAAACCCTCTGAACTTTTGTGCACAAGTAAGTATATTAAGCTAGAAACCATTAAAAGACTCAAAAACTTCCCAATGGTAAACTTTCCACATTGGCACTTGCTGCTATTAGTAACCAGAGCCCGAGTAACGATCTACACATGAGAAATAAGAAACCTCAGAGGAAAGAACTAATAAACAAACAATAACCTTAAATACAAATTACATATCGCAAGAAAATGGAAAACAACTGATGTAAACTAGCATATACTAGCTAGAGATATAACTCCATCAGAAAGGGCACACACATGGTTGTTAAACTACTACATTCAGTCTTGAACACGCAGAGAGTCCTACTGTTGGCAGAAATGAGGTTATCAACACATGCTATAAAGTCGTAGATATGAGTCAAGGCAAACAAAACTCACATGTATAGTCCAGACTTCAGATTATCAAAATTACTTTAATTAGTACTCCTATAGTCCTATTTATATTTACTACCCAAAAAAATCACATGAAAGATTATTACTGTGATTTATTAGTTATAACTAGTAATCGTAAATCTTATGGAGCACTAAACATGCTCATACGTTGCAGATTTGATAGAAATAGGTCAAAGTTTCATGACACGCTTTATAAATACTTCGAGCTTTGATCTGAGATGGTCATAGCATTCAATTAACTGGCTGTATCTATATCCAGTAATGGGTAATACTAAAAAAATTATATTTACGTGACATCCGTCTGATTCTTTTAGGTCAACAAAACTAACAGGAATGATAAATCCTCAATGCACAATTCTGGATCACAACACAGCGACCACTTAATTTATTTAATTTAGTGACATCAAACAGATCAAAATAACCTAGAGAAGCAGCTCAAGACCCGCGACGGAGGCCAAAACAACCACATCAACACGTCCAATCCAATCAGCCACCCCAAGGCGCAGACGAGCCGGCCGCCCTCATACTAACCAAAACGAATTCGGCAGTAGAGAAACCCACGGATCGGAGGCCACCAACCCCTCAAACCAACCAATTTTTCCGCGATCTCAGCTCCTCAAACAAACATAAACGGATCGAATCAAACCAAATCGCTACCGCAACGAATCGAGCCGCCGCCGCACCGCACGGATTCGAGATCACCGCAGCAATCGCCACGGAGATCAGATTTCAGTTTTCACAGCGACTAAAGCTACGACTCGACGACTCCTTTTGGCAGCAGATAATGGGGAATTGGGTCGTAGCACCTTGAGGCGAGATCGGTGGCGGAACTTGGCGTTGTTGTAGGCGCCGCCGTTCACATCGCGCATCGAGTAGGGGAGGGGGCCTGAGCCGGCGCTCATCTGCGCGTAGGGGAGGGCGCTTCTAGATGCTTCTGGAAGGAGGTGGGGTTTGGTTCTGCGGTGCGGTTTGCTGATTCCGTTTACTGTCTGGTTTAGTGGTTTTTTGTTGAGTAACCGTCGCCATTAATCCAAATCAACGACATTTCGCAAACAAGCGTAGAATCGCTTCGAACAAATCGAAACACAAGAATGAATAAGAGATTGAACACGAGATATGAGGGACTTGAGCTTTCTTTATTGCTCTTTCAATATTGATTCAATACAATGGGGTCCTCTCCTTTATATAGACTCTTGAGATATGGGGTGTCTAATTGGGCGGGACTCACGGTCATGGGCCCGATTCCTAACACTCCCTTGGACACTCATCCAACATGTTCATGTCTCGTCAAAACTCCATAAAAACCGATGGGAAAAATTTGGAGAAAGAGTACATGTCATGCGTTAGATTGTGTTGCACGAATTGCCTCATTAAAAACCTTAAGCGAGAAACTTCGGAAAACTCGTCAAGGAAAAAGAGTACAATCCACCCAATTTTATTTAGGTACTCGATCTTCGTGATCAAGTTTTAGCAAAGAGTTTGTGAAGGTTCTCCCCGATCGCACTTCTCTAAGTCTCATCATTCCAATTCCACGTATGCATCTTTCAAAACTAGGCATTGGGGAGTGACTTAGTGAACATATCTGCTAGATTTTCACATGACTTAGTATGCAATACTTTAATTTCGTCCATCTTTTGCAATTCATGAGCATAGAAGAACTTGGGGTTGATATGTTTAGTGAGGGGACTCTTCACATAACCCATCTGCACTTGTGCAACACAAGCTGCATTATCTTCATAGATAATAGTGGGGGTTTGTACGGTATTCAATCCACACGACTGCTGGATGTGGTGAATCATCCGCCGAAGCCAAGAACATTCTCGTGCGGCCTCATATAGTGCTATAATTTCTGAGTGGTTCGTCGAAGTCGATACTAGACTTTGCTTAGACGATTTCCATGAAATTGCAGTTCCACCACATAGGAATACATAGCCTGTTTGCGACTTAGGCGTGTCTTGGTCCGACAGTACCAAGCATCTGCATAGCCGATCATAGTTAGGTCTTGGTTCTTTCTGTAGAACAGTCCAAGATCTTTACTTCCTTGGAGGTATCGGAAGACGTCCTTTATTCTCTGCCAATGCCTTTTGGTAGGTTCTGCACTATACCTTGCTAGAAGGTTCACTGCAAATGCAATGTCCGATCTAATGCAGTTTGCTAAATACATGAGTGCTCCAACTGCGCTCAAGTATGGGAATTCTGGTCCCAGAACTTCCTCCCCCTCTTCTTTAGGTCTGAACGGGTCCTTATCTTGTTGCAAGGATCTCCCGACCATTGGCACTTTCGAAGGGTATGCCTTTTCAAATCCGAACCTTTCTAACACTTTCTGAGTGTAGGTTGATTGATGTACTAAAATCCCTTCAGGGGTATGCTCAAGCTGCAGGCCTAGGCAATATTTGGTTTTACCCAAATCTTTCATTTCGAACTCTGACTCCAGGTAAGAGCTTGCTTTCTTAATATCTTCCAGGGTGCCGATGATATTCAGATCATCCACATATACTGAGATTATACAAAATCCATCACAGGATCTTCGTTATAAATACACAGGACAATCCTCATTGTTCGTGTAGCCTTTCTTTGAGAGAAAGTCGCTTAGCGATTATACCACATTCTCGCCTGATTGCTTGATCCATCTGGTGACTTTTCGAGTTGCACATCGCATGAGTTTCTATTTGCTCTGTCTTGGTTTGGGACAGGGATACCTTCGGGTACCTTCATGTAAATGTCCGAATCCAAGTTTCCATAAAGGTATGCAGTTACCACATCCATCAATTTCATTTCCAAATTCAGGTTTACTGCCATTGAGATTAAATATCTAAAGGTAGTTCCGCCCATGACCGGGGAATAGGTTTCTTCATAATCAACTCCTGGTCGTTGGGTGAAACCTTGTGCAACAAGCCTTGCTTTATGTCTTACAACTTCATTGTTTTCATTTCTCTTTCGAACAAATACCCATTTATGCCCTCTGAGGTGCACATGGGGAGGTGTGCGACTTCTGCCCAAATACCTCTCTTTAATTCAGAGATATTAATTCGCTTCTATTGCCTCCTTCCAATCTTTCCAATCTGATCTTTTCTTACATTCAATGACGATGCGTGCTCTGGATCAAGATCGATGATTGTGGCAATTTCTTTGCAAAATAAATATCGACATTGGTCGTTGTTCTATTCATAGATTCTCCGTAGTCATATAATTTATAGCTATTTCTTCATAGGCGGTTCGCTAATGCTTCTACTCGCCACCGCCATTTGCTTCCAATTGCGGGGCAAGTCCTTTAGTTTTTAGCTCCGATGTGTGCACACATCCATCTTGATGTCTCCTCGTGGGAATATTCAAATCCGGTATGCCTTTTCTTGAAGGTCCCATCTTGGTGCAGTCTCAATGGCTCCCCTTCTTATTCAGGGAACTTGGTGATCGGTTGTGTCAAGTCCTTCTTATCTTTTTTTTTACTTAGGATTTGAGGGCCGGAGTTCTCGTCCTTTTATTCTTAGGCCTTTGGGATTAGGATACCTTCAATTTTCTTTGGTATTTCAACCCTCTCCGGTGCATTGCGTGCAGGCACATGCGACTTGGTCACGCTCTTCAAATCACAAAAGTGGTCAGGTAGTTGATTCGCTAAAGCTTGCAAATCAATTATCTTTTGGACTTCTCTATTTGCTTCACTAGTGCGCGGGTCATGTGCATGGATTCCCGTGGCTTACCACGTTATTTCCCGACATTCTTCATCAAGGGGTTGATTTCCTCCCCCTAATGACGGGAAACTATCCTCATCAAATATCTTTGTCGTGGTTGGTGTATGCAAATCTCCGGTCATAGGGTCCAAATACCTGATTATGGATGCTGTCTCATAACCAACGTATATCCTAGACTTTCGGAGAGGTCCCATTGCAGTTCGCTGTGGTGGTGGTATAGGTACATAAACCTTGCAACCAAACCTTCGGAGATGAGAGATTTTAGGTGCTGACCCTTGCGCTAGTTGCATAGGTGAATGGATGTTATATGCCGATGGTCTAAAATTGATGAGAGTTCTGCGTGTAGATCATGCGTGTCCCCAACATGTAGTTGGTAATTTACAATTCTGCAAAAGCGGTCGGGCAATAAATTTAATTCTTTTAATTAATGCCTCTGCTAGTCCATTCTGGGTGTGGACATGCGGTACTGAATGCTCAACGGTAATTTCCATTGCCATGCAATAATCATCAAATGCCTTTGAGGTAAATTCTCCGGCGTTGTCCATTCTGATGGACTTCACGTGATGATCAGGGAAATTATTCTTAATTTTAATTATCTGCGAGATCAGCTTTGCAAAAGCGTGGTTTCTCGTAGATAATAAACATACATGCGACCATTTCGAGGAAGCATCGATGAGCACCATGAAGTACCTAAATGGCCCTGACAGGGGCTGTATAGGACCGCAAATGTCTCCCTGGATACGATCCAGGAAAGCAGGGATTTCATCCTTCACTTTCAGAGTAGAGGGTCTAGTAATTAATTTCCCAGTGGCACACGCGGGGCACACAAAATCTTCTTGATTTGGGAAATTCTTTACATTAATATTATGTCCCTGAGAATTGGTAATTATATTTCTCATCATTCTAAGACCGGGGTGGCCTAATCTATCATGCCAGAGACAGAAAAGTTCAGAGTTTCTAAAAGTGGTTTTCGTGACGGTATAGGTGCGCAGTGCCTTAATATTAGTGTAGTATAGCCCAAATTCATATGAAGGAAGTCGTTCTAATACCCTTTTCCATGTTCTTCACGCTTTGTAATGAGCGGTATTCTTTACCATACTCTTCTTCGATCTCTACATGGAGACCGTTAGCGAATATCCTTAAAGCTTAAGAGAGTTCTAGTCGATTACGGGTACAACAAGGCTTCTTCAATGACCAATATTGTGCCCATCGGAGTATAATTGTGGCTCTTCTGAGCCTATTATACATGTATCGCTTCTGCGATTGTCGTAATCTTGCCTGACATTCTTTACGATCGTCGAAAAATTTCGTTTCTCTTAATATGGTATTCGTTGTGCCACTATCTGCTAAGCATACTTCCTCCATAGGGCGCCACACGCGATATATATATATATATATATATATAAAGTATTTATTAATATGGGGTAGAAAGCAATCCACACATAAAAAAAATACTCCAAACAGAACATAACTTGCTTTTATTAATACGGGAAAAATCTTGCAGGACTCATTATGAGAATGCAATTATTTGCTCTCCTAGAGCTTACAACCATTATTCAATAATTCAAAGTTCTAACCAAAACTGCAAATGACTATAAAATCTAAGTGCAATGCGTGCACTAGATCGAATCAGTGAAGTATGAATTAACTTCTGACTGAATCTGTTCTATGTCCATATTCTCTTCTTGGCAACTCAATTTGCTGCTGCTGCGATGTCCAAAGAGGAGTGATGGGGGCTTCTTCTAGGTCGCACACATCCATGGATGCAACCAAGGAGTGTGGATCCTCTGTGTACTGCAATGGCGAGGTGTGCCTCATGCTGTGCTTTGCCCTTCTTCATAGCCTTGAAAGCATCAATCACGTGCTGTGGCTCACGGCAAACACGTGACCAATGTCCCCGAGTGCCACATTTGTAGCAATTTTGGTCCTGCTGACCATAGGGCTTCTCATCACGCTTCTTATTTCCGCCCTTCTTGGCTTGAGCATCTTGCTTAATCTTGCGACCATCACCCTTCTTGCCTCTTCTTCTTGAGTTAGGCTTTTTCACCTTGTAGCTGCTAGCGTTGACTTCATGGCCAACTTTGCTACTAGGTGGCTGTGAGATGTAGTTCTTCCTTAGAACCTCATCTTGAGCTTCCGCAACTTGCATAATGTCAATCAGTTCGGCATACTCCTTGTAGCCATCTTGACGGTAGTTGCGTGCGGATTGCACCGCATTTGGGTGAAAGGTAGAGAGGGTTTTCTCAATCTTTTCCTCGTCTGTGATTGCCTTACCACAGAGCTGAAGATTGGTACAAATTCTGTGCAAAGCAGAATTGTACTCCCCCACTGTTTTATAGTCTGCAAAACGTAGTCGATTCCATTCTTGCTCTGCACGAGGAAGGATGGTGTACTTTAGCTTCTCGAACCGCTTCTTCAGGGCGGTCCATAAAGCTAGTGCGTTCTTCTCTGCCATATACTCATTCTTGAGCGTTAGATGAGATGATGTCCGAGAAATGAAGTGCTTGATCATTCTCTTCAGCGGTTGGTAGGACATCCTTGAGGTGCCAAGTCCGATAGCGACGCGAGCTTCTTGGCTCCAAGTACAATTTCGACATCTGATGCCCAAGTCAAGTAATTCTGGCCATGCTGGGCCAGCTCTTCGAACTCCGGTTCGTAATGCCAGTCATCTGCATATTCATTCAAAAGGTGTATGACATTACTGCTAGTAATTTGTATATAATGGTTGTAAAGGTTCTCGTAATGTTCCCGTATTATTCTATGCATTTTTCATGATTTACTGCTATTTCCAATGATTAAAAGCAATATAAACAATCACAAATAATCAAAAACAGTAAATACAATAAGTAAATTGCATAGAAAAGGTAATATCAAAGTTAAACATGCTTCAAATGCAAAAATTGGTGCAAAAATTGAATTCCCGAGGCCTTTTTCTGCTGGAAAAACAATTTTCGGCGAATTCTGCAATTCCAGGGGTTAAAAACGCGAAAATTTTCAATTCAGAGAAAATTTCATGTAATTATCAGATTTTCGGAGGGCCTTTCCGAAAAAAACGGGATTTCTTTTTCCTCCCCCCCCCCTTTTTTCTGAAATTCGGCCGGCCCATTCGGCCCATTTAAAAGAACCGGGGTAGGGTTTCCCCTACCCTGTATGACAGGGCGGCGGCTCCATGGGCGGCGGTGCCTTCATCATGGCGCGGGCGGAGAGGGAGGAAGCTGCGGCACGGGCGAGGCTGACGGAGCAGGCAGGGCGGGCCGGATGGCGGCGGTGTGGCTTGGCCAGGCTGGCGGCCAGGCGGCGGCGGCCGGGCAGGCCCAGCGCCGGTGGCGCTGCAGGAGGCGGCGGAGCGGGGCCGCATGAGGTTGGCGGGGCAGCGACGGGCGCTGCGGCGGCCGTGGCTCTGGAGCGGGCGCAGGAGGCTCCGCCTCTGGCATGATGGCAGCTCGCCACGCGGGCGCGTCGAAGCGGCTGGCGGCTCGGTGCGGCATCTTCCAGCTCGACGCAGCAGTGGTGGGCGCAACCGCTCCGTCTTGTTGCGTCTGTGAGCCGATCGCTCCGTGCGATTTTTTTCTCTGTGCATCGTTCGTGCGAAACACTATTCACGCGTAATTACTGTTCATATATGCATGTGATGCAATGCGATGCGATACAGTGCAATCATCATCGGTTCTTGCATGTAATCTACCCATCGACATTGTGTCGGTGACTTCAAGTCGGCTCACGGTAGATTAGAACGGATTTGCAACTTCTACGGTACAATCGACATCCAATCTTTCGTGCAATCTACCCATCGACATTGTGTCGGCGACTTCAAGTCGGCTCACGGTAGATTAGAAAGGATTTGCACCGTAGAAAAACAATCTAGAAAGCGAATTTGCAGAATTGAAAGCGATCTAGAAAGAAGACGATTCAATCTACGAGTGTCGTTCATCGACAGTTACCTTTTCGATGCGAGGAGAGTCGATCGTGCTGATAACGTGTTGAGTAACCGTCGCTGGCCAATCCAAATCAACGACGATTACCTCGCAAACAAGCGTAGAATCGCTTAGAACAAATCAAGAACACAAGAACAGAATAAGAGATTGAACACAGAGATATGAGGGGACTTCGGGCTTCTCTTTATTGCTCTTTCAATATTGATTCAATACAATGGGGGGGGGTCCCCTCTCCTTTATATAGACTACTGAGATATGGGGTGTCCAATTGGGCTAGGACTCCTGGTCATGGGCCCAGTTTCCTAACAGTTTTACTCTTGCTATCTTTAAGTACATATCAACACACTCACACACACATACAGGTGATTGTGTTCTTAACACGTATCTAAACTAGAGCAGGCTAGATCCCACGAAGCACGAACACGCACACACACTTTAACATCTGAATGCATCCACGTGTATGTATTATTCCTAAATCCAACAAAATGGTGAGGCGAGCTAGATTCGAAACCAGTCAGGTAGCACGCTCGACGGCGTTACTTGTCAACTGAGCTACGCTTGATCCTCGGTTTTACTCTGGCTAGTGGTGGCCAAATGGCGGCCCGGCACGGGCACGATGGGTCAATCTCGACATGGCCCATTTTGGCCCGCGAATGAATGGACGGTGCTGAGCCGGCCCACGTGCCTAAGTGACAGCCTAACTACGGCCTGAAGGTCCTTCATGCCGTGCCGTGTTGACACGAGCTCATTTGGTCCTGCAGGGCGGTTGCGGCCAACCTAGCCTGTTAGCCCTGAAAAATCAAAAAAAAAAAAAAAAAATACAAAACTCCCATTTTTTTGTAGAATTCAGAAATATATATATAAATTATAAAAAAATAAGACAAGCATATTGAAAATATAATAAAGATGTTTATTAATGTTCAAATGGCTGCCTCGTTAAAACCTATCGAAGTAAAAACTCAATATGAGAAAACCTTGGCAAAGGAAAAAGAGTATAGCCTACAGCTCTACAGACATTCTTGTTCTATGTGTCGTTGTCTAGGTACAGATTTTCGAACACCTCTGACAACTATGGATTTTCCACGAAGTGTTGTGTTCGTGAATCAGCTTGTTCCCAGTCTTTATAGTTAAAAGTATCTCCACCATCTCACTTGTGAGACGTGTTCTTCTCTCCTCCAATATTCTTCCAAAAAGACAGAAAACAGACTTAGAGAAAACCGTTGAGACAGGAATAGTTAACACATCACGTGCAAGTATGGATAGTACAAGATATGCTAACTTATAGTCATGCCACCTGTCGAAAACCAAATTTTTAGGATTTGGAATCCTCTGTGTCAACTGTGTTATTCTCTAGATCAATAGATAGCACACACAGTTATTCTTGAACCATTTCCATAACCAAAAAAACTAAAGCAGATCTACGGTCACGTCCATATTTGCGACCAAACTTGGTCGAGAAAAAGAATTCTGAGGTCTTGAAGAGGTCCCGAAGGTCACAGAGACGTCCTACAGGAATCCTAAGGAGGTCCTAGAGTCGTCCCGAGGAGATCCTGGGAGTTCTTGAAGAGGTCCCGAGGAAGTCCTATAGCGGTCTTGGGGAGGTCCTGAGGAATACTATAGAGACGTCCTAGGGTGGTCCTGAGGAGTACTGTAGAGTCGTCCTGGGAAGGTCCTGAGGATCACTGTAGAGACGTCCTGGAGAGGTCCTGAAGAGTACGGTAGAGACGTCCTGGGAGGTCCTGAGGAACACTGTAGAGACATCATGAGGAGGTCTTGAGGAACAGTGTAGAGACGTTGTGGGGAGGTCCTGAGGAGTACTGCAGAGACATCCTATGGATGTCCTGACGAGTACTGTAGAGTCGTCCTGGGGAGGTCCTGAGGAACACTATAGAGATGTCCTGGGGAAGTCCTGAGGATACGACAAAATGGTACAGGAGGTCCTGAGGATACGACAAAAGGGTATAGGAGGCCCTGAGGAGGTCCTGAGAATACAACAAAATGGTACAGTAGGTCTTGAGGAGGTCTTGAGGATACGACAAAAGGGTACGGGAGGTCCTAAGGATACGACAAAAGGGTACATGAGGACCTGAGGAGGTCCTGAGAATACGACAAAAGGGTATAGGAGGTCTTGAGGAGGTCCCGAGGAGGAGGTCCTGAGGATACAACCAAAGGGTACGAGAGGTCCTAAGGATATGACAAAAGGGTACAGGAGGTCCTGAGGAGATTCTGAGGATACGACAAAAGAGGTACAGGAGGTCCTGAGGAGGAGGTCCTGAGAAGGTCCTGAGGATACGACAAAAGGGTATAGGAGGTTCTGAGGAGGTCTTGAGTGGTATGACTACGCTCAATGCGATTTGTGCTCGGTGCGAATAATGCTCGTAGGGATAGTGCTCGTATGAACAATTTGAGTAAATACGAGCACACAACTTAACATATATATTTATACATTACAGGCCGCGTGGCCAATTGTTTTACAAAAGAGACATGAAATGAAAATCTTACAAGAGTCAGAGTACACAAACAAAAGATAAGTGCGGAAGCAAAACAAGTCGCAGTGGATCCATTCACTCTGCCCATAGGCAAGCGACTGGGGGTCCTGGCCTAAGCTTCATCATCTTCGGGTGCCACATCCGAGTGGTAGTAGTTGTCGTAGGGGTCTTGATCGCATGGGTCTGAAAGATTATAATGGACGAGCCTGAGTACACAGCCGTACTCGTGAGCCAACACACAATGCAAATCATATAGATGTAGGGCTAGTCAAAGGAAGTTGTAGAGTTCTTTTATTTGCACAAAGCTGAGTTTGAAATAGATAAGTAGTAGAAAAATCCTAAGACTTAGCATTTTTAACAATCTGTTTTCATAAATGAGTTTTCATTAGTGAAGTACTAGTGGTGGTCCCACCTCCTATACCACTAAGTGGCTCCATCCACCTAATGCTCGGGCTATCCTATATTTACCATTGGTCTCCGACTAGGCCTTTCTCAAATCCCTGGGGTCCCACCCCAGCCTTCCCTTCTTATCACAAATGGTTTTGTAAAAATGAAAACTATATCAAGCAAGTTCTCAGCGCCGCTCTTGACCGTGAGCACGGCTATCATGATAGTTTTCTTACTCTGCAGAGTTCGCACACTTTACCCACAAGAGGTAATCATCTTGATATATACACACGTTTCCTTAAACGTGTGAATCAAGGGGAGATTACCACAAAGCCTTTACAATGCTCAACCTTGACGCAACTCCACCCGCTAAGGTTTCACCACCCGGAGCCACGCTCCCAGGAGGCCCCCTCTTGCGTCGTGTGGTTTTCCTGTGGCTCCCTTACCCTTACCCACGCCACAAACCCGCCAGTGGAGAAGCCACGTGGAGACGAACAAATTAGTTAGCCAGGTCGTACCCATTATGGACTTGTGGTTACACTGTTTTTGTATGAGAGGTCATTCCAAGATTCGGTCCTTAATTGACTCGGGTGGTACATCCACATACCAACATTCTCTCAGCCCCTAGCACCAGCCACTCTTTCCAACCACCCGAGTCGAAAACAGTTTTCGGGTTTTCTTTATTTTGAAAATATTCTTTAGTCCAACATACCAGCTAGGCTCCTAGCCTCGACTGCCCCAAATCACATTAAAACATTTTTAATAATTGTGGTCAGGCAGTTTAATGCCTGCATGACATTGTATCTAAGCAAGGCTAAGCATGACACTTAGATACAGACTTATCAGCTAGTATGTAATCCATTAAGTCTAGGGTGACAAAGGATAATGTCCAAATTCAAGGATGGGACGTTTATACACAATTATTGTTAAGGCATTTAACTATGCGCTAGACAAACATAGTTTGTTAAAATTTAGCAATGCAATTTCATAATTTAAAGCAATATAATTTGCAAAAGATAGGTGCAATATGATCAAAGTGTTGACTCGCCTTGGTCGAGGTTCTGCGGATCTTGTCCTGGATCAACCGGAGGTTCTTCGGTCGCTTCGGCTTCTATATACACGAAAATAACCAAAAGTCAAATAACCCCGAGAAACTCAATTTGAAATCAATAATCAAATAAACTCAAATAAATCCAGATACATTCAATAAAAGGTAACCCTTTGAAAGGAAACACCCACATCCGGAGCTATTGTGACCAGGGGAGGTCGCGGGGGTGTTACGACCAGTTGGAGGTCGCAGAAGTACTGTGACCAGGGGAGGTCGTGGAGTTTACTGTGACGAGGGGTGGTTGCGGAGGTACTGTTTACCAGGGGAGGTCGCGGAGTTACCGTGAACAGGGGAGGTCACGGAGTTACTATGATCAGAGGAGGTCGTGGAGGTGTACGACCTAGGGAGGTCGCGGAGTTACTGTGACCAGGAGAGGTCGTAGAGGTGTTACGACCAGTGGGAGGTCACGGAAGTACTATGACCAGGGGAGGTCACGGAGTTTACTGTGATCAGGGGAGGTCGCGGAAGTACTGTTGACCAGGGGAGGTTGCAGAGTTACTGTGACCAAGGGAGGTCGCGGAGTTACTGTGACTAGGGGAGGTCATGGAGTTACGGTGACCAGGGGAGGTCGTGGAGGTGTTACGACCAGTGGGAGGTCGCGGAAGCGTTAAGACCAATGGGAGATCGTGGAAGTGTTGCGACTAGTGGGAGGTCGTGGAAGTGTTAAGACCGGTGGGAGGTCGTGGAAGTGTAAAGACTGGTGGGAGGTCTTGGAAGTGTACGACCTAGGGAGGTCGCGGAATTGTACGACCAAGGGAGGTTCCGGAAGTGTTATGACCAAGGGAGGTCATGAAAGTGGTACGACCAGGGGAGGGGAGGGGAGGTCGTGAGAGTGCTAAGACTAGGGGAGGTCGTGAGAGTGCTACGAACCAGGGAGGTCGTGGCAGTGTTAGGACCAGGAGAGGTCGTGAGAGTGCTAAGTCCAGGGGAGGTCGTAAGAGTGCTACGACCAGGGGAGGTCGTGACAATGTACGACCAGTGGGAGGTCGTGGAAATGTACGATCTGTGGGAGGTCGTGGAAGCGTACGACCTGTGGGAGGTCGTGGGAAGGTTATGACCTAGGGAGGTCGCGGAAAGGACTTTTAACCGTGCATAGTCGAATGAGAGAAGTCTTCGACTACACAACATTAATCAAAATAAGCAAAGGTTTGACTGCTTTAATGCGATCGAACAAGCCGGTGGAAGCCAAAGAAAGATCCAGAGAAACATGGAAGAAAGAATAGGATAGCTCGAACAAGGAGGATTATCTAAGCTACTAGGAACGTACCAGCACTAATCTGGGGAAGTGAGCTAGCTGGAGCTGGCCTGTCGACGGTGGACCGTGATAGCGAGAGAAACTCCGTGTTCCATTAGTGGCTTGAATGGTCTTCAATCTTCAGGGCAGCTCCATGGAAGTGGGTAGGTGATCCTGAAGAGATGTCTTGAGGTCTTCTGGTCGGAGGGGAGGAAGTACGAGGCCAAAGACGACCCCGATGGCATCGACGGTGATGGTGGCGAGGTGACGGCGCTTGGCTGAAGCGAGCGCTTGGGCTTGATTGGAGCTCAATATCACTTAGGGAAGGCAGAAAATGAGGCGAGCACTAGAATGGTGAAGAATGGCAACATGAGGCAACAAGGACTTGGGGCAACTATATATATAGGCGCACAGCCTATCCAGGAGGAGTGGTCGGAGTGGTTGGTGCTGTTGACAGTATAGGCAACACAGTGTAGAGGTTGTGACGGTTTTGAGTGATGGGCATTAAATGTCGAATGACATTCTAAATAAGAAAGTATGATGTAGACCTCAAAAGAAAATAGGATGCACTCCAATGAAGACTTGAAATGGCAAGCAAAACATGCAAGAGTAGTCCTTACATAAATTTTTTTTAAAATCCCATATTTTTGCCTTTGTGGATTTTTGGGCTGCTACAAACCCTACCCCTTAAAGAATCTAGGCCGAGATTAGAGGTTGAAGACCTCCTCGACTATGAAGTGGTCGTAGGAGAGCTTAAGGCCATAACTGGTCGTGGAAGAACTCATGACCAGGTAGTGGTCGTAGGAATGCTTACGACCAGGGGTGGTCGTGCAAGACTTATAACTATGAGGTGGTCTTTGGGACACTTACGACCAGGGGAGGTCGTAGAAATTACAGTGGTCTATCAGGTCATTGTTATTTACAAAATAACTAGGGGTATTCTATTTTTAACAAGTCTTCACGCTCCCACGTAGCTTCGGCTTCTGTGTGGTTGCTACATCTGACCTTGCACAAGTGATATACCCAGTTCCTTGTCTGCTTTTCTGCCACTTCCAAGATCTCGACTGGGTGTTTGGCATACTTCAAATCCTTGCCCAGCTCAATGTCTTCCAATCGGGTTTGCTCTTCGGGCACACGGAGGCATTTCTTGAGTTGGGATACATGGAACACATTGTGTACGTCGAACAACTGCTCGGGCAGCTCCAGCTAGTAAGCCACTTCTCCCTTCTTGGCGACGATCTGGTATGGCCCTATATATCTTGGTGCCAACTTCCCATGACCTTGAATCTTTTGGTTCCTCTGAGAGGAGAGACCTTTAGGTAGACAAAGTCTCCTATGTTGAACTTCAACTCTCTATGACGACAGTCTACATAGCTCTTCTGTCTTGATTGTGCCGCCAGTAGTCGGTTTCGAATGAGACGTACCTTGTCTTCAGCTTTCTTTAAGCAGTCTGGTCCGAAGAGGTACCGTTCTCGACTTGAGACCTATGAGGTGTTGGCATTGTCTTCGTCTGAGGGCTTCAAAGGGGGACATCTTCATACTAGACTGATAGCTATTGTTGTATGCGAATTCAGCATATGGGAGGCACTTCTCCCAATCAGCAACGAACTCTACAGCGCAAGCCCGAAGCATGTCCTCTAGGACTTGGTTCACCCTTTCAGTCTGACAATCGGTCTAAGGGCGGTATGCTGTGCTGAAGGCCAGATAGGTACCCAAGGCTTCATGAAGACTGTCCCAGAAATGGGAGGTGAACTGTGAGCCTCTGTCTGAGACAATTCGCTTAGGCACCCTATGTAGACTGGCTATCCGAGACATGTACAACTCTGCTAGCTTGTCTCCTTTATAGGTGGTCTTCACCGGAATGAAATGGGCAGTCTTAGTTAGTCTATCCACGATGACCTAGACCGAATCATACCCCAACTTTGGTCTTGGCGGACCGATTCTGAAGTCCATCTTGATCTCTTCCCATTTCCATTGGTACTTGTAGGGGCAGCAAGCCAAGCAGGTTTTCAGTGTTGACCTTGATCCATTGAGACACATCGCAGCGTGCTACGTACACTGCAATGTCCCTCTTCATTCATGGCCACCAGTAGCGTTGCTTCAGGTCTTTGTACATTTTGGTGCCACCCGGATGAATTGAGTATGCTGATTCGTGGGCCTCCTTGAGGATCAGCTCTTTCAGATCCGGATGATGGGGCACAAAAAGGCGCCTTCCATATCGTAGGATGCCCTGATCATCCTTTGTTATTTTGGAGGCCTTCCCTTCCTCCATGAGCTGTTGGAGCCTTTCGGTGCTAGTGTTCCTTGCTTGCGCGGCCTTGATCCTTTCTTCCAAGGTTGGGTGGACCTCTAAGGCTGAGAGGCTCCCTTGTGGCACTATCTCTAGATTAAGCTTCTCAAGTTCTTCAAATAGAGCAGGTTGCCTTCCATGGGTCACAATGCGGTTATAGTAAAACTTCTTGCTTAGTGCATCAGCCACCACATTGGTCTTGCTTGGGTGGTAGTGGAGGTCCAAGTCATAGTCCTTGATGAGCTCCAGCCATCTTCATTGCCTTAGGTTGAGGTCTGGTTGGGTGAAGATGTATTTGAGGCTCTTATGATCTATGTATATGCTGCAATGATTTCCGATGAGGTAGTGGCGCCATATCTTCAGCGCATGTACTACCGATGCTAGCTCCAGATCATGAGTAAGGTAGTTCTCTTCATGTGGTCGTAGCTGTCGAGATTCATAGGCTATGACCTTTTGGTCTTGCATCAGCACACCTCCTAGCCCTTGCTGAGAGGCATCACAATATACCTCAAAATTCTTATGGATATCAGGGAGGACCAAGACTAGGGCAGAGGTTAAGTGAGCTTTTAGTTCTTGGAAACTCTTCTCACACCCTTCGGTCCATTCAAACTTCCTTTCTTTCTTCAGTAGCTGGGTGAGAGGTCGGGCAATTTTGGAGAACCCCTCAATGAATCGATGGTAGTATCCCGCCAATCCGAGGAAAATCCGGACTTCAGTCACCAAAGTAGGTGGTCGCCACTCCAGGATGGCTTCCACCTTGGCCAGGTCCATGGCTACTCCGTTCGCAGATATCACATGGCCTAGGAAGCTAACATTGGATAGCCAGAACTCGCACTTACTGTACTTGGCATACAACTAGTGCTCCCTGAGTGTTTCTATCACCAATCTTAGGTGTTGTGTGTGCTCTTGGCATCGTTAGAGTAGACCAAGATGTCATCAATGAATACCGCCACAAATCGGTCTAGGTACTCCATGAACACCTTGTTCATTAGATTCATGAAATAGACCGGAGCATTGGTTAGTTCAAATGGCATAACAGTGAACTCATAGAGGCCATATCGAGTAGAGAAGGCTGTCTTGGGGATGTCTTCAGACCTGATCTTCAACTGGTGATACCCTGAACGCAGGTCTATCTTGGAAAACTTTGTTGCCCCCTTGAGCTGATCGAACATGTCGTCAATCCTGGGCAATGGGTACTTATTCTTGATTGTGACTTCATTTAGGGACCGGTAGTCTACACACATCCTCATGCTACCATCCTTCTTCTTCACAAATAGTACTGGGGATCCCCATGGAGATGAGCTCGGTCTAATAAACCCCTTCTGTTGTAGCTCCCGAATTTGCTTCTTCAGCTCCTCGAGTTCATTCACCGACATCCTATAAGGTCTCTTGGACATGGGTGCTATCCCAGGCATCAACTCTATGATGAACTCTATATCCCGATCTGGTGGTCCTCCTGGCAATTCTTCTGGGAAGACGTCAGAGTATTCCTGCACCACTGGCATTCCCTCCAGAGGAACGCCTATGGCATAGCAAACTGCTCTTTTCCATCGGAAAGGTCTGTCCATCTTGACTATGACCTCTAGGCCGGGTCCTTTGGTAAGGCTGATTGTCCTATTGGTGCAGTCTATTACCCCTTGATACATGGCTAGCCAATCCATCCCGAGGATGACGTCCAGAGTCTGGGCCTTTAGCACCAACAAGTCTGCGGAGAACACTATCCCTTCTAACAGAATTTCCACCCCAGGGCTTACTAATTTGGCCCATAATAGTCCCCCAGGTGAGCTAAGCTCTAGAGGCTTCTTGAGAACAAGGGTTGGCAGCTGCCAACGATTCACAAACTTGCGGGAGATGAAGGAATGCGATGCTCCAGAATAAAAAAAGAACTACCCATCTGTACTTCTGGTGCCTCATGTGCTTCCTCAGCCGTGACGTGGTTCACCCGACCTCGCCCTTGGGTTGATGCTGATCCGGGTGCTAATGATGTCACAGGCCTTCCTCTTGCCGTTGTCCCGGGGGTGTTTTGCACTCGTGCCGGGGTACTCCCCACATTGAACTTGACCGGTGTAGGGGCCTTGCGGGGGCAGTTGCAGGCGTAGTGCCCGGGTTCATTATAGTTGAAGCACAACCCGACCCGGTGAGCGATATCTTTGTCTCTTGGTGACTTGGTCAAATTGGTGTGGTGTATGAAGCACCACCGGGCCGATTTGCTAGAGCCGAGGACCTGAGTAGAGTTGTTGGTCGAGTGCCACTGCCAGAAGGTGCTCCATAAGATGGTTGTGCACTAAATGACGGCCCCCGCGGAGTACCCATCTTCCGCTTGCGGGTGTCTTCAAGTGTCTTGCTTTCAATTTCTAGGCGCAATGCCTTGTTGATCAGTTGTTGGAAGTCTTGAAAGTCATGGGTGCTCAGCTGAACTTGTAGTCCATCACGCAGTCCCTCCATAAAGCGGTCGATCTTCTCTTCCTCATCTGCTATGTCACTCGGTGCATAGCGAGCCAGCAGATTGAACTGAGTGAGGTACTTAGTAACTGAGGAATTGCCTTGCTTCAGAGTCCTGAATTCATTCCTCTTCATGCGCATGACACTTGCGGGAATGAAGTTGTTTTAGAAAGCTTCCTGGAACTCAACCCATCCTACTTCTGCTGCAGCCTGTGCTCCTTCCCCAGCAGCTTCTGCTTCAGGTTCTGCAACCACCTTGGCTGCTAGGTAATTATCCCACCAGTCGGCGGCTAGTCCTATGAGTTGGTTTGTCGCATAGACCACCTTGTCTTCCTCTCAACATCTTGCCAGAGTCAGCTTCTTCTCCATAGTGCGAAGCCAATCTTCCGCTTCCAGTGGCTCACTTGCACTAGAGAAGACGGGAGGCTTGGTGCACATAAAGTCCCCGAGCCTAGACCCATAGCTAGCCGCTCCGGCTTGTTGACCCGCAGCCATTGATTGTAGTAGCCGGATTTGTTGTGCCAACACTTAGGCTTGTTGCGCCATCACTTGAGCCATTGTGGGATGCTCAGGTGGTGGTGGTGGTGCTGGCGCTGGTGCTGGGCCGCGACCACGACCACGCCCACGACCCGCAGCTGCTATCCTTGGAG
Organism: Phyllostachys edulis; assembly: GCA_036346405.1. Taxonomy (NCBI): domain Eukaryota; kingdom Viridiplantae; phylum Streptophyta; class Magnoliopsida; order Poales; family Poaceae; genus Phyllostachys; species Phyllostachys edulis. The sequence continues at coordinate 52,491,271 of CM070554.1, read as the reverse complement.
GCATCTATTAACGAGATCTCCTTAGAGAGCAGTACGCGACAACACAAAGTGATGACAGAAATGAAGCCATCACAAGTCTACCCAATACAACATAGCTCAATTAAAGCCAACTGGTAAAAATCAGAGAAATACATTTAACCAAAGATGGGTTTCGCAAAACCGAGAGAAAAGAAATAGCCAGAAAATACATATATATACTTTTGAAGGGCTGCTAAATTGTTCCCTAGTGTGTGGTCCTAGGTTCCTATCGACCAGCTAGCTAAGGCCGTTACCCTATAGTCGTGGGCTCTGATACCAAGTCTGTCGAACCCCAAATTTTTAGGATTTGGAATCCTCTGTGTCAACTGTGCTATTCCCTGGATCAGTAGATAGCACACACAGATACATTCTTGGACCATTTCCATAACCAAATAAACTAAAGTAGACCTATGGTCAGGTCCATATTTGCGACCAAAATTGGTCGAGAAAAAGAATTTTGAGGTCTTGAAGAGGTCCCGAAGGTCACAGAGACGTCCTGCAGGAATCCTGAGGAGGTCTTGGAGTCGTCTCGAGGAGATCCTGGGAGGTCTTGAAGAGGTCCTGAGGAAGTCCTGTGGCGGTCTTGGGGAGGTCCTAAGGAATACTGTAGAGACATCTTGGGGTGGTCCTGAGGAGTACTGTAGAGTTGTCCTGGGGAGGTCCTGAGGATCCTTTGAGAGGCGTCTGGAGAGGTCTGAAGAGTGCAGTAGAGGCGTCTGAGGGAGGTCTGAGGAACACTTGTGGAGAGCGTCGTGGGGAGGTCCTGAGGAACACTGTAGAGACCTCGTGGGGAGGTCCTGAGGAGTACTGTCGAGATATCCTGGGGAGGTCCTGAAGAGTACTGTAGAGTCGTCCTGGGAGGTCCTGAGGAACACTGTAGAGATGTCCTGGGGAGGTCCTGAGGAGGAGGGCCTGAGGATACGACAAAAGGGTATAGGAGGTCCTGAGGAGGAGGCCCTGAGGATATGACAAAAGGGTATAGGAGGTCTTGAGGAGGTCCTGAGGAGAAGGTCCTGAGGATATGACAAAAGGGTACGAGAGGTCCTGAGAAGGTCCTTGGGAGGAGGTCTTGAGGATACGACAAAAGGGTACACGAGGTCCTGAGGAGGTCTTGAGGAGGAAGTCCTAAGAATACGACAAAAGGGTATAGGAGGTCTTGAGGAGGTCCTAAGGATACGACCAAAGGGTACGGGAGGTCCTGAGGATGAGGTCCTAAGGATACGACAAAAGGGTACAAGAGGTCCTGAGGAAGAGGTCCTGAGGATACGACAAAAGAGGTAAAGGAGGTCCTGAGGAGGAGGTCCCGAGGATACGACAAAAGGGTACAGGAAGTCCGGAGCAGGTCCTTAGGTTGCGACAAAAGAGTACAGGAGGTCTTGAGGAGGAGGTCCTGAGGATACGACAAAAGGGTACAGGAGGTCCTGAGTGGTATGACTACGCTCACTGCAACTTGTGTCAGAGTACAGAAACAAAAGATAAGTGCGGAAGCAAAACAAGTCGCAGTGGATCCATTCACTCTGCTCACAAGCAAGCGACTGGGGGTCCCGACCTAAGCTTCATCATCTTTGGGTGCCACCTCCGAGTGGTAGTAGTAGTCATAGGGGTCTTGATCGCATGGGTCTGAAAGATTATAATAGACGAGCCTGAGTACACAACTGTACTCGTGAGCCAACACACAATGCAAATCATATAGATGCAGGGCTAGTCAAAGGAAGTTGTAGAGTTCTTTTATTTGCACAAAACAGAATTTGAAATAGATAAGTAGTAGAAAATCCTAAGACTTAGCATTTTTAACAATCTGTTTTCATTAGTGAAGTACTTGTGGAGGTCCCACCTCCTATACCATTGAGTGGCTCCATCCACCCAATGCTTCGGCTAATACGTATTTACCCATGGTCTCAGACCAGGGCATTTCTCAAATCACAGGGTCCCACTGACCTTCCCTTTCATCACAAATGGTTTTGTAAAAATGAAAACTATATCAAGCAAGTTCTCAGCACCACTCTTGATCGTGAGCACGGCTATCATGATAGTTTTCTTACTCTGCAAAGTTCACACACTTTACCTACAAGAGGTAATCATCTTGATATATACACATGTGTTCCTTAAACGTGCGAATCTTGATATATACACATGTTTCCTTAAACGTGCGAATCAAGGGGATATTACCACAAGGCCTTTACAATGCTCAACCTCGACGCAACTCCACCCGCTAAGGTTGCACCGCCCGAGCCACGCTCTAGGAGGCCCCTCTTGTCTTTGTGTGGTTTTCTGTGGCTCCTTACCCTTACCCGCCACACACCCACGGTGGAGAAGCCACGCCGAGGCGTAACAAATTAGTTAGCAGTGTCGCACCCATTATGGACTTGTGGTTGCACTATTTTTGCATCAGAGGTCATTCCAAGATTCGGTCCTTAATTAACTCGGGTGGTACATCCACATACCAACATGCTCTCATGCCCTCGGCACCAACCACTCTTTCCAACCACCCGAGTCGAAAATAGTTTTGGGTTTTCTTTATTTTGAAAATATTCTTTAGTCAACATACCGGCCGGGCTCGGCCTCGATCGCCCCAAATCACTTTCAAAACATTTTTAATGATTGTGGTCGAGCAGTTTAATGCCCGCATGACATTGTATCTAAGCAAGGCTAAGTATGACACTTAGATACAGACTTATCTGCTAGTATGTAATCCATTAAGTCTAGGGTGACAAAGGATAATGTCCAAATTCAAGGATGGGACATTTATACACAATTATTGTTAAGGCATTTAACTATGAGCTAGATCAACATAGTTTGCTAAAACTTAGCAATGCAATTTCATAATTTAAAGCAACATAATTTGCAAAAGGTAGGTGCAATATGATCAAAGTGTTGACTCACCTTGGTCGTGGTTCTGCGGATCTTGTCCTGGATCAACTAGGAGGTTCTTCTGTCGCTTCGGCTTCTATATATGCGGAAATAACGAAAAGTCAAATAACCCCGAGAAACTCAATTTGAAATCAATAATCAAATAAACTCAAATAAATCCAAATACATTCAATAAAAGGAAACACCCACATCCGGAGGTATTGTGACCAGGGGAGGTCGCGGGGGTGTTCCGATCAGTGGGAGGTCGTGGAAATCTTGTGACGGAAGTGGAGGTAATCTTATTGACGGGAAGTCGTGGAAATCTTGTGACTAGGAGGTCGTGGAGTTATGTGACCGGGAGCTCATGGAATTCTTGTGTCGAAGTCGCAGAGTTACTGTGATCATTGGAGGTCGTGGAGGTGTACGACCTCGAGAGGTCGCAGAGTTACTGTGACCAGGGGAGGTTGTGGAGGTGTTATGACGGTGGGGAGTCGCGAAAATCTTGTGACCAAGGAGGTCGCGAGTTCTGTGACGTGGGAGGTCGCGGTGTATCTTGTGACGGGGAGGTTCTTGAATTCTGTGACCAAGGGAGGTCGCGGAGTTACTATGACCAGGGGAGGTCGTGGAGGTGTTACGACCAGTGGGAGGTCGCGGAAGCGTTAAGACCAGTGAGAGGTCGTGGAAGTGTTGCGGCCAGTGGGAGGTCGTGGAAGTGTTGCGACCAGTGGGAGGCCGTGAAATTGTTGCGACCAGTGGGAGGTCTTGGAAGTGTACGACCTAGGGAGGTTGCAGAAGTGTACGACCAAGGGAGGTCGTAGAAGTGTTATGACCAAGGGAGGTCGCGAAAGTGCTACGACCAGGGGAGGTTGTGAGAGCACTAAGACTAGGGGAGGTCGTGAGAGTGCTACGACCAAGGGAGGTCGTGGCAGTGTTAGGACCAAGGGAGGTCGTGAGATTGCTACGACCAGGGAGGTCGTCGCAGTGTTAGAACCACGGGAGGTCATGAGAGTGCTACGACCAGGGGAGGTCGTGATAGTGTACGACCAGTGGGAGGTCATCAAAATGTACGATCTGTGGGAGGTCGTGGAAGCGTATGACCTGTGGGAGGTCGTGGGAAGGTTATGACCTAGGGAGGCCGCAGAAAGGTTATGACTTGGGGAGGTCACGGAAAGGACTTTTAACCGTGCATAGTCGAATGAAAGAATTTTTTAATACTGTGATGTCGAAATAAGCAAAGGTTCATTGCTTTAGCAGCGATCGAACAAGCGATGGAAGCCAAAGAAAGATCGAGAGAAACATGGAAGAAAAACGGGGTTTCTCGAACAAGGAGGATTATCGAGCTACTAGGAGCGTCTGAAGCGATGCAGGGGAAGTGAGCTAGCCGGAGCTGGGCTGACGACGGTGGACCGTGACAGCGAGAGGAACTCCGTGCTCCAGTAGTGGCTTGAAGATGGTGGGTGGTCTTCAATCTTCAGGGTAGCTCCATGGAACCGGGTAGGTGGTCCTGAAGAGATGTCTTGAGGTCTTCTGGTCAGAGGGGAAGAAGTACGAGGCCAAATATGACCTCGATGGCGTCGACGGTGATGGCGGCGAGGTGAGGGTGCTCGGCTGAAGTGAGCGCTTGGGCTTGACTGGAGCTCAAGATCACTTGGGGAAGGCATAAAATGAGGCGAGCACTAGAATGGCGAAGAAAGGCAACATGAGGGAACAAGGACTTGGAGCAACTATATATATAGGCACACAGCCTGTCCAAGAGGAGTGGTCGGAGTGGTTGGTGCTGTTGATGGTATGGGCAACACAGTGTAGAGGTTGTGACGGTTTTGAGTGATGGGCATTAAATGCCGAATGACATTCCGAATAAGATAGTATGATGCAGACCTCAAAAGAAAATAGGATGCAGTCCAATGAAGACTTGAAATGGCAAGAAAGACATGCAAGAGTACTCCTTACATAAAAAGTTTTTAAAATCCCATATTTTTACCTTTATGGATTTTTGGGCTGTTACACCACCAGTGCAAAATTTCAAAGTTTTCTGAGTTGAAATCCACCGTATTGTTGTCCAAATAGGCGGATAGTTCTGACGAGGATCTAATAATCCTCATTTTATCTTTTATCTATAATTCTTATTATGGGTAAATATGATGTCATGTGGTCCTAGGTATACCCTTATACTTACAAGGAGAGGCCTACGGTGGTCGTAAGTTCTTCTCGACCACCCCCATAATCGTAAGTCTTGCTACGACTACCTTATAGTCGTAAGTTCTTCTCGATCACTATCGATCGTAAGTTATTCTCGACTACCTCATAGTCGTAAGTTCTTCTCGACCCGGTCATACGACTACCATATGATCAATAAAACCTCTGCACGAGTGAGTCCAATTGATTAAGGAATCCAAGCAGTCAACATACGCTGTTATTATACGAAGTAATAGCACATAATACCCCATTATCTCTGACAAGTAACTGCCAGGCGACGTGAAGGAGTTACCACTCTGATGATTACTACAAACATGCGCCCATTACTGGATTTGATAAGGCGCCTCTTCATCAGGAGAAAACAGCTATTCCTTCACGACTATATAATGGTAGCAGTTAGAGAGGGAAGAGAGAGGCATCGGAGGAGACAACAAGCAATCGGGAAGACAGTTAGATACTATCTTCTGTAATAGCCTTAGTCTTTTCTCCGATTATGCGAAACACACTCAATACCATACACACACGGAGTAGGGTTGTTATTCTCTCCGGAGAAGGCTGAACTGTATAAAAATACTCGTGTCAATCTCTGCGTGATTCCATTCTAGGAGACCCCGAATAAAACAATCTTTACGTAAGATCGGTTCTAAAACAAGCGGTTACTTGCCGCCCGTGGGGATTTTACGGTAATCTCTTGTCAACATACTCTCTTTTCCCCAAATCTCATGCACTCATGGCGGAGAATGGAGCGAGGAGGCTGGTTTGACTTGGCGGTCTGTGAGACATCGACATGGATGCGGTTTCGATTCTGAACCGAGTATCGACTCATCCGATGGTGTTCCTACCTCTAGAGATCTTTCCACAGATCTAGGAGACCATGCCACTAATAGAGTTGAGGAGGGATCCTTATTCCCCCTGTGATCGTCCAACAGAGAATCAATTCCTTCAAAGGACAAGGGTCAATCCGACCTGTCGGGACTACACCAGGCGGACTCTGTCTGACGAGAGTTTTTCCTCCAAGTGTTCAAGTCCCCCTAAGGCGGTCCGACCTGGTGAGACAAGTTCTGGAAGCCACAATTCCAGGACTTCATCAGCATCTGTGGTCCTCTCTCTCCGGATAACTCCAGAGAGAGCGGGATCAAGCATGCTTTTCTGCAAATTCGACCATCTCTCCATGAGATCACACTTGTGGATGGAGATGGTTATAACCAGTTCCCCTTCTGGAGGATTACTCCAAATCGCTAGATGGTGTCCCTCAACTACTCCTCAAGCAGGGAGGCCTCGAGCGCAAGTGAGAGTCATCAACAGGAGGTCTTTGTCCTTCCCTCAGATCAAGGTCACCCTTCTAGAGACCGAGCTAGGGACACTCCCCGAAGATCACGCACTGCGCCCCCTCGTGGCGATGGCAAGGGCACCACCGGTGACGGACAGAACCAACACTTTGATGGCCGAGAAATCTCGACATACTCACACTCCATTGAGGCGGTCTCAAGGATCTGATATGGAAGATCTTGAGGCTATTCGACGGAAGAAGATTGTAGCCCAGAAAAATCTGCCTGAGCGCATCCAATATCAATCAGAGGAAGCTCAAGAACTCCAGCACATCAATGACTTGCTCGAGAACCCTACTCAAGAGCTGCCTGAAGGCGCCGAACTCACGACCTCTTTGTCGAAGAGATCGCACAAAGGCTTCGGACCACGATGGAAAGACTGGAAGCATCTCGCCGACATCGTTCAGGAAGTCGTAGCAATATGACTTCTTCAGCTACCAGTCGATCAAACATATCACCGCGGAGAAATCGTGCATAGCGAAGTCGTGTCGATCTCCTACTCGAAGAAATATCTTTCGAGCGGTGATGATCAACAAGCTCGTCGGAGGTGATCGCTCACCATTCGACATGGAAATCTGCGTGGCGAGATGGAATCTGAGTATTTCCCTGTAGGACCGAGACCTACTCTGGTCGAGTCAACTTTATTCTTGGGTATCGTCGAATATGATCACCTGGTGATATCAACCCTTCTTTCCTGCAAAGGAGACGTCAAGAAGTTATTACCGGATGTCGGGTATTTTCTCCTGACCTCCAAGCTGTTCGCTGGCCACCTCGTTTTCGACTAGTGAACATGGAGAAGTTCGATGGATCCCAAAATTCCATCGAGTTCCTTCAAATTTATACAATAGCTGTCCGAGCAGCAGAAGGATGAGAGCATGTAATGGCGAATTACCTTCCAACTGTGCTCGAAGGGTCTGCTCGATCGTGGTTACTAAACCAACCACTTGAGTCAATCTATTCTTGGAAACACCTCTGCGACCTTCTACTGGTGAACTTCCAAGGCACCTACAATCGCCCTGGGAAGGAGGACGACTTGCACCGGATGAGACAGAATGACCACGAGACCTTGCGCCAATTCATCAAGCGCTCTAGTCAGGTTCGTAATTCAATTCCAGAAGTTTCTGATCAGGGCTTTCAAGCAAGGAGTCCGTAGTAGAAGGATAACGGAGGATATCGCTTTTAAATCCTCCCACTACTGTCGCCGAACTTTTTGAGATGGCCGATCGATATGCGACTTCTTCTGAGGCGGTCGAGTGGAACAACACAATTGATCGAGAAGACAATACCTCTCGAGAACCGGTGAAGTTAGCAAAAGAAGGATAAGAAAGCAAAGAAGTCGAAGAACAAAGCGAAGGTCAAAACCCCAAGCGGCCGGTTCCTAGGAGGTCTTGGTCATGTCGATAAAGAGCCACGAACCTCAAGCCGCACTCCGACCGAGGCAAAGGTAAGTGCCCGATCGAAAGAACGATAAGCCTAGGTGGTGTCATTTCCATAAAAGGAAGGACATGACCTTCCATGGCTATAGGGTCTTCAACGAAAGCTTGAGGACTACTACAGCGACAAGGACCACTTCCTACTCTCGGCGGGTAGGACAAGCGAGTGGTCGTAAAGTCGTCAAACGGCGATGAGGAGATCTTGGTTCGGGATCCGCAACATACCGTCGAGCACATCTACAGGGATCATTGGCATCTGAATCAAAGCGGCGACTTAAAAGGCTGCCGAACGTGAGGTAAACTCCATAGATCCTCCTCTCGTCAATAAATTACCGAAGTGGTCGGAAGTCACCATCTCCTTCGAGAAAGGTGACTGCCCGATTCCTTCGATTCGACCAGGTCAATATCCGATCATAGTCGTACCCACCATCAACAATTGTCAGGTCAATCGAGTTTTGGTTGATGGTGGCAGCTCGTTAAACATCTTGTTTACGAGTGCCCTGGACGAAATGCAAGTACCCAGGACTAAGGTAAGACCGGTACGATACTCTTTTCATGGGATCGTATCGGGGTCTTTAGCCAAACCTATTGGCCAAGTTTCTTTTCCTTTAACATTTGGTTCACCAAGTAATTTCAGGACAGAGAAAATCTCCTTTGATGTGGTCGATTTCGATCTGACATATAACGCCATACTCGGACGACCAACTTTGTAAAATTCTTAATGGCTACTCATTACGGGTATCAATGTATTAAGATGCTAGGTCCCAAAGGAGTAATCACAATTCATTGTGACAAGAAGATGGCGCATACTTGCGATAGTCGATCCTCGAGATGGTTGGTCAAATACCAACTCGAGAAAAAAAGTCGACCGACCCGACAAGTCGAAGCCTAAAGCTGCACCAAAGCCGAATGACAAGGTCAAAGAGGTTCCTCTGGACGTAGGAGAGCCCTCGAAGACTGTTCGCATCGGGGATACTTCCGACCCCAAGTAGGAAGACGCCCTCATCACCTTCCTCCGAGGTAACGTAGATGTCTTCGCGTGGCAAGCATCCGACATGCCCGGAGTCCCCACGGAGGTGATCGAGCATAGGCTAGCTTTACAGCTTGACAAAGTACTCGTAAAAAAAATTACAGAGATTTGCCCCTGATCGACGAGATGCTATTAAATCAGAATTGGATAAGCTACTTAAAGTAATCTTTATAAGAGAAGTCAACCACCCAGAGTGGTTGGCTAACCCTGTAATGGTTAGGAAGTCAAACGACAAATGGCGTATGTGCGTAGACTTCACTGATCTTAATAAAGCTTGTCCAAAAGATGATTTTCCTTTACCTCGTATCGATTAGTTGTTGATTCTACTACAGGTTGTGAAATGTTAAGTTTTTTAGATGCATATTCTGGATACCACCAGATCAATATGTGTCTAGACGATGAAGAAAAGACCGCATTCATTACACCATTTGGTATATTTTGCTACGTCAAAATGCCATTTGGTCTAAAAAAAATGCCGGCGCTTCTTTTCAACGCTTGATGCAATCGACTTTTTCATCTCAACTAGGCCAAAACCTGGAGGCTTATGTTGATGATCTAGTCGTTAAAAGCATGAAGAGATTTAATCATATCACTGACCTATAATAAACATTCGACAACCTCAAAAGCATCGCTTAAAACTCAATCCTGATAAGTGTGTGTTCGGAATCTCTTTAGGAAAATTGCTTGGATTCCTAGTATCTATACGGGGAATCGAAGCAAATCCCGAAAAGATAAAGGCAATTCTCCAAATGTGCCCTCCAACCACAAAGAAAGAAGTCCAGAAACTCACAGGGTGCATGGCGGCTTTAAGTCGTTTCATCGCATGACTAGGAGAAAAAGGACTACCTTTCTTTAAACTTCTAAGGAAACACGAAGGTTTTGAGTGGTCGAATGAGACATACGCTGCCTTTGAGGATGTCAAGAGGTATCTTACGAGTGCTCCTATTTTGGTTTCTCCGAGGCTAGAAGAAACGCTCTTAATTTACCTAGCTGCCACGCCACAGGCGAGAAGCGCGATCTTGGTTGTAGAAGCGTGAAAACATACAACGACCGGTTTACTCGTTAGTGAAGTTTTACATGGGCCTAAGGGGCGTTACCCTCGGGTCCAAAACTTCTATATGCCCTCCTCATGTCTTGAGAAGCTGCGGCATTATTTTTAGGCGCACAAAATAGTTTTGTCTTGTCTGAGTTTCCCTTGGGGCGATCCTCCAAAATAGGAAACAATGGGGATGCATGGCAAAATGATTAGTCGAACTTGGGGAGTTCAACCTCCATTTCGTGTCGAGCGGCCGTTAAATTCAGATCTTGGTAGACTTTGTCGCCGAATGGACAAATCTGAAACATTCGGGATCCCGATCTGATTCCCACGACCGATGAGCGATGTACTTTGACGGTCGCTTACTTTAAGTGGCTCGGGGGCTAGGGTGGTCCTGGTATCTCCTACCGGAGAGACCTTAAAGTATGCCATACAATTAAACTTTCAGACTACTAACAACGTGGCAGAATACGAAGGTTTGCTAGCTGGCATACGAGCTGCAAAAGCGCTCTTGATTAGCCGACTACTCGTGAGGAGACTCTCAACTAGTCGTGAATCAAGTCGGGAAAAATACCGGTCTCTAACGAGCAATGTCTTAGTACTTATCGGAAGTCGTAAGCTAGAAAAGCATTTTTTTCGCATTTGAGGCACAATTCATCCCTCAAAGGATAATTTCCTCGTGAGACCCGGCTTGCTTGAATGGCTTCTTCGATCTGTAGTACCAAAAGGAGTCTTCTTAGAACAACTCGAAGCCGTCCTGGTTGAAGAACCGAGACACCTCCTATTGAGGCGGCCTCTCTAGAATCGAGGACACTTGGATGGCTCCCATCTCGAGTATCTTGAAGGGCTCTGACTTGAAGACGATCCCAAGGCGGATCGCTTATCGAAAAGCCAAAATGTATACTTTGGTTGAAGGAGTCCTCTATAAACGAGGTACTCAAGGGGTGCTCATGCGATGCATTCCATGAGCGAAGGATTAACACTCCTTCACGACATACGGTGGCATCTGTGGAAATCATGCTTCCGACTGTAGCGCTGGTCGGTAAGGCCTTTCGACAAGATTTTCTTGGCCAATAGCCCTGCACGATGCTAAAGAGTTGGTTAAAAAGTGTGTCCAATGCCAATTTCATAGCAAGCAAATACACCAACCACTCAAGCATTACAAGCGATACCTCTGTCTTGGCCTTTTGTGACTGGGGTCTCGATATCCTAGGACCGTTCCCCAAAGCTCCGGGGAGGTTTGAGTTTCTTTTGTGGCTATTGATCGTTCACAAAATGGATCGAAGCGAACACATGAATCAGGATAACAACGGAGCGGCAAAGCGGTTCATGATGAGATCGTAATTACTCGATTGGAGTACCAAGTCGAATAATTACAGATAATGGTAAACAATTTTCGGCGCAAAATTTCAGGAATTTTGCGACGAGTTAGATACCAAGTTATGTTATGCTACATTGCCCATCCCCAAAGCAATGGGGCGATCGAGCGTCGACGGCCAAATAATGCGAAATTAAAACCGAGTCTTGACCAATTCATCAAGCGCTCGGGGGCTTGGGTACAAGATTTACCTTCCGTATTATGGGCAGTTCGTACGACTACTAGTCGGGCTACAGGTGAAACACCCTTTTTTCTGGTCTTCGGAGCCGAAGCCATGCTTCCTCTGGAACTAACGACACGGTCAACACGAGTCGAAACTTTCAATGACTCCAACCAAGAGCAGCTTCGAGCGGATGACATTAACCTACTTGAAGAAAGGAGAAACCAGGCCTTAATCCGTTCAGCAGTCTACCAACAAGCCCTGCGCAGGTACTACGATCGTAAGGTCCAACCTCGCAGCCTTGCTGTAGGTGACTTGGTATTGAGGCTCTGCCAATCCAAGTCTAATCGGAATAAACTTTCTCCTAAGTGGGAAGGTCCTTACACAGTGGTCGAAGTTACCCGGCCAGGGTCAGTACGATTGGCAATGGAAGACGGCCAGGTTCTCTCGAATTCTTGGAACATCGACTAGTTACGCAAGTTTTATGTGTAACAAACCATTCAGACAATAAAACCTCAGGTTCTTCCTACCTCTATTGTCTTATTTTTGAGTAGTGCTTTCATAATCTTTCGACTATATTCCAAACACCCAGTTTTCTTTACCTTTGGTGAAGGCGAGTAACATCACCTAGTCGAAGCCTCTCCTCTCTGCACGTGGTCCTGCCCACTAGAAGGAGCTTCCTAGTGTCGACTCGTTACTCACTTTTGCTGCTAATACAAAGAGTTTGGGTTCTATTTGATCGAAATATTCTTAAAGCCAGCTCTTTTCACCTTAGTTTATTTCTTCAGTTATTTTGAAAAATACTCTAAGCAGAGTGCACTTTCTTAGATTTATTCAACCGCCTTTGGTGTACTCATTCCGTTTCAACTGGTCGGAGGAAGAAACACATCTAGTCGAAGTCTTTCCTCTCTGCACGTGGTCTTGCCCACTAGAAGGAACTTCCTAGCATAGTTCAGTTTTCTACTTTTGCTACCAGGATAGACTTATCGAGTCCACCAAGGAAGGACGAACGAATTTTTTAAAGTCCTCTAGACATTTGCCTAACTCAAGTTGTCGTTCTTGATTTGATTAATCTGATCGGAGATGGTAATATCACCTAGTCGAAGCCTTTTCTCTCTGTACGTGGTCCTGCCCACTAGAAGGAACTTCCTAGAGTCGATTCATTACTACTCTTTCGACTAGTGCATGACAAATATGATCAAAAACTACAAGTTAATCAAACCTCTCTGTTTTCATAAACCCTTTTAACACTATTTACCTAGTTTATTTAAATAAACTAAGTAAATTGTCGGGGGCTAGGATAAAGTTATTAATTTGACTTCAATTCGTAGTCTTTCGTTCGTCAATTATCTTTTGAGTTACTAACTACTTGACAAGATAATTTGCAGGAAACAAGATGGATTATATATGACATCAGCAAAAGCTTGTTTTTCACAGGTTTTTATTACAAACTACTCTGAAGAGGGAGATCCCCGTTGCATCTCCTCCGAGACCTTCCTACCGACTGGTTGCATTTCTTCAACCAACCGACTTGCTTTTGCCTTGGGGCAGTCGAAGTCGGCGTCGATTGGTTGCATATTAAAGCTAGGGTCATGAGCTTTAAGTTTTGCCAATACATAACTTACTGCACCTTCGACCGCCTCCTTTATCGAGTCAGCTTGGTTGGCCTTCAGAGTGGTCACCAGTTCTTGCAAAGTCCCGACTTGTTCCCCAATAGTACTTATATGAGCAGCTATCGTGTCTTCTGGAGGAGTTTTTCCCTCACCACGCAGCTCACCAAGTATATTGTTCAGGAGCGTGATGTTGCCTTGAAGATTAATCTTCATCGACTTCATCTCCTGTTGGTTACGAGTCGAAACTTCGCAGAGTTGTTTATTCTCGACTACTTGCTCTGAAAGGGGTAAGATCAGTCAAGCAAAAATAATTCCTAGAAGAGGAAAGAACTAGTTGTCAGGTAAAGAATTCCTTACCTGCTAGTTGAGAATCTAACTTCTCGATTTCCTTATTATGGGAAGCAATGGTCTCAGCATGTCGCTCCTCCCATAATTTGATGTCCTTGGCATTTTCCTTGGCAATGCGGATAGTCTCGTTAAGAATCATGGTTTTTTTCTCGATCCTTAGTTTCGAGCTTTCCCAGTTCGAGTTCAATTTCTAAAAAGAAATAAGAATCAGAATAAGAAAAGAACTCGTGAAGGACTGTAGGTAAAGAATTGCTTACCTGCTCGTCGAGATCTCAGCCTTTCAACCTCTTGATCTTTATCTTTGGCGATACAAGAAATCTCGTGAACGACCAAAGTTTTATCTTTAACTTCAGTTTGGAGCCTTTTTATTTCGTCCTCTTTTTTTAAAAAGAAGTAAGAGTTAAAAAGGTAAAGATCAAAGACATAAGCAATCTTAAGTTCAGCACTTACTGTTTATCTCTCCCTACAACTTTTGAGTTACAGAGTTGCCCTCCTGAAGCTTCTTCCAGAGGTCTTTTTTTTTCTTCCCTTAGCTTTCTCGACTCCTCTTTTTCATAATCGAGCGAGTCGGCCAGGGTCTTTTCGTCGCTATTTAACCTGTAAGGTTAAGAGTAGACATGAGCACTATCTAACTAGTCGTAAGTTTTTCTACGACTAGAACCTAGTTGTGAGTTTTTCCACGACAAACCTCACAAGCACTATATAAGTAGTCAAACCCTAAACGACTACGAATAACAATGACTTACCACCTCTCTGCTGTTAGCGAGTTACGCTTTCTGTCGTAGCTCTATAAGTTGTCGGTGATATTCACCTTGATGGCAATTTGTTCGAGCTTTATGCAAAAAGAAAAGCGGTAATAAGCAAGGGAAGGCCATACATATAAGTATCCTTAAATACTTACATTCATGGTCGTCTGAGCAAACATCGAGAAAACCATCTCTGGACTCTTCAGCTTGTCTATCTTCGCGACTTGATCCCACCAAACCTTTTGAGGCGCTTGTTGTCGAAAGTTTCCCCTCTGTTTGGAATATCTTTGGGATGAGGACTCGTCGCGAGATCTAAGCGAAGACCCCACGATGGAGCAGACCCAAAGAAATCGGCCACGAAGTTGAAGTACTCCTCGTCTTCTAATTCTATGACTCCAGCTTCTCTTTGAGGACCGGAAAGTACGTCTACAACGACTTCCTTTCTGACACGGTGGTTAGGTACATCACCACCTTGGCCAAAGGCTTCTACCGTTGCCTCTGCTGTCTCCATGACCACCTCAGTGGTTGTAACAACTACCTCAGTGGTTGTAGCAACCACTTTAGAAGCCACGATTTCCTCCGCCGCACGGGTATTAGATGATCCTTCGACTACTCCTATTGTCGTCTCTCCATCTGCGGGAGAAGCGGCAATGGGCTTCACAATAGAAGCATCCTCGGAAATTTGAAGGAGTCGGACTAAAACAACAAAAGGAAAGCACGTTAAACTGTGAAAAGCAAAAGGTAAATGTTATTCTTACATTTTAGTCTTTTTCACATACCTATGCACCCTGGATCTAACCAGGAACTTAGGAGTCATCTTCCCAACGGAAGATTTCTTCGATTTCTTTTCTACGACCACGTCTGGTCGGAGTTGAAGTTGAAGAATAGGATTGGCCACGACCACGTCTGGTCGTGGATTTTGAACAGGAGCCATCTCTCTGGTCTCCTGACTTTCTGGATGGCCGAGATTAGTCTCGACTACTCTAAAAGCGGCGCTACCCTCGTAGTAGGCTCTCTTTGGATCGGCATTATCCTTCACAAAGACATAAAATCCTTCGGTTCTCCTTTTCTGGTTGCTTAACAAAACTAGGAGAGCGAAGCTGCGAAGGTTTCCTTGTCATAATAGAAGGTACCTTGGCCTTGCGGGCTTTACGCTTAAGAGGTTCGACCGCCCGATCACTTGACTTGACTTGACCTCCACAGCGATTCGTGATTTGCATCTGCAGATTTTTGCGGAAGATCTGGTCGAAATAAAAGAACTTGAGCCTGCTCCTCCCTTGTCAGCGACTTTCACGAGTCGACGTTTCTTAGACGGAGGAGCTGGACTTTTCTCCGCTGTCATCCTTGCGCCGATGGTTATCAGTTCGACCTCTTGGTCGTTCTGACGGTTTTCCATGCCTACTTTCTGTAAGAAAAACAGAAAGGTATTACTGACTAGTATTAAGTCGTAAGTTTTTCTACAACATTTCCTTGATCGTAAGGTTTTCTATGATCACTACCTAGTCGTAAGTTTTTCTATGACAAACAACCAATCATAAGTTTTTCTACGACATTTCCTTGATCGTAAGGTTTTCTACGATCACTACCTAGTCGTAAGTTTTTCTACGACAAACAACCAGTCGTAAGTTTTTCTACGACTCTAAAGTCCTAAGGATAAAATCAACCCTTGATTACCTTTAGGTGCTCCATCTTCTCTTTTGCGGATAAAACCACAAGGATTTGAGGAACTACCACTCCAGGTGGCGGAGATTTCTCACAAACAAGTTTGACCCGAACATCAATCTCTGCTTGTGAAAGATCTGTGCAAACAGATATGATATTTATTAGACCACTTTAAAGAAAGACCAAACCGAGGGCTAAGTCGAAGATTGATTACGCCTCGTAGTCACAGTCGAGTCTTTTGGCCCGTATACCTCCACATAGGAGGCACTTCGTTTCTTCAAAGGGCTAATTCGACGTGTGATGAAATCCTTCCCCACATGCCATCCTATTAATCCTTCCTCTTTCAAGTCCTTGATGGCTTGAATATAGGAACAATCAACCGATATCACAGGAGTCGAATCCGGGAAGAATTCTTCGGCGGCCTTCCCTTGAAAGTAAGGTTATCATCTTGGGTGATTTTCTAGTAAAACCATCTCTTCCTCCATCCTGGCCACGAAGACTGAGTAAACATTTGAATATACTCCTTCGACTTCCCGTCATAGAGCTTTAGACTACAACTCCCAGCAATCCCAGATTGTCGAACCATTCCATAGAAATATTGAAAGAGCTCGAGGTCTGCTTGAATTCCCAGATATGCCTCACACAGATACACAAATACACTTAGCATAGTGATGGAATTAGGACCGAGGTTCACTAATTCCACCCCAAAATGCTCGAGTACGAGTGTGAGAAAGGGGTGAGCAGGCAATCGAAGGCCACACTCACAATATGCCTAGAAGACGGGGATTTGCCCAATCTCCCCCGACGGCCAATGCTGTCCAACCGCCGCAATTCATTTCACAAGAACCTTCTCTAAAATCTTCCCGGCGTCGATCAAGGCTTGAATCTCCACCGCGTCCATCTCCGACTCAGCCCACTCAGAAGCTGTCCCGGCCATCTCTCTCAGAAAGGGGAGATTTTGGATTAAGGAAGGTCTTAGGAGAAAGCACGATTGGGTTGGCGGAGAAGGCAAGAACTCGATGAACAGCGGGAGCGATTTGGGGAAAAGTAGAAACCCAAGTTTCACTCCTCGGTAAGTATTTATAACCGTGTGCTTGGGCTGAAAGGGTGGAAATCCAAGGGTTGCCACCGTTTCGAAAATCGCTCCAACAAACAGACATGTAAGAGACGGTTGCAATTCTCTAAGTTTGTCTACCCAAGAAAATCAGGTTCGTTTTTACACCTCAAGCAAAATTACTTTCTTGGTCAAGTCTTTCTGGCCAAATGAAATATCAATCAGAAAAGTTTTACTTCCGATCACCATACTACAAATACTTCATGGTCGAAAAAAGTTTTCTACGACTATCTGGTAGTCGTAAGCAATCTTATTGACCAAGTATATTTCTGGTCAAAGTAATGTACAAATCTCGAAGAGTTTTTCCTGCGACCATATTTTCACAACCTTCTCGTAGTCATAGGACCATCTACGACTCCTTAACCAAGTAAGTTATTTTCACTTGAAACTGGGGGGCTAGATGACGAGGATCTAATCATCCTCATTTTATCTTTTATCTATAATTCTTATTATGGGTAAATATGATGTCATGTGGTCCCTAGGTATACCCTTATACTTACAAGGGAGAAGCCTACCGGTGGTCGTAAGTTCTTCTCGACCACCCCTATAGTCGTAAGTCTTGCTCGACTACCTTATGGTCGTAAGTTCTTCTCGATCACTATCGATCGTAAGTTATTCTCGACTACCTCATAGTCGTAAGCTCTTCTCGACCAGGTCAACCACGACTACCTTATGATCAATAAAACCTCTGAGCGAGTGAGTCCAATTGATTAAGAATTCAAGCAGTCAACATACGCTGTTATTATACGAAGTAATAGCACGTAATACCCTATTATCTCTAACAAGTAACTGCCAGGCGGCGTGAAGGAGTTACCACTCCGATGATTACTACAAACATGCGCCCGTTACTGGATTTGATAAGGCGCCTCTTCATCAGGAGAAAACGGCTATTCCTTCACGACTATATAAAGGTAGCAGTCAGAGAGGGAAGAGAGAGGCATCGGAGGAGACAACAAGCAATCAGGAAGATAGTTAGATACTATCTTCTGTAATAGCCTTAGTCTTTTCGCCCGATTGTACGAAACACACTCAATACCATACACACACAGGAGTAGGGTTGTTATTCTCTCTAGAGAAGGCCTGAACCTATATAAAAATGTCCGTGTCAATCTCTCTGCGTGATTCCATTCTAGGAGACCCCCCGAATCAAACAATCTTTACGTAAGATCGGTTCTAAAACATCGACAAGTTCCCTACTCCTTGGGTGAGAGGTTGGTCTTGAACTTTGTTGAGAAGGTGCCGTTGTAGAAGAAGAAGACATGGACCTGGAGGAAGAGCCTGCACCCTATATTTGTCTTGTTACTTGAGGTGGGTGCTACTGGAGGTCGTTGCAAGTGGACTCTCTGGAACTTATTTCCGTACCTTTGGAAAACCTCATGTAATTGAAAACGAACATCTGCAAAATAGTTAGAATAGTCTAGCCATGTAGCATCACTAAGAAGATCAAGAACATTAGCAAATCCGTCAATTTTAGCTCTAGGATCTAAAATAAATGCAAATGCATATAAGAAAGGGATTTCTTTCTAGTATTTAAAGTATTTAGTTTTCATAGCAAAACAACCCCTCTTAAAATTGTGTCATTTTCATAGTTTTTTGAATGACTAGCAATCTGTAAAATACTATGCACAATAATAGAAGATGTTGGATAATAAACAGCGGACAAAGCAATAGTGGCCTCATAAAAAATTCTAAAAACTGAAGTATCTTCTCAGCAACGAACCAATGTTGCTCAGTCAATAGTATACTACCATTAGTGCTCTAATAGTGTGTTTGAATAAAAACAGAAAAAGTGTTGTTATATGGTAAAAGACTCTTAAGCATCAGGTAAGTAAAGCTCCATCTTACCAGCATGTCCAAATTGAACTTTGTTGGATGTACATCCATCACCCCACAGAAGTTCTTATATTTTGCTATTCTTACGTTATAATTATTCAAGTAAGATATCGCATCGCGAAAAGCTTTAATATACGAATTCAACCTCTTCAAACCACATTTGACTTAAGATTAATGATATGACAAGCGCATCGCTGATGTAGCAAGAAGGAATCGGTGTATGTACTCAACATTGGAGTAAGAATATCCATGGCCCTAGAGTTCGAAGCGGCATTATCTAAAGTAATTGAGAATATTTTGTTTGTAAGACCAAAGTCTTCTACGACTTTGATAATACAGTCCACAATATTCTCATCCGTATGTGCTACATCAATTAATTTAGAACCTATAATTATTTTCTCCATTACTCAGTCACTATTAATGTAATGAGCAACTATACTAAGATAATCCTCCCTAGCCCAACCACTCCATATGCCCGAGGTCAGGGCCACCAAAAATGTGCATGTACTAAATTGTTCCTTTACTCTATTACGGCGTTCATCGTAGTATTTTACTAGATCCCTAGTTGTTGTTTGTCTAGAAATGATAGAAAAACTAGGATTATGAGCAGTCCTAATGCAAGTTTAGAAAGCACTAGACTCCCCAAAGCATAACGGTAAATCCTTAGAAGCAATTAAACGACAGAGAGATTGATAGGCTACCTCAGGATCATAGTCCCAGCTACGTACCGTATCGTTGGGGTTGTATTGTAGTTGCGTCTGGCTCATTATCAATCCTTGCTTGGCCTTACATCTTGTAGCATGTCTAAGCAAGTGCCCTGTTCCACCTGTAGACCTTGTAGACAATTCATTGCGATTTTTTTTGCAAATAGCATATGGTACCTCATTTCCCTGTGTGTCTGGCTTGGTTGTCTTGTCGAAATTCTCTCACACTCCCGATATAGACAGCCTCGACCTCTTTGCTCCGGTGGTCGCTGACGAAGATGCTGCCATGGAGCCTGATGACGGAACTCCGATTTGCCCTTCCGGTAACAACTGCGGTTGGTTTGAGGCAGCCGTAGCCTCCATGGATGCAACGTTCTCCAGTGAAAGTCCGTAATCACCAAGAGCAAAGCTATCTTAATTTTCTATAGCGAAAAATGCAAAATCAAAACTAACACTATTTTTACTTTCATCTTACCATAACAAATACTAACAATAAAAGTATGAAAAAAATAGTACTACACCACTTTTGCTGACTTGCCGCCAGAAATTGAATTTTCCTAAATTCGGCATAATTTTTTTGAATTTTGCAAAATTATATCACAACGAATTTGAATTTGCACAACATAATTTCAAAGAGAGATTGAGGAATGGATGGGTGCTGAATGAGGGGGGATGGTGGCTATTTATAGAAAACATTTTTTGTAATTTTTTATTTCTTTTGCTATTTTAAAAGCCCCAAATAGTGAAAAATGCTAGCAGGCATATTCCCCAACCATCTTTGTGCGGGCATGGGCTCTGCGTCTTGGTGTGCCCACTTGGGCCTCCCCCTCCCCTTTTCTCCCTCCTAGGCCTTAGCGCTGAGTGCCGGCCCCCAACCCCTACACCCTCCCCCTCCCCCCGACGCCTCCTCCTGTTACGCTAGCCGCCGCCTCCCCCACCCTCCCTCTTCTCCCTCTGCGTCGGCCACCGCCTCCCCCACCCTCCCTCTTCTCCCTCCGCGCTGGCCCCCGCCTCCCTGGCTCCTTCCTCAATCCCTCTTCTCCCTCCGCGCCGACCGCCGGCCCATTGCCTCCCCCACCCTCCCTCTCCTCCATCCTCCCTCTTCTCCCTCCCCGATGGCCAGTGGCTCCTCGCCTCCTCCCTCCCTCTTCTCTTCTCTGGTTCTCCCTCCTCCCTCTGCGCTGGCCCCACACCCACACCGACATCCTCCTCCTCCTTTCCTCCTTATAGGCGCCGACAGCCTCCTCCTCGCCTCAACGTCGTCGCTGACTGCCCTCTGGCTTCCCTCCCGGCTCTGGGCTCCCCGACTCCCCCTCACCTCTACGTAGGTCACCCGGGCCATGCCTGGCACAGCCCAGCACTGTACGTGTCGTGCTAGGCCAGCCCACTGTGCCGAGGGGCAGCCCAAGCACGGCCTAGGCTATCGTGTCGTACCGACCCAGCCCATGAATAGTGTGGGCCATACCGTGCCTAAGCCAGGTCAACAGTGTCGTGCCTCGGGCTAGCCCGGACAGCATGGCCCATCTAACCACCTCTAACTCTTGCTACCAGCTAGACTTGTTCGAGTCCCGAGCCAGGCGGACTTCGAAAAAGCCTGGCCTTCAAGGGTAGCCGAATAGGCAAAGCCTGAAGCCCCCACATTCATGTGTTTTTGGAATAAAATTTTATTATTTTATTTTATTTGGAATAAATATTACTATTTAATTCATTTCTAGAATAAAAATTTTATTATTTATTATTGTCACCGGGCTTTTTTCGAGCTTCGGGTCGAGCCACGGGCTGAAAATCAGTGCCTAAGCTCGGCCCGACTTCAGGCCCAACCATTGCCTAGAAAAATCGGTCAAGGTTCGGGCCGACCTACCCATGAACAATCCTATTAGCAGCTAGCTAGATGACGTAAGTTGTTAAAAAAACATATTACTCTCTAATCCATTCTTTTTTACTTGATGTTTTTATTTTTATTTTTAAGGAGATACAATTTTGGTTATTATTTTTTCTAATTTTACATTAAGATATGTTCATAAAATTATAATATTATGATAGTAATGTTAACGGCAAATTTAATGATATAATTTTCATATAGCCTATTTAGATAGTTTTAAACCTATTGGAAAGGTTGGTGACGAGTAAAAGAGAACGGAGAGAGTACCTATTTTGAAAGCCCAAAACAAATGGAAGTGAGTCTTAAAAAAACAAAGTAGCTTCTCTATATAGTCGTCTGTCAGCACACTGCATCAGATCATGCTTAACATGCGCTCATTGTTTTGTACGAAGGAGCACTTGACAATGCTACGGTATTACCTTCGGTTGAAAAAAAACAGCTTATTTTAATTGGAAATGTGAAATATAGCGCCCACATTGAAAAGAATTTGGTAATTTGTAGTAAAAAATATGGCGTCCAAGGACTGCTTCGTGCATTTACAAGTACGATCTTCCTGTGTTCGATTTGGACTTTCTAGAGGTCTTGTCAGAAGAAAATTGGAGGGGGTCCAAATTCTAATCGGATGATATATATAATATATTGACCAAAATTTCTTTCCATCGACCCTTCCATTCTCCAAGAGTCCAAGAAATGTTGGATTAATTGGGCTTGGTCCATTTTAATTTAGCAATTAATCAAATGAAATTCCTAGGCCCACTATTAATGCTAGGTGTAAAACTGTTTAGTCCCATATGGAGAATTGAATGGGAGTTACACCACTTTAAAAGGTGGAGCGTGGTAACCCCTTGTGGAATTGGAGAGCCAATACCTTGTAGCTCGCTTCTTCGCCTCGCCACGCCGCGTGCGTGCGTGTGCGTGTGCGTGTCTTGTATGACGTGTCGAATGCTGGCGCGTTTTTCTTTATCTATTGAAAATCAAGCGTCTTGACTCTGGCGATAGCAGTGCGATTACTAGTGTATTATGGCTGCGGTTACTTTCGAGTAATGGATGCGATTACTAGTGACTAATGGCTGCGATTACTCTGGCCTCTTCATTTTCTTTGTTACAAAAGAACTCTATCTATACGAGGATTAGGGAGAAGAGTATTCAGTTACGTGTTGTTCTTTGTTCTCTGTCATCTCGGTCGAGCCTTGCGCGCATAAGTTTCTGGCGAGTAGGCCTCCGGAACCGTCCGTTTGTGTACCGCGGGTAGGCGGGCGATCAAGTTTTGGGGGCGCATCGGTAGCGACTACTCAATCTGCGGCGTCTACTTCACGGTGGTGAACCGTTCGGCGGGACTGCCTGCGAACATCTTCTGCATCACGCCTCGATCGACTACATCGAATAGGCCATCATGTCGTGATGGTATGGCGCCTCCGGTGTCTCTGGCAGCGCCCCGTCGAGGGTATAAATTGAAAACTTTTACGGTGTATTTCTTTACGTGCGCTATGAATTTGTTAATAGATGTTTCTATTAGCTTGTTAGTTAGCGAATATGAATACATCGTTGATAGATCACTCATGCATGTTTATGTCATGTTTTATATCTTGAATTTACGGATTAAAATATCGAAAATTGACTAGATTTCCAACAATCCAAAAACTTGATAGGTCTTTTTGGTAGTTGGCTTTCTTTGCGTCGCTAAGCCACACCCTCCGTTTGATGGTTCAAATTTTAAGAGATGGCGTGCGCGATCACGTGGTTTCTTGCCATGGAATGTTTTCATGTTGCACAAGGCAAGCCGTGAGCCTCTGGTTCGATGAGGATGAGCATAAGTTCAATGCAGCGGATAACTTGTTTCGAGGTGCACTTGTCAACATACTAGCGGACAACATTGTGGATGTGTACATGCATTTGCCTACGGGCAAAGAGATGTGGAATGCACTTGAGGCCAAGTTCGGAGTTTCGATCTTTGGTAGTGGTGTATGTCATGGGCAGTTCTATGACTACAAGATGGTCGATGACCGTTACGTAGTAGAAACAAGCTCATGAGATTGTGCACCAGGCAAAGGAGCTTGAGAACAATAAGTCGAATTCTGGGACAAGTTTGTGGTGGCGGTATTATCGCCAAGTTACCGCCTTCTTGGTCGGATTTTGCTACCTCTCTAAAGCACAAGAGGCGGGAGTTCGGTGTTCTTGATCTCATTGGCACTCTTGGTGTTGAAGAGAAAGCGAGGGCAAAAGATACTCGTGGCAAGAAAGTTCTGTCACGAGGAGGTTCAAGCGCCAATTTGGTGCAGAAGAAGAATCCTCAGGCTTTCCACAACAAGAAGAAAAATAAGCCTTTTGTCAAGCCTAAGGCTACTACTGAGTTTAAGAAGAAAGGCAAAGGAAAGGGTAGCTGCTTTGTGTGCGGTGATTCTGGCCATTGGGCTAAGGATTGTCCAGATCGCAAGGATAAGCAGAAGAAGTCTGCCAACATGGTTATTAGTGACGCTGGAGGAACATCGGGGTACGGTAATTATTTACCTACAGTTCTTTCTGTTTGTTAATCACCTGAGTGGTGGATTGACACTGGGGCTAATATTCATGTTTGTGTTGATATTTCCTTGTTTTCATCTTATCAGGTCGGTCGAGGTTGCTCCTTGTTGATGGGGAGCGGATCGCATGCAATTGTTCATGGTGTTGGTGCAGTCGATCTGAAGTTTACTTGGGAAAGACCATGCGGTGAAACGTCTGACATGTCCCTCCATAAAGAAGAATCTCGTCGGCGGATCTCTCTGTGTAGAGATGGTTTTAAACTTGCATTTGAGTCCAATAAATGTGTAGTGTCTAAGTATGGAACATTTGTTGGTAAAGGCTATGAGAACGAGAGGTTTGTTCGTTTTTCTTTGATGGATTCTGTAATAAAGTTGTGAACCATGTGTGTAACGATGATGATGAGTCTAATATTTGGCATTCACGACTTTGTCATGTTAATTTTGGGTGTATGGCGCTTAGCTAATATGAGTTTAATCCGAAATTCACTTTGGTCAAAGGTTCTAAGTGCCATGCGTGTGTTCAATCGAAACAACCTCATAAGCCTCACAAGGCGACAAAAGAGGCGAGAATTTGGCACCGTTAGAACTCATTCATTCCGATTTGTGCGAGATGAATGGCGTCTTGACTAAAGGTGGAAAGAAATATTTCATGGCGCTTATAGATGATTGCACTAGATTTTGCTACGTGTACTTATTAAAAACAAAAGATGAAGCGTTGGATTACTTTAAGATCTATAAAGCTGAGGTAGAAAACCAACTTGAGAGGAAAATCAAGCGGGTAAGGTCTGATCGTGGGGGAGAGTATTTTTCAAATGAGTTTACTTTATTCTCATGAGGAATATGGAATTATTCATGAGAGGGCGCCTCCCTATTCTCCCGAATCAAGCGGGGTTGCGAAAGAAAGAATCGCACTCTAAGCGATTTGGTTAACGCCATGTTAGACACCTTTGTTGGACTTTCTAAGGAATGGTGGGGTGAGGCCATATTGACCGCGTGTCATGTCTGAATAGAGTTCCTACAAAGAACAAAAGTAACACCATTCGAGGAATGGGAAAAGAAGAAGCTAACTCTCTCATATTTGCGCTTTGGGGATGTTTGGCCAAAGTTAACGTACCAATTATCAAGAAGCGCAAACTTGGACCAAAACCGTAGATTGTGTATTCCTTGGTTATGCTATGCACGCGTGGGTTATAGGTTCTTAATTATAAAATCTGGAGTACGACATGCATGTTGGTATAATCATAGAATCGAGAGATGCTACATTTTTGAGAATGAATTTCCTATGAATAGTGATGTACCTAGCTCATCTAGTCAAGAACCTATAATTTCCTTGATTCTTTTCACCGATAGAACATGTTGAGCAAGCGCTTTGTGGAAAATCGAGGAGGATAACAATGAAGTTACTCGAAAGAGTAAGAGACAAAGGCGCAAAGTCTTTTGGTGATGATTTCATTGTATACCTCGTGGATGACACCCAAGAACCATTGAAGAGGCATATTCTTCTCCCGACGCTGACTATTGGAAGGAAGCGTGCAGTGAGATGGACTCTATTATGTCTAATGGAACTTGGGAGGTCGTTGATCGTCCTTATGGGTGTAAACACAGAGGATGTAAATGGGTTTTCAAGAAAAAGCTTAGGCACGATGGTACAATTGAAAAGTACAAGGCAAGGCTTGTGGCCAAGGGTTATACCGAGAAAGAAGGCGAGGACTTCTTTGATACTTATTCACTGTTGCCGATTGACCACAATTCGAGTACTACTTGCCCTGGCTGCTTCTCATGGTCTTCTCGTTCATCAAATGGACGTTAAGACAGCTTTCCTAAATGGAGAGTTGGAGGAGGAGATTTATATGGATCAGCCAGACGGGTTTGTGGTAGAAGGTCAAGAAGGAAAGGTGTGCAAGTTGTTAAAGTCTTTGTATGGCCTAAAGCAAGCACCTAAGCAATGGCATGAGAAGTTCGACAGAATTTTGACATCTGCTAGCTTTGTTGTGAATGAAAGAAGCGGATGTGTGTACTATCGCTATGGTGGGGGAGAAGGAGTGATCTTGTGCTTGTATGTTGATGACATCTTGATTTTTGGGACAAACCTCAATATGATTGAGGAGGTCAAGGACTTTGTCCAAGAGCTTTGAGATGAAAGATTTGGGAGTGGCTGATGTGATTCTTAACATTAAGCTACTAAGAGGAGGTGATGGTGGGGTTACACTCGTGCAATCCCACTATGTGGAGAAGGTCTTGAGTCGCTTTGGTTATAGTGACTGCAAGCCTGCTTCTACTCCTTATGATCCTAGTGTGTTGTTGAGAAAAAACCGAAGAATAACAACGGATCAATTGAGATACTCCCAGATCATTGGCTCATTGATGTATTTAGCTAGTGCTACGAGGCCTGACATCTCGTTTGCTGTGAGCAAGCTAAGCCGGTTTGTTTCAAATCCGGGAGATGATCATTGGCGTACTCTTGAGAAATGTCGCTATCTAAAAGGCAGCTGTGAGCTATGGCATTCACTATACTGGGTACCCAAAGGTACTGGAGGGCTATAGTGATTCAAACTAGATCTCTGATGCTGATGAGATAAAAGCCACAAGTGGATATGTGTTCACACTTGGAGGTGGTGCTGTTTCTGGAAGTCCTTGCAAGAGACCATCTTAACGAGGTCAACAATGGAGCGAACTCACAAACATTAGATACCGCCATCTTTGTTGAAATTTGAGTGGCCGTGAACTCCTTATGGATTTGCGGTAGTTGAAAAACCGTCTTGGCTATCTGATGAACTGTGATAATCATTGTAATTATCAAGGTGAGCAGTTCTAAGGACAACATGAAGTCATCTAGGCATGTTAAGAGGCGGTTGAAGTCCGTCGAAAGTGAAAAACTCCGGAGTGATATATTTGGACTATGTCCGCACGACTAATAATCTGGCCAACCAATTTACAAAGGGTTTATCACGTAATGTGATAGATAGTGCATCGAGTGAGATGGGCTCGAGACCCACATGAGTCATACCACGGTGGTAATTGTTCTCGTGATCGGAGATCCGTGAAGTAGAATGGTGAAACAAAATTTGTTGGTTGATGGGAGGAGAGACCTTTACAAGGCTCATTTTTTTAGTGATGCACTTCTCTCCTATTACGTATGGCAGGTTGGTTTTTACCTCAATGTGATCCGAGTGGCTTATTTAAGCAGAGATGTCGGCCTACAAGACATCTTAGAAGAACACACCTATATGAGTTCGATTCTTTGGTCACGATCTATGAGATTTGGGTGATTTCTAGATACTCATGAATAGGCATGGAGTATGACTTATATGCTCCAACCAAAGGGATGCTTTAGGCGACCTAGTACTAGTAAAGGAATTGGATAAAGCTTGTTACAAAACTGTCAATTCAAGGCATAGTCCATTATTGATTGTGGATGAGTGTAACTCCTTGCCTAGATGGTTGTTCAACTTAACAGTCTCCATCAAACAACTTGGTATATCAAACAACAATGAGAATCGAGAGCATTTCTCGTGTGCCTTGAAATTTGGTGGGGATTGTTGGATTAATTGGGCTTGGTCCATTTTAATTTAGCAATTAATCAAATGAAATTCCTAGGCCCACTATTAATGCTAGGTGTAAAAGCTGTTTAGTCCCATATGGAGAATTGAATGGGAGTTACACCACTTTAAAAGGTAGAACGTGGTAACCCCTTGTGGAATTGGAGAGAGCCAATACGCTTGGCTTTCGCTTCGCCTCGCCACGCCACGCCACGCCGTGCGTGCGTCTTGATGCGTGTGTGTGTCGTGTCTTGGCGCATGCGTGTCGAATGCTGGCGCGTTTTTCTTTATCTATTCGAAAATCAAACGCATCGACTCTGGCGAGAGCAGTG
Organism: Phyllostachys edulis; assembly: GCA_036346405.1. Classification (NCBI taxonomy): domain Eukaryota; kingdom Viridiplantae; phylum Streptophyta; class Magnoliopsida; order Poales; family Poaceae; genus Phyllostachys; species Phyllostachys edulis. The sequence goes on along the minus strand of CM070554.1, from coordinate 52,463,550 downwards.
CGATTACTAGTGTATTATGGCTGCGGTTACTTTCGAGTAATGGATGCGATTACTAGTGACTAATGGCTGCGATTACTCGCCTCTTCATTTTGCTGTTACAAAGAACTCTCCACTCTATCGAGGATTAGGGAGAAGAGTATTCTGGTTCTGTGTTGTTGCTGTTCTCTGTCATCTCCGGTCCAGAGCCTTGCGCGCATAAGTTTCTGGGCGAGTAGGCCTCCGGAACTTCGTCCGAAACTCTACATAGTCATCAGGCTGGACATTTTCATTTCTAGCCTAGAGCCCTGCGAATAACCAAGGGTGTCAAAGGAATCCGAATAATCCGTGTTATTTGACATATGTATTTGGATAGTAGCAAATGTAGTAAGCAAAAATGCATTTGCTTTGTAAAAACGAATACAAATCCGGATAGTCTTTGTTTTTTGTGTGTTAAATATGAATACAAATATAGTGTGCCAAATAGGTGTTAAATCGAATGTGACAATATTCGGATTCGGCACACATAGTAGCAGTAGCTAGCCACTACGTATCTTTTGCATCCAACCTTCAAATTAGGCATATTATATATGCAATTCAATTATCTCGACGAGGTTGTTGTCACGATGGACTCCAATTTTGGTCACATCCTCAATGAAAGCTCTTTGCAAGCTCTTTCTAGCCGAATTTAATATGTGTTTTTTAAAAGGTGAAATTCAATATGTTTTAGCATAGTTCCTGCATGACCGACGCATTTGCAAATATTTCCAAAATTGATTAGGGTTAGTAGCCAAATGACACTAATGGTCAATGATTACGTAGCAAATGAGAGGAAAAGGAGCATAAATATTACTATAAATACCAGTGTCAACAAACTATTTTTTGTTAAACTTCATTGTGTTGTAGGATATTCGGATCTGATCGAATCGAGTAGGTATTTGTTTTGCATTCGTATTCGTTACAATGTTCGATTCGTACTCGAGCATATTCAAGTTCGTATTTCTATTCATTTAAAAATATAAATACGAATATAGGAAGACCACTATTCAATTCATATTCAATCCGTTGACACTTCGACACCCCTAGTCATAACCTGAAAGAAGACAGAGAAAAAGAGGGAAAACAAAGACAAATAAAATATAATCCTCCCTTGGAATTTTGAGTTTTTGGCCGAAATGGCGGTTTTTCGTTGTGTATTAGCAAAAATGACACTCGTCATGTGGAATTTGCAAAACTAACGCCTCCATCGCATGGTCATCACGAGGGACGGCCGACGAGATGACACGTACCCGATGCTGCACAACCACCGTGTGGATGAGCCAAAACTACATAGTGGCCGTGTGGTGGAGACGGCACCTCACGGCCACCGTGCGGTGATCCCAATACCCCGCGGAAAAAATTCACTTTTTGTAGGGATTTTGAAATATATAAAATGAGCTCCAAAAATTATTAAAAATTTTGTGGAGCCTCCCGACACAGTGTGCTTGCTTGTGTCATTTTTCCATAATTTTCTCCTTTCTGAATTTTTCTTTGAAATTCATTTAAATATACTGTTTGTAGGAATTTTTTAATATAGAAAATGAGGTCCAAACATTATGAATGTTTTTTGAAGACTCCTTACACAGTGGAATTGATTGTGTAATTTTTTCAGAATTTTATATGTTCTGAAATTGTCTAAAAAAATTAAGGATTTAGGTTTCAAAAATTAGGATTTTAGGTTTCAGAAATTATGGTTTTATGATTTCATGTGACTTGGAATGTGGGAAGTTTAGTACCATATGACTTCATGATTTGTTTAGTTCCTTGTTATAAGCCTAGTTTCTTTATTTTGGCAGCAAATGTTAGGAAAGAAGGGTTGATGTCACCAGGTGATCGTACACGACGATACCAAGTGACAGGTGGACCTGACCTACCATGCAACGTGATGGCACAGGACGTGTGACTCACGAGGCCCACTGTATAATTTGTTCCCTAGAGAAAAAAGGTGTATCCTTAACGACACCATAAAAGCGAGCAGAACGAACAACGCATCACATCACACGCGACCATAGAGGCCTAGTGTGTGGTGGAGCATCCTATGCTGCACATCAATATAATCAAGCATTTTATAGAAAGGAAAAGAAATAGCACCTTCACCATTCTTGCACTGCAACACCTCATTGTTATCAAGACGCTGCCCAAGAGTAGTGGCCACCTAGAGTGTCTTGTAAGCTTCTTGAATCCATTCTCTGTCGCAAAATACACCAATTTCAGCATTGTATGTGTAAATATTTGGCAGAAAGTTTTCATGCATCATCTTACTCATTAGCTCAAAGGCACGATCAAAGTTGCCCCCTTTAATGCTGCCCATCAATCAGCATAGTGTATGTGCTGAGTTTGGCACCAGCCCTTGCTGAAGCATCCTAAACTGTATCTTTGGTTACGCCATGACGTGTGGCATGGAAAAAACACTCTGTTATGCCGCTGTCCCCGGCATGGCCTAACCTGCCAACGCATCCAATCCCAATTGTATGTAAATGGAAATGCTATCATTTAATCGTACCACATATCATGTCAAATTTAATGGACGATTGTTTTGATTTTATTGTCAATCTTTTCAATACATTGCATTTTATTCCTTGCAAATATTGGCATCTGCCTGTCATCTGGTGACTTCTAGTCTTGTGTAATTAATAACTAAGCTTGTACCAAGAAACTAAACAAATAGTTCACTAAGGGCTTGCGTGGTGAACTAGGCTTGTACGAAGGAACTAAACAAATGATTCATTAGGCCCTTCGCATCCCATCCAGGAATAAAGAAATTAGGTTCAATAAAATGTGGTCGAAATAGTTTATAGCAAGCTCTTTTTAAAATTAGTTTGTTCGACTATTCTAAAAAACGCTCGATTCGATTAACCTGGTCAGAGGAAGTACACCACCTAGTCGAAGTCTTTCTTCTCTGCACGTGGTCCCGCCCACTAAAAGGAACTTCCATCGATGCCAGTGCTAGGAGAAGCCGTTGCGTTGGAGCCGGGAATTTTGGAGGCATTGTCGAGGCGAAGCACTACAGGCAAGGGGGGACAGCAGTGATGGGGCAATAGATGTGCGGAGGAGGGAGGCCAGGCAGTGGCCTAAACCCTTAATGAGTGTCTCTTAAGAGTATCTCTTACCTAGAGTAGTCATGTGGTACTAAACTTCCCACATTCCAAGTCACCTGAAATCATGAAACCCTAATTTTCGAAAACTAAAATTCTAATTTTCGCGACCTAAACCCTTAATTTTTGAGACAATTTTAGAACATATAAATTATGAAAAAATTACACAATCAAGTCTACTGTGTAAGGAGCCTTAAAAAAATTCATATGTTTGACCTCATTTTGTATATTAAAAAATTCATACAAATAGTATACTTAAATGAATTTTTGAGACAAATTCAGAACAGATAAAACTATGGAAAAATGACACAATCAAGTATATTGTGTCAGGAGGTTCCACAAAATTTTTATAATTTGTGAAGCTCATTTTCTATATTTAAAAATTCCTACCAAAAGTGATTTTTTTTCTGCGGGGTATTGGGGCCACCGCATAGTAGCCGTGCGGTTTTGGTGCTACAGTGCTCCACCACACGGCCACCGTGCGGTTTTGGCTCATCTGCACGGCGGCCGTGCGGTACTGGTTACGTGTCGGCTTGTCGGCCGTCCGGCTACGGTAAATACGTTATTTTTGCAAATTCCACGCGATGAGAACTATTTTTGCTAATACACCACGAAAAACCCAACGGCAGGCAGCGCCAGCCTCCGTCCTCCTACCGGCGGCCTCATCGCATCTGGCGCCGACTTCATCTCCTCTCCTCCGCCTCTACGAGTACGTTGTACGCTCTCCATAAGCTCCCATCGTAGCACTCGCTGTCTATTTCAGTTGAAGAAACCTGAAAAGGTGAAGGAAGAACTCGATTCGCTGACAAGGTAAAGCAATTGTTCGATTCAATCAGAAGAAGGCAAAAGAATGCCGGAATGGAACATTTCTTTGCCACCGCTGCCTCTGATTCATGACTTGCCACCAACTTTGCATGATTCCTGGCGTTCATGATGCAAAACTAAAGAAGTTGGTACTATTTTATTTTGATTTTCCAAGAGAATTTCCATCTCCTTGTTTCGGTGCATTCTCACCTTCTCTCTCTGTTTTTTCCTTTGGGAGTGCTAAGGCTCTAATTGGAGATGAAGAGATGGACCCAAAAAAAAGTAGTTTTTTTCCCCTTAGAAATGCCAAGGATTGGAAGCCGATCTAACGGAGAAAGTTTGATTGGATCCATGTGTGACACCAAGGCGCATGCATCAGGCACACACTGTGCACAGCAAACTGGCTCAAACTAAGCTCTGAACGAACGTACAGAATAACCTAACGTTCCCATATGTACATCTTTAGTGACGTCCAAGGGGGAAAGGGAAACAGAGAATAAACTGAGGCAACACATACAACATCCCTGTTTCAAAGTACACTGATGATACTGTCATGTCAATGCAGAAGGCGGTTCTCTGCTTACGTGTCTCCTCGTTTCTTTGACAGAGAATTGTGTAAACTGCGGCGTTGTTTGCACACTTTGAAGGGCACAGGTATCCCACGGGGTGGAGGTGGTAGTCTTTCTAAAGACTGATTGGTTGCGCCTTACTTGTTCAGAAAGGCCTTCAAAGAAAATGGTGGGTAAGAATCCAGATCCAAGAGTTTCAAATGTCATGTATGCATCATGATGTTAAGAGCACCAACAGTGAGAACTCAATATAAGTGGACTAGTACGTAGGTAGAACTTCCAAGAACAAAAAGATACACAAGCAATCACCTCAATTAAAAAGCACATGAATACTAGTGAAAAATAATGAGATGAGTACCCACGAAAAATTAAGGTTTCAACAAGATATAGTACAGAAACATGATTAACAAGTCACTAGAGCTGATACATTGCCAACTTCCTGCTCTAGGTATTGTCTAACCAGAGTCACTTGCTGTATCACGAATTTTTTTAAAATAATCTATTTTTATTAGAATTACGAAAATATTCCTGTGATATTTTTTTTAACTGAAATATACGTCTGTCGCCCAATGGTTGGTATTTGGATCAGATTACTGCGGTTGGGCATTTATACTGCAGGCGCCGAACCGTTGGGTGGCATTATTGCAGTCGCTCAACCGTTGTGCGATAGGATCGATCGTTCAAGCTGTCAATGACTTGAGTCGATCGTAACCGTTGGTATTTGGATTGCCTATCTCAAAGCCCAGCGGTCCCCGACCGACCGCGTTTGGAGAGAAGAAATAAGTTTTCTTGCGAGAAGAGAGGAGAGGAGAGGAAAAAAAGAGGAGAGGGAGAAGAGGAGGAGAAATTGATTTGTGAGGTAAGTTTGTTTTATTTTGTAGTGTATTTTTTAGTAGGTAGTTTATTTAGTTAAAATAGTAGTATAAGTAGCACTTTCGTGAAAATTGTAGTTAGAGGAAAAAGTTGTCTATGATGGAGTATTAGTGTTGTTTGTGAGAAGTATTGTATTTGTGTTGGTGTATGCGTGGTCGACTATTATTGGGTGAATAATCGTGACCGAAAGCATAAGTAGAAGTAAATTAGTATAAACTAACTGACTTAGGTAATTGGTAGAAAATGGAATGCCACTTGTAGCATTTGGATTGCAAGTTAAGCGTCCGAATCGGATAATGCCTGCTATGGAATAGCTCGGTTTTTAGGTTGAATATGAATATCGTCTTTGACGTTCATTGAGGCCTCTGCCTTAGGGAATGAATGATGTCTTGATCATGCTGTCGTGTAGTTGTCGACGATAGGCGAAGGGCCTTATAAATGTAAATTACAATGTAGCAGTACTTGCATGTCGTGCGTTGCGATTTGACTAATTGCAATGTTGGAAATATTTGCAGCCATATAGTAAATCATGCCTGTACCCACTACATTAAAAGTGCATTACGGTGTTGGCACCGTTCGTGAAGGTCCGTGCGGTGTTGACTTGAGCAGTTTTTGGCAAGCCACTGTGGTGCACCCGGACGGCGAGAATGCACGAATCGAAGATGCTTCTCTTTGAACCCTGAGGTGTACAGCGTTGACATACAAGGGCTTTGGAGCTGGTCTCCCACGAACATCAGATGGGAATTGAGAAGACTGACGCGCACGGCAGTGTGGAAGGGCTTTATAGAAGGATGTCGGCGCCGTGGATATGAGTGTGTGATACTTGTGCAACCATGCCCAAAAGAAGCTGTGCAGGCCCCCCCTGCCGGATATCATCCGGGTGGTGTGAGCGATTCAGTGCTTGACATGTTGGTGAAGAAGAGGACCGGGAGGGTGTTCTGAAGAGTTGAGAATGTTGCTTGTGATGAGGTCGACGCGGTAGATCTGAGAGAGAAAGATCGGTCACCGCATGGTGAGCCTCTGAGACAGTGATGAAGGAGAGCATAGGGATTACATATTGCATCAAATGGAAGCGATGACGGATGGCCTTGGCTAAAGAGGAAGCTTTACAAGAAGGCAGCGAGGACGATTCCGATGAGGATGGAGCTCCCATCCCCCGGGAATGGAATAGATTGGACGCTGAATCCCAGAAAGAACCATTCGCACCGACATCGAATCCTCCATGTTTTAGGGCATCTTCATAATCACAACGAGCGTTCTCAGCCCCTTCAATCATATTCTGTATAAGCTTCATAAAGCACGATATCGACTACCTGCCTATATACACATATACGTTCAGACGACTTCATCGAGCAGCGACTCCTAGCACATCATAATATCACTTACCTTTCTACTTACAACTCATCACTATCTCAATCGTCCTCCCAAAATTCTACAGAAATTTTGCGCACTACAACAATATACGATGATCACAAAATGTTATTACGAGTCTAACAAATTTCGTACTTTTGATATTCTACGAAAATAACAAACAGACCAACCAACATCGTCACAACACTATTATTTTTAAAATAAATAACATCATACAATCAGATTTGCTAAATGTAATTAACCCACAAAATGTATAATTCATTACAACACAATTAAACAATAATTAAATAATACAAAACAAGTGGGGGCCCCCTGTCGCCTTACGGTTGGGCGGCAGAACTGTCAAACTGCGGGTGATGAAGTGCTACGCTTAGCGGTTTTGCGATAGCACTTGATCGCATGCATTGGGCGACGAACTTCGATCGCCTAAGCGTAAAGCAAGCGCATCGATCGCCCAATCATTCGGTGACAGACGGATATTTCTGTAAAAAAAAAGGCAGGAATATTTTTGTAATTTCTAATAAAAAATAGATTATTTTTTTAAAAAAATTCCAGCTCTCTCTCCAATGATGAATATGCGGGTAGGTTAGCATGTGCTGCCATTGATCATGAGACGTATCATAATCAGCTGACCGCGAAAAACGAGGTCACAATACAAGGAGCTAAACAGGAAATGTTAGAACATACCAAGGACAGTCCGATTTAAGCTATCTGTAACATTCTGCCTGTACTGTGGGCTTAGTAGATGAAACATAGGTGATTTCTCAGGCCCTTCATAAGCTAGGAGGGCCATAAATTCCTATGCAACAGAAAGTTGGCTTTTCATATTCTTCCATGCATATTATGAACCAAGCATCCAAAACACATTCCCTTGTCCCCATATCTGCCATGGTAAAAATTATATGCATTTCACTGGCTGAATGATCCTTCACAACTTCAAACATCTTCACCGTATGTGTTTTACTAAAAGCTAGCGCCAAGTATCATTGATGATGATAATGAGTCTACGATGCACATGTACGAGATCTTTGATGCGCGGTGCTTGAATGCTTGATGCAGCGATACGGCATTCTCAAAAAACTCCGATGCGCTTGATGCAGTAGTATATATATAATAAAAGTATATATATTAGGCAAATCAACATATAACACAGGTATAATAGAGAAAAAAAGAATAATAGATGAGAGATAGGCCACTACTCACTAAGCCCACAACCCCACTCAGGCCCAAAAGCCCATATAAAACATTCAGAGCACCCGGCTGCTCCCTACTCCCCATCTTTCCTCAAGCCGCCGCCGCCATATGCTCACTGCTCCCCCTCTTGCTCCTGCCGCCGCCTCCTCTGCTCCCCCCTTGCCTCCGCCGCCTCCTGCTCTGCTCCCCCCTCGCCTCTGCCGCCTCCTCTGCTCCTCCTTGCCTCCGCCACCTCCTCTGCTCCCCCGGCTGATGCCCGACTGCGCCAACCCGGCTACCGGAGCTGCGCCTCCGTCGCCCGACGGGCCGCCGCCGCCCAGATCTGCGCCGTCATTGCTCGGTTGCGCCGCCCTGTGCTCCCGTGCGCCCGGCTTCGCCTCCCCTGCCCCCGGTCGCGCCCCGCCGCCCGGATCTACGCCGTCGTTGCCTGGAGCCACGCCTCCGTCGCCCGACGGGCCGTCGCCGCCCAGATCTGCGCCACCTTCACCCGGTACCTCCCGATACCTCTGGGTACCTCCGGCATGCATCAAACCGCACCGAGCCGTCGGTCGGGCATCTTGCCGAGTCTTTGGTCTGCGACCCATGAGCCATCTTGGGCGCATCAGAGTAATGAGTCATACTCATTAATACTGAAACACCAAACAATTATGTAGAATTGATATAGCGTCAGCCATGACAAATCAAATTCAATGCAAATATGACACCAAAAGTGGGATCTGATTTATTCACTAAACGTAATAAAATACATCATAGTTCAGTAACATTTAGTTAAAGCTGTTGATATCAAATCAGACCTAAGGTGTCAAGGAGAATGGAGGTTTTTACTATTTTTCAGAAATTAAAAATAATTTATGTGCAAAAATAAAAGCCAACTTTAAGTTGGAAATAATTTTATTAAGGTCAACACAATTCAAGGAATTTATGTAAATTTTTCTAGAATTTGTTTTAACTCTATTTGGTATTTTCTAAAAGTCTATTTGATTTCTTCCAATTTTTGAAATTCAAAAATCCTTAAAAATCTGGAAATTCCAATCGGGCCGAATTTATTTTCCCTCTAGCCCGTTTTCTCTTTTTCAGCTCGGCCCGCTTTCCCTTTTCTTTTTTTTTTTTTGTCTTTCCCCGGTCGACCCACACGCCCGGCCCACGCCTCCCCCCATGCCACCTCCCCCACCTCCCTCTCCTTCTCTCTCTTACTGCACATGCCTGCTTGTTAGCCCCCACCCTTCTTCTTCCTCCCGCTTTCTTCTTCCTCCATCTTCGCAGCCATTACAGAGCATGCCCAAGATCTTAAATCCGGTCGTTTCGCCTTGTTTTAACGTGCATTCAAGAAAAATGAAGCCCTACTCCCGTGCCGCCTTCATTCCGACCATCACTCCCTCTTTTACTCGCCTTTACGTTGCATTTACTTGCCGCCGTGCCAGCATGTAACGGCCACACCCACGATCTCCCTCCTTCGGCATCCTCTGCCCCTATAAAAGGGAGCACCGGGTGCCACTCATCACGCTCATCCTTTTCCCCCTCGAGCTCCGCTCCTTCCTCCCTCTACCCTCACCAGAATCCGAGTTTCCTCACCGCCAGTCGCGAGCCACTCCGGCATCGATTACACCACCGTCCATCGATCTCTGACGATGTTGTCTACGCCAGGAGCTTCGCCGCATCATGTTCTACCCGATACGCTCCTCGCCTTCGCTAGAGCACCGCCGGACTACCATCACCGCCGTGAGCCCGAGCGTGCCACCGCCTCCATCCTCGCCACCGGCCACCACCGTGTCCCCATATGACCAAACCGCGCACATAAAGTTCCCCGTGCCTTCCTCTCTCTGAATATAAGCATCCCACAGGGTTGTTGCAGCCTTTGGAGGTTCCCAGTGGCCTTTGGATGATATCTCTATGGACTTTGTGGTTGCGTTACCTCATTCGCTATGAGGGAAGGATGCAATTTGGGTAGTGGTGGATCATTTCAGCAAGTCTGTGCATTTCATTCCTATCCGCACGACAAATTTAACGAGCGTTTTGTCTCTTATTTACGTGCGAGAGATTGTGAGTTTGCATGGTGTGCTAAAGACCGTCATTTCTGACAGGGATGCCAAGTTTGTCTCTAAGTTTTGGGAGAGTTTGCAAAGTGTGTTGGGCACTCAGCTTCGTCTTAGTACGACGTTTCATCCTCAGATAGATGGGCAGTCAGAGTGCATCAATTGCCACTTGCATAGTTTGCTTACAACAACAGCTACCATTCCAGTATTAGAGTAGCGCCATTCGAGGTTCTGTATGGGCAGAAGTGCAAATCGCTACTTTGTTGGGATGTACTAGGTGAGAAGGCAGTTTTGGGTCCAGATTGGATTCAGAAGACCATTGAGCACGTGGCCGTGGTGAGGCAAATTCTGTTAGCAACTCAGAGCAGGCAGAAAAGCTATGCATACGTGAGGAGGCGTGACTTGGAGTTTGCGGTGGGTGATCGGGTGCTCTTGAGAGTGTCTCCCACCAAAGGCATTATCTGTTTTGGTACCAAAGGAAGCTTAGCTCGAGGTATGTTGGACTGTTCCCGATTATTGCAAGAATTGGGAAGTTGGCTTACCGCTTGGACCTTCCTAAGTCCATGCGCAGAGTTCATAATGTGTTTCACGTTTCGATGCTGAGAAAGTTTTTGAGAGACCCAGAGCATGAGATTTTGTTGGAATCGCTGACTATTGAGCAAGATCTTACCATTGAGTCGCGCCCGGTGCATATTTTGGAGAGGTCGGAGCGAGTGTTGAGGCACAAGACGTTGGTATACGTCAAGGTGCTGTGGATGCATCAATCCAAGAGAGATGCAATGTGGGAGTTGGAGTCTCGCATGCGCGAGCAGTATCTAGAGTTGTTCACGTTGGGTACATGTTATTTGTTGGTTAATTTCAGTTGTGATTGTTCTTTCGAGTAAAACGGCGAATAGAATTCAGGGTCGAATTCTATTTAAGGGGGGTAGAATGTAATATTCTGAAATGAATTAAAGGAGGAAAACACATTAGAGGGAGAATTAGAAGAAAAAAGCGTTTTTTTTTTGCAAAAGGGTGAAAGCTTGGGCCATGGGCCTTTGGCCCATGGCATTCGGCCCATGAGGGGGGCCGGCATAGAAAGGGAGCCAGGGGGCGGCAACAAACCCTAACCCCTGCCCTACGCCACCCTTCTCCATGCCACCACCAGCACAGCCACCCTTGCGCCTCCTTACCCTTGCGCACCTTCCCCTGCCCCTGCTGCCTCCAGCGCGCCGCACCTCTGCTCTATCGAAAACTGCATGCAAATCTCCTACCGCACGCCACCCAAGCCTAATGTCAGCTTTGCCATCTAGCTGCACCAACTAGATGCTTGCTGCATGCCTGCATGTCGTAGCTAGTACAGCTACATGCAAATCTCCTACATGTTATTTGCTGCATCATACTGCGATTCTTTGTGGTACTACTGATCAAGAAGAAGGAAGCAAGAAGCAGGGGAGAAGAATAAAAGAAGGAAAGGGAAGGGAAGAGGGATCAATAAAGGGTTTTGTGATTTTCATCGTGACCTCCGAGGGTAACGATCTGCAACCCTTTATATTGCCCTAGTTTAGTCGTTGTTCGAGTTGTGGGATGTTTGGTCAACAGGAAGAGGGTTTGATGTTCTGCCCTAGTTTGTCAAGGTTAGGTGCAGAACATCGCGAGAGTAATTAGGGTTATCTAGGCTCGGATTTAGAGGTCGATCTAGTTATATAAAAGTTAGATAATTTTGTTAGGTTTCTGTAGAGTACTTAATCGCAAATTTTGGTTGGGTAGAATAGAAGTTATGATTTTGGGAAGGTTGTTGTCCAGAAACCGATAGCTGCTCGCAGTTGTGAGAAACTATTAAATTGACTTGGTAAATTACAGAATTTAATTTTTGTAATAACTAGAAAGAGGTATCTAACTTTTTGTAGATTACAAAAATGATATGGTTTACAGTATTTGCATGTGTAGATTAATAGATATGAAAATATTAAATATGTTGTCCAGAAGATGACAAAACAGTCTTCTGGGTTAAACTAAGGGGTTAAATAATTTAATTAGGAATCATGATCAACTAAGAAATTGTGGAGAATTTTGTGTTGATTCCATAACTGGTGTGGTTTTCCATGATAGGACTTGGTAGTCAAAAGTTACGCTGTTTTTAGTATTGAGACAACAACGGGTGACTGCCCAGTAAAGGGAGAGTGTTGTGGATTTGGGAAATGTGTATGAGCGATGTCATTTAATTGTTGTTCTTGTACTACTGTAGCTTGTTATTGTGATGGGGTGTTTACTGTAGGAGGAGTGGCATATGGTTTGTGATCATCTTCTAATCAAACGTTCCTCAAAACTAGAAGAGGCAAGTGCATGGTAGACAATGATCAATGGTTGGATCGCTGCATTCTTTATCATTTATTACCATTACATATTTTTATATTGGTACCTTGTTTAATTACAAGTCTTGTGAATGGATGTGATAATAATAGAGTGGATGAAGTCACGAAAGATGTGTAATTGATTTAATGATGAACTTATGTTAAATTGGGCATCCATAATCATCATTGCATATGAGAAGGTGATCATGTTGATCACAACTCCATGGGAGTGGAGGAGGTCCCCGATCCTTGAGGAGGACAGGCTTGAAAGTGAACATTGTCACGAGTGCTCACTCACGCTATGCTAGTATACATGAAAGAAGTGCATGCAGACATGTAGTATAGAGATGCATTGAAAGAAAAATATTTGAAGAGTGTGTATCAGAATAAAGAGAAGAGGATTGCATGAACGAGCATGAAAATGAAGAAAAGAGAACAAGTGGTGTTAATGATGTTATTGATTACTTCAGATTTAGCATTGTTCATTGTCTATTATTGTGTTTGCTGAGTCGTGGACTCACCGTTACTCTACTGTTGTTTTTAGGTGACCGTTGATAACGTTTCGATTGGGAAAGGCTTGCGCACTTGAGTCCATATCATATACATGTTTACTGGGTCCATTGGATGTGAGAACTCATTTTATCATTTGATGATTTATAGCTAAGACATGATAGTATTGGCTAGACTTAGAAGATAGATTGGAATTTATTAATCTAACTAGTAGGGTGTCCGTGCATTGCAACGGAACCTCAAAAGAGAGTGATATATATCAACAGACGGGATCATAAACCACATAATTTGGCAATCTCATACAGACTATTAATCTGTCTGCTTCATTTATGGTGATTTAACAAGCAATTGCTGTATTTATTCAAATATCATTTCACCCAATTCTAATAGGAACACCAAGAAAACAAAGCCACAACACAATTTTTTTTGAGAGGACAACACAAAGTTGATTTACCATGATAAGCTGAAGAAACTGCAGTGATAGCCTCAGTGATACCTTCGCATAGTTGAATCATGAAAAGCTCACATCCTAACGAATCTAGACTAAGCAATTGGAATTTCATCTACTCTAATCATCAAAAGCTTACAACAATGGCAAAAGTTGTAATGCAATTTGCAGCAAAAGATGGAGAACTGTAATCATGCAAGTCCCTTGTGACTGGATTAAGTTTTCAAAGAAATTCCACAAGAAGATCACTATTACATATCAATGCATCAAGTGTCTCAATGAACTCTTCTGACATCTAAAGGGATTCATCAGTAGAAAGATGTTTTCCATCCATAAATTTCTGCCTTACAAAATCTAAATCAACATTGTCAGTCTTGTGAAATCTGGAAGTTACATTTTCATTTCTAGATCTTGGTCTCTGGTTTATCTTCATTCTTGCCGCCTCCATAACTTCAAAAACATCTTTGACCTCTAGCATCTCATCTATGCTTCTCCTATGTGCGATATCTTCGGAAAAACCATATCTATCATGAGAATTACCAGGTGAAGTCTTTTATGCATGATTTTGGGTATATCTATTCTGTCCATCTTTTGAGAATTCTTCACCTATCAGCATTTTCATTGGTACAACGCTGGTCTTTTTTGGTTTAATTTGACTGTTTCCACAGCAAACTACAAAGAACAAAAGGGAGGGCATACCAATCCATTAATTAAACAATCAGCTAAATAGAACAACAAGGCTTGGTGGCAGGAGATAATTACAAAAGCACAGTCAATTTCCATATATGTTTATTAACAAAGTTCACTTGATACTATAAAACAACAACAAATGTTGATATTAGAACATTGTATGTATCACAGTTTTCAGCTCTCTAGTTTCATCTCAAAGGGTTATAGTACCATGTTAGAGAAAAATAATCAAAGTTCAAATTTCAAACATGGATAGATTTTCATATGCAAAATAATCAAAGTGTTTTCACTAATGCATTTCTATTATGTATTCCTAAATTATGGATTTTGGGATGTTACACCTCCATCCCATTTCTTCTCTTCCTTTGTCTCTTTCTTTCTTCCTTCTACCTCCAGAGCTCTCCCTTCGTCTCTCTACTCACTCCGGCTCCTCTCTTCTCGCCCTCTAGCCAGCCAAGCTAGGATAAATGAGGATGGCTAGGGAGTAAAAAGAGTAGGAGAGGTTTTTACTAATGGGATAGATGACAGGAAAACGAATGGACACGCATGTGTTTCGTTATATGTGGTTACTGAAAATGTGAATAATTCATGAATATTTGGATCAAATAAACTAGTTATATGTTTTCGTTAATTTTTGGCGTACAATTTAAGGGGTTATCATGTTCCAAAAAATATCCGCGACCGTGACTGTATTTGTTTCGATTTGTATTCGCTCCGTATTTGTATTCGACATAATTTGTATTCGTATTCGTATTCGTATCTGTATCCGCATCTAAGAAAAAAAAATATGAAAACAAATATGGCAGAGCCATTACCCGTCCGTATTCGATCCGTTTCAGCCCTAATTATAGGAATACATTATTGTTGGATATTGGATTATATGAATACATTATTGTTGGATATTGGATTATATGAATACATTATTGTTGGATATTGGATTATATGAATACATTACTTCTAAATTAAATAAAGAAGGACATCTTGGCGGAATTAAATTGATTTTATTTATTGTTGGAGAATTGGTATTGATCTACAATTGAAAGGAGAATTTGGATTTTGACCAAATCTTAGTTGAATTAAATGGATTATTAGTAATTGTTGGAGAATTGGTACTGAGAAATTGATCTAGTAAAGGTGGTGATTGAAATATGAAAATGCTAGATTTTCATAACAATTCATGATGTTGATTTTGGTGGATTGCTTGAATCAAGAAGTATGTGTAAACTTTGTGGAATTAATTGGATATTTTGGTTATATTAGATTTATTGGATATGATTGAATAGAGAAATTGGATTTAAAAGAAATCTTAGTGGAAATAAATGTATTATTAGTGATTGTTGGAAATTTAGTATTGACAAACTGATCGAGTGTAGGAGATAAATAAAGAATGAAGTAGGATTATTATAGTAAGTTATGAATGGAATTCAGGTGTACTGGTTGAATTATAGAGAATTGATGAAATTGGTGGAGTTAATTGAAAAGTAGTGTTTGGTTGATGTACAGTTGTTGGTGGACTAATGTAAACAATGATATGGTGGATCAACATACATAATAGATTGATTTGGAGAGTATGATTCTAATATTAATGGTTGACTTACTGATCTTGGAGTTGATAATTCTTGGACATCGAATCCCTCTCATCTTGTCGCCCTAGATAAAACTCTAATAAATACAATAGTATTGACAAGATGTTTTTGTGGAAAAATGCGCATAGTCATGTATAGACTAAAAATGTTCAATTTTGGAATTTTAGCCAAATGTTCAACTATTGTTTAAAAATGAATCTATGGCATTGGTATGTCATAGAAATTTTGCAAAAAGATGTTGAAAAGCAAAATAAAATAAAAACTGGTTTAGATTTGGGCGAAATGAATGTTAAGGTTGGTGCAAGTTGATGCACGGGATCGATTCATTTCAATGATTGAGACCAGGGTTTTGTTCTAAGTTGCCCAAGTCAGTTAAAGACTGGTCCGTGAGTTGCGGCTTGTAAATCCCTTATGTACTACCACAAGTCTAGAGTGGGACAGATCTGACTAAATAATTTGCAACATTCCTCCGCTAGTTGTGCCATTCGGTTATGTGAGTGTCAGTTAGACAGAAATTTCCACTTGGCACAAGAAGGAGACTTCCGGCAGGCTGGTGGCCCAATGGAAGTGAAACCTTAGCAGGCATAACTGCTTTGGGATAGAGCATTGTAACAGCCTTGTGATAATCACTTAGTCGCACACTGACGAAAGTGTGTAAAACGAACATTAAAAGTTGATTATCTCTTGTGGGTAAAGTTGTACAACCTCTGCAGAGTGTACAACTATTCGAATAACCGTGTCTACGGTCATGGACATGTTGAACAAAGCTTTTCATAGATTAGACTTTGGTTTTGTTTTCAAAATAATTTTGACACAAATGATCTTAGATAGTTTATCTAGCTGGAAAATTGGGCGGTTATCCATATGATAGGAGGGTATCCTTCAGCAGAAATGCTTGGAGGTTATCCTACTATAAAAATTGACCATTGCAAATCAAAAACTGATTTTTGATATAGAATAACTGCTTTGGAACTTAGTACAAATATTTAGAAAGGAAATATTGCTTTATGCAAATTCAACCCTATAAGGCTTCCTTTGAAAAATCGTTGCATGCATTATAATCTGTTATTGGGTGTAACTTGTGGAGTACATTTTTGTACTCACTCTTGCCTAGTAAAATGTTGTTTAGAGGAGAAGAATTTCGCTACCGGTGTGGATCTCGACGACTAGGCTGCTACCCCAGTCGATTGCCTGTGGTAGATTAGCTAGGCTCTACTACTTCTACTTCATCTTCCGATGTGTTTGTTTATTATTGGCTTGTAAGCCTTTCTTGTAATAAACTCTGATATTTATTAATAAAGTTGTGCGAGATGTGGTTGTTACCATATTTATTTATTGTGTATACTAGCTACTGTTCTAGGGACTAGTGTAGAATACATAGAGGATTTGGGGGTGTTACTCTCAGGTCCGACAGTGAAGTGCTCACTTGCTCATCGAGATCTTTTCAACAACTTCAAATGTTATGCCATCTAGTCAATCCTTTTTCCATCATGTCTTTGATGACTTGGATCCATGGAACAATCTGTCTTCGACCACTCGGGGCCATGTCCCATGATGTTTTCTTCTCTACGGCATTGCCTGCAAAGAAAGAGTACCAGGGCTTTATGAGTCCGCACTCGCTATAAGATTGGAAGACGACAATATTGTCTTCCTTACCTGACGACCACCATTCGCCATTTACTCTCTTCCACTTCAACAAACATCTTGGAAAAATATTCTCGGCAATAGCTAAGATAGTCATCTTCTCCATATCTGTCTCCAATTGTGTCTCCAATTCTTCCCACTTAGATACAGATCCAGTCATTTCTTATAAGAAATTTGCTCAGATCTAAAAGATTTAGGAGAAGAAATTACAAGTTTAAGTGGCGGTGGAGAAGGCAAGAACTCAAAGGAAATTGACTCAGGAAAGTATTTTTCCTGTTTCTACTCCTTTAGTGATTATTTATACCCACTGGATTTAGTGGAAATCATGGAGAATCCCAACGGTTGGAATCCCTTCGGGAACTGCTCCCAATGGACATAATCATGGGTGACCGTTCACATCATTTTTTTTCGTCCATACAGTAAAAAAGGTATTATTTTTATAACTCAAGTAAAAATACATTCCTTGACCAAGTTAATTTCCGGTCAAGAAAAATACTCATCGGTAAGTTTTCCTTCTGACTACTATTCTACGAACTATTCTCAAGGATGCCATTTTCACTTGAAGTTGGGGGGCTAGATGACGAGGATTGAATAATTCTCAGTTAATGAAGTAATTTATCTATAATATTCATTATAGACAATGATGTTCTAAATAGCCCTCTAGTATACCCCTGATCGGTGTTGCTTGCCACGACTAGGCTAAATTATGACCAGTTTAGGTTATGACCACCCCTGGTTGTAAGGCCTATTACGACTAGGTCAAAACACGACCATCTGCTGGTCGATAAGTCTCATTGATAACATTCTTAGTTTTCGGTTGCTTGTTGTGCTTTTGTAACCTCATTCAATACAATAACATAGGAGTAGGGTTGTTATTCTCTCCAGAGAAGGCCTAAACCTGTCTAAAAAACCATGTCTCTTCTTGCATGATCTCGAGAGCCGTGTCTCCTGCTTTTACTCAAAAATATCAATAGTAATTCATCGACACAATCATAGGCAAAACTGCATATTATGGTAGCATTACAAATATAGTTCAGTTAAATTATAGTGATAAAGGAAGCATCGTGTTATTCAGATGTGATTGGATCAATGTTTTGCAAGGCAGAGGTATTAAGAAGAATAAATATGAGGTTACACTTGTGAACTTCAACCACTTATGTATCAACAATATCAGTTTGAGCGATGAATCATTTGTTTTAGCAACACAAGCTACACACATGTATTTTGTTGGAGATCCTATATATCAAGATTGGCCTGCTAAAATGGCTTCTAATGATGGCGGTTAATAACACTAAAATGTCCCTAAAAATTTAATCGATAGAGCCAGAGAGGAACCAAAAGAGAGAGCGAGCGAGTGACGGTGAAACAAATTCATGCGCGCTCGCTCGCTAATTTATAGCCGCTGCGGGAGGGAATCCTTCCCCCGCACGAGCTAATTGAAATTTGCATGCATGCATTAGACAACGATGTGACAATGACGGGACAGGGAATAAAGTGGCAACATCGATCGATGGAAGTGATTGGAGGGGAGGCCGAGCGGTGGAAGGACAGATGAAGGGAGGGGCTTGACTTCGGAGGCTCGTCTGTACAACAGATGGATTTATCCAGCGCTTTTTTTTCTCTCCAAAGAACCGGACCGGTTCTTTGGTGAGGGGAGGGCATGTGGCGGGAGGGGAGGACGGGCCGCACTACCAGGTGATGCCACCACCGCACGGTGGCCGTGCTGGAGGGGCCACCGCATAGTGGCTATGCAGGAGGGGATGGCATGTGGCAAGAGGGGAGTGCCACCGCACGGTGGCCATGCGGGAGGGGAGGGCGCGTGGCGAGAGGGAGGGTGGGCCACATAGTGGCTGTGCGGCAATGGGTACATGTCATGTCGACGATGCGTCCGCGCGGTGACTGTATTGTCCAGAGTGCTATTTTTGCAAATACCGTGTGCCGAGTGCCATTTTCGCAAATCCGAGCGCAAAACGTGCCAATATGGCCAAAAACTCGAGATTTTTATGACATGGGTATTAAAGATTGTGATAATAGAGGATGTACATTAGCATGCACACCAAAAGTCTATTTGTTGGCAATGATGTTGATTGTGGCATTAGTCTTCTCATTAGAAAAGACATAAATGGAACAACTATTGATCTCACTGATGGATGTGAACGGTATTGTTGATACTTACATAAAACATGCAATCTAAGATTTGCCCCCCTTTTTGCATTGCATTGCATTGCATACCATCTATAGTACTTCATCATGATCATTTTTTTCTATTCATTTGATAAGTCTTTAATGCATAATTGAATATTTGAAATGCAGGGGAAACAATGGAAGGGGACAAAAGAAGAGGTAGAGGTCCAATAACAAATGACTATGAGCCCAAGAGAGTGGAGCTTCATGCAGGGATTCACAATCATATTATAACATAAAGGTGATTAGAGAGGTGCCTAATGGAGCTCCATCATATAATAAGGCACAAAGCAAATATAGGGGTAAGAGCAAACCTGCTAAAGTTGCACTAGAAACAAATTCACAGGTACGTGTATATACATCCAAGCATCATATTTTTGAAGTTTTTCTCACGGAGGTCAAAGTTTTATAAACATATTTGGTTTGTTTCTTGTACTTGTGCCATTATTGTATAGATGAAATACAACCATGGAGCCAAAATTACTTGGCTTATTGTTGGTACCCAAAAATACGGTTCAGGAACCTTCTGTGTATTCTGAACTAGTCCCAGATCAGTAGCTAGGTCACATAGGAAACAGTGATGAAATACCGTCCATTTATTCGATTTAACTAAAAAGATCTCAAAGTAACAAATAATAATCATAACTGGACCTTATGGTTAACATTTATTTAACTTGCCACGCAGGGCTAAAGAACAAAAAAACTCTTGTAGCGGAATGAAACTCTTGAAATGGCCAATCAACATGCCCACAAGCAATGTAGAACGTATCATAATCCGCAAAACCTTCATAGTCCTTCTTCTAAAAGAACTCCTGAGAAGCTTGATATTCTTCAATTGATCAATAAAGGCAAAAGCCGTGAGTACATAAGGCACTCAGCAAGTTGTAGGGAAATGTATGCAAATAGTATTCATGCACGGCCTGACAAAGGTTAGCTATATGGTTCTTGTGCAGAAAGCAGCATTGATGATAAATACAATAATTAGATTAAAATGCGTAGTTGAAAACAATAATAAATAATCAAACAATTTCTTTGAAACAACCAGTGAACTACCCATTCACTTCCAACCAAACCATTGATAAATGAATCCCCAATTCACCAATTGACACAAACCACCAAGTGAATTACCTGTTCACCAAACAAACATTATATTCATCAAGTAAACTTCCTATTCACACTCTGACTCATTTTAGAAGAAACTCTACCTCTCGTGTAAAATCCTCAGACATGTCCATAACCGAGGATGCGGTTATTCGAATAGATCAATTAACACTCTGCAGAGGTTGTACACTTTACCCACAAGATATAACCAGTGTAGCTAGCACCAATCATAACAAAACCTTTCAGAGGTTTCATCTCAACAATTGACTCTCCTGTTGTGCATATAGCCCTCCCAAAACCTCATCGTGGGTTGACGCACAACGTTGGACAGGGATGCGGCGAACTGTCCCGCGATGTGGCCTTAGCAAAGGATACACACCTCCACCCAAATACTACCTGAGTAGTCAAAAGCCAAAACTCAACAACCTACTAGGTTAGGCCTGTCCAATACTAGGCATGTGGTTGTACGAAAAGGCCTAGTTCTATGGTGCACAAGATTAAGTCCTTGACAAGTTACTCAGGCGAGAATACCACAAACCCACGATGTGTTGAAACATCCCCACTATCCACCAACTACTCGCCGAAAATCATTTTTGTTTAACCAAGACCAATGACACACCCTGTTATGGTACACAAATTTTAATAACAGCAGTGGCCAACCACCACGATTCCATATATCATTAAGTCAAGATTAATCGTTATGACACATGTGATAATGAACCCATCGTAACTAAGCTGAACTAAGCATCTATACGATACTCATGTTGGTGATATGAATATGTCCAACTAAAATTATCCATGCTATGGTGACAAAGGATTCATAGCATTCAAATAATCAAAGGAGGCATAATGACAACATGTAATAACTAATCCCAAAACAATTTACATAAAGATAGCATGCAATTGTATAAAACAATATACTTTTGAAATCATAGGTTCAATATGATCAAAAGACTATGGCTTGCCTTGAAATAAATCCTGGGATTGATCTTGATCTTGGTATACTCCTCCTTGCTCAAAGCTTCCCGAAGTATCAACGTTTACTCATAAACAAGCAAATAAACCAAATAAATAAATAACAGAGACAAAACAAACTCCAAAAATTAAATAAAAATCTTAGATAAATAGATTTTGAATTTATATGCATTTAGGAATTTGAATGGACTCAATCGGAGTTCGGATGTAAAAGATATGGGCTTCGGAAGATTGAAACCCTAAGAAATACCCTAAAAAGGAAATTCTGGAATTGTCCGAATTATTTTCCTATTGGAAATTTCGGATTATGACACACGGCTCACGTTAGCGAAGGATTTATGGCTGAAAAGAAAAGGAAAAAGAAATAGAAATTCCCTTGACATGTGGGACCCACGCGTCATCGGGACGGCTCACGGTAGACCGAGTGCATCGAAGATTGAATCTGAAATGGGTTTGGGAGTGCCACGCGGACACTGACACGACTACCACGCGGGCGACACGGAGGTACTGGAGGTGATGGGATGGGTGAGTTGGCGCTGACGCGGAAGACAACGAGGTTGGCGGTGCTCGGGTCCCAAGGGATCCGGCGATGGGCGGCTCGTCGGCTGTGACGACAAGATAGAGGGCGCAACAAGGGACTCAAGGATGGACTTACTGGTGCACGGGGACTTCTACAGCGACCAGCGGCGAAGTTTAGGCGGAGATTGGTCTATGGCCTCAATGGAATTGGGACTCCGGCGACTCTCCGGCGGAACCAAGGTGGCGAGGATGTAGATCCTGGTCTGGCGAACTCGAAGAGGGCGGAGACGAGGCTTCAGCGGTTTCAACGGCGACGGACGAGCTCATCGGAGTTGTGGTGGTACCCTCTCCTTCTCCAAGCTTCTCCGACTACTAGGGCTATGCTCTAGGGCTAGGGCGGCTGGGTAAGGGATGTGGAGACCAAAGACTCTCGCCGTCCTTATATAGGGGCGGCCGAGAGGAGTCCGAGGCGGCTACGGCGAGAAGGTTTCACACGGCGACGCGGATAAGGAAGGAGAAGGAGTCCGCGAGCAAGACAATAATGATGTGGCAGGCGGGGCCTAGTTGACAGCGAGAGAGGCTCAATTGCGAACGCGTCATAAGCGTCACGACCGTGGTGATCGATGGGCCACTCACACGTCTTGTGGCGGAAAGAGAAGAAAAAGCGGTTGTCGGAATCGGGCGAAGCGAGAAGGATTGGGCGCATAGCCGAATTTGGATGGAATAGGAGTTGGGTTTTGGCCCATAAACTATTTCTGAGATTTTAATAGTTTTTCTTTTTATAAAATAGCAGAAAAGACAAATAGCAAATGCACTCAGAAAAATTCTAAAAAAATCTAGAAAATATATCCAAGCACATAGAATCTAAATAAAATAATTTTGTAATAGTTGATGTTGATATTATTCATATTAAATTGTTTTTGATCTCTGAAAATTCAGATTAAGCTTTAACTTTAGTAGAGAAAATTCAAATGGTTATTTTTACTTTTAAAACTTCAAAACAAACCAAAATTTTCAGAGTTACACTTATTGGCAACTTATTAATTAAAGACTAAATTGAATGTTTCTGTTGGGGTTTGAATTAAGGTTTATTGGGGTAATAGGGTTGTCTGGGTAAGTTGTTGGCTCATTGAATATTTATATATGCAGAAATGGCTTTTCATCATAGATCCTCTGTTTTTTTATGGATTGCATTATAAAGGATCCCTGGAGCAAATTCGATAACTAAAACATGTCATGTATTGACTTAGAGCATGTCAGGGTATGATTAGTACAAATGAGCATATATTGTCTGCAAATCGTTTCGTGCGAGCCTGTAACTGAGGTAGGTAACTAAGATTCATAATTTCGTCCTAAACTAGCTAACAAAAATTGGGGTATTGACTTTTCCTACCAATGTTTAGAGATAAAACTAAACTTTATCTCCTGAACAATCTTGTAGTTCAATGTAACATCCTGACCCGGGACCACCCGAGTAGTTCTCCTAGATCTCTCGGAAAGTCCATCAGGACCTCCCAGGAGGTCCGGTAGTACCGCTCTAGGGGACCCGGTAGGACCACCCGAGGGGATCTCTAGGACCACCCAGGAGGTCCGGTAGGACCGCCTGGAGGTCAGGAGATCAGACCGGAGGGTGTCCCAAGGGAAGCGAGAGGCACTGGGAGATCACCACAGCCACGAGCCAACTTTGGAGGGGTCGAAGGACCAATCCAGAGGAGGTCGTGAGACCTGAGGTGGCCCAAGACCTCCCACAACCAGTCCCGAGGGAGGTCGTGGAGGGCTAGGATGACCCCAAAGATCTCCCACGACCAGACCCGAGGGTGGTCGTGGTGGTCGAGATCACCCATAGTCTCGGTGTGGTGAGCTAGTCCCAGGATCAACACTAGCTCAACACAAACATACACAAGTGGTAACAAACACTTCAACGAGATCTTTATTAATATCAACAAAGTTATTTACAAAGGAGAGGCTTACAAGCCAACAAACCGAACAAGTGGAAATAACAATAGGCCATCCGATACACCACATGCAATCAATTTGGAGGGCTTAATCCTAGTCGGTCCAGACCACTCGGTCCCTTCGCCAGATCTTTCCTTGGCTTCTTTACCTACTCAAAAGGTAATTTCAAGCAAGAGTGAGCACCACAACCGTGCTCGCAAGTCACACCCGTGGAATAGCAATAATGACATGCATAATGGATATCTCAAAGGAAGGCGTAATATGGTTAGTTTGCGTAAAGCCAAGTTTATTTCAAATACAAGTATTAAGTTTCAAGGCAGTGACAATAAGTAAAACTCATTTTCTCAAAACTTAGTTTTCAGTTGGATAACATTCATCACAAGTGGTGAAGGATACCCTCCTGTCACAAGGCTCCCCACCCAATTCCAGTTTGGATAAAATGCAAAACCATTTCACAAATCATTTTAAACCCAAAACTGAGATCTAACTTTGAGCAGCTTTGCTAGCATGTCCATAACCGCGGACACGGCTATTCGAATAGATTTACACTCTGCAGAGGTTGTACACTTTACCCACATGACACGACTTCTCTAGTTTGTTTGACAACCGTCGTTGCCACCTCTCACTGCCGATGGTAAGAGGTCTAGAGCACGTGACAAGGCTTTTACAATGCATCATTCCACCGCAGTCCATTCACTCTAAGGTTTCGCCCCTCAGGGCCCCCTCTTGAGCCAGTGGGAATTACATAGTCATAAAAGATAGGTCATAAAAGACCACCCACACCTCAGTCGGATCAACCGCGATGGAACTTTGCAAATTATTTAGCTAGGTCCCGCCCACATAGGACATGTGGTTGCACGATAAGGGCATAGCAAAATACACTCGCAGACCGGTCCTTAACTGACCCGGACGGCCACCACAACCCTGGGGCATCGGATCACATGACCCCCGTGCATAGACTTGCACCAACCAAACACCCAATGCCGCCCAAGTCCAAAACCATTTCTCATTTCTTTGCTTTTCAAACCTCTATGGCACACCAATACCATGGCCATTTGCAGAAACCCCATGGCACACCCATGGCATGGTCCAGATCTTTTAGACAAGACATTTTTGGCCAAAACCTCCCAAATCCAGATTCTTTTCTCTAAGCATGGCTAAGCTCCAGTTTTTCAAAGGTCCCGGTCCACCTTATTGCGCAAACCAGGTTTTGCCTAAGGTGACAACATGTTCGGCTCAAGATCAACAGTGGTCATACCAAGGAAATTAGGCATAACTATGAATTTAAAGACGGGTATTGAAATAACTTAGTAAAGTAAGCATGCATTAATCATTTGAAATGGAATATACATAGGTTGAAATAAGGGGTGCAATATGATCAAGAGTGTAACTTGCCTCCTGCTTGAAAGGCTTCACGGTTCCACTGCCTCACAGAGCTTGGACTCTCCAAGGATGTTGAGGTCTACACGTTTAAAGAAACTCAAAATCAAATAAAGACCAAAAGGAGATTCAACTAAACTCCAAATAAACATTAAATAAGAACCACAGAAGGGTTTGGCGATTTGGAGGAGGTCCAAGGTGTTGGCCGAAGGAGGTCTGATGGATTGAAGAAGAAGTCCTGAGAACTTGGAAAGAGGTCCTAGAGTTGGTCGGGTGAACCAGAGGGTGGAGAATGAGGAAAAAGGTGAAGGTGGAAGGGCTGCTCAAACTTATGTAGCAAGGCCACCGAAATTTCCAAGGTACACATGTTCTAGAGTAGGTGAGGAAAAGATGGGAGCTGGTACAAGAAGTGACAAAAGGTAGTCTGGTCTTTGCAAAAGATGATAACTTTTAATGCGACACAATAGGCATTAAAGGCGGGGAAGACTCCCAGGTGCAAAGGACAGGGTCAAAGGATAAGGAAAAGGGCGCGACTGCCTAGTGGGACTAGTCAAACCCGAAGGGGAAGGTCCGGCAGAGACCTGGAGGAGGTCCCACAGAGGCTTAGGGAGGTCCTCACCCACTGGGGAGGTCTAAGCGCACAGGACTGGAGGTCCTGGCCACCAATTGGCCTCAACCCGCAAAGGAGGTCCTTGCAAAAGGACTGGGAAGAGGTCCTGTGAATAGGAGGTCTAAAAGACACAACTATGAGGAGGTCCTGTGGACAGGAGGTCCAAAAGACCTGCTCACGGAAGGCCCGAAGGTCAAGATTAAAAATAAGGGAAGGTCCTGACGGTTGGATCTCTGAAAGGGAGATCCAACGGCCAAGATCAAGTGCAAAGAGGATGTCCTGACAGTTGGATCTCCGGAAGGGAGGTCCAACGGCCAAGATCAAGCGCAAAGGGGAGGTCCTGACAGTTAGGATCTCCAAAGGGGAGGTCCTAACGGTCAGATCTAACAAAGGGAGAGGTCTGGATGGTTAAGATCTCCAAAGGGGAGGTCCTAACGGTCAGATCTAACGAAGGGGAAGGTCTAGACGGTTAGGATCTCCAAAGGGGAGGTCCTAACGGTCGGATCTAACAAAGGGGGAGGTCTGGACAGTTAAGATCTTCAAAGGGGAGGTCTTATCGGCCAGATCTAACAAGGGAGAGGTCTGGACGGTTAAAATCTCCAAAGGGGAGGTCTTAATGGCCAAATCTAACAAGGGAGAGGTCTGGACGGTTAAGATCTCTAAAGAGGAGGTCTTAACGGCCAAATCTAACAAGGGGGAGGTGGGCGGTAATGAGATAAGAAGCAGGAGAAGCGGGAGCCATTGGATTTCCATCGAACGGGTCAAGGCAATTGGGCCGTTCGGACCGAGCGAATGCCCCAACAGATCGGGGCTGTCCAATACAGATGGGACGGTTGTAAAGGAGTGGGACGTTCGGACCATCCGAACGTCTCACCAAGATCAAACCGTCCAATGCAAATCGAATGGTACACAAGCGATAGAGGTCTGGATCAAGCGGAAGGCTCGAACGGGTACGAGGGAGGTCCAAATGAACACAGAGGAGGTCCCAGAGGACACAGGGATGTCCTGAAGGACACGGGGAGGTCCAAATAGACAAGGAGGAGGTCCTAGAGGACATAGGAAGGTCCTGAAGGATACAGGGAGGTCTAATTAGACAAGGAGGAGGTCCTAGAGGACATAGGCGCTGGATCAGACCGCGCAAAAGGCATAGGAGGTCCAAGTCCGAAGGGAATCCAACGGAGGAGATCAAAAGGGAGGTCTTTAGCGGTCAGATTTGATCAAGGGAGGTCCAAATGAGTTCAAGGAGGTTCAGCCACGGTTTTGAGGGTCTCCAAGGAACGGTGATACCGTGGCTTGGAAGTGGTACTACCGCGATCCGGTAGCACCGTAAGCAACACTGTGGTATGAAAATTCCAGAACATATGAAATGGGGGAGCTAGACCTCACGTGGAGCGGTATTGCCGTGGGTTGAAGGGTGGTAGTACCGCAGGGCGGTAACACCGAATGGATGCAGTATGGATTTTCCAGAACACCTGTTTTGAAACTTGATTTCCTCATGGAGTGGTATGACCACGAGTTGAACAGTGGTAGTACCACGTGGTGGTAATACTGTGCTGAAGCGGCAAGGAATTTCCAGAGAGGAAACTTTACAGGGATAAAAGCAAGGATAAGTTCAAATGGACACAAGGAGGTCCAGATGAACTAGAGGAAGGTTCAATGGAGTTCGAAGAGGTTCAAATGAGCAAGGAGGGAAAGAGGGTTGAACCATAAAGAGATTCAAGCCAACAAAGAGATCCAAAGAGACCCAATCCAAAAGGAAGGTCTGGACACACAGAGGGTCTGAACACAAGGGAAGTCTAGACTTAGAGAGTACCCAAATAAAAGGGAAGGGTTTAAAACCACAAGGATGATCTAGTCCTCAGAGGAGGTCTAGTGGCGAGGACAATCTAGGCCTCTGGGGAAGTCTGGATACAAGAAAAGTCTAAACCTCAGGGGAGGTTTACTATGAAGAAGATTAGGGGAGGTCCTGACCCAAAGAATGGGCTGGACCAGGAAGGTAATCTTAACAACAAGGGAGGTCTCAACTGAAAGGGATCTTCAAAGAGAATGAGAGACCCGAATAGACAAGGATGAGAAAGTAACATCAGAAGTCAAACAAGAGAGAAGGTCTGGACATAAAAGAATGTCCAAATAGGATGGAGGAAAGGAAATCCTACCATGAAAAGGAAAGACAGCTCCAGAGAGCTAGAGCAACACCGAAAGAACCAAGCTTTGGATTAGTTGAAGTTTAGTTTAGTCATTTTAAACACTTCAAATTCTGAAATTCTCAGGTTAAGCTTTGAATTCTCATCAAAACCAAATGGTTTTTTTTTATTTTGAAAATTTTCAAAAAGGCTTTGGAAACCATGGTGTTACATTTAATAAGTTAATGCTTTGATAGGGCCAGTGCATCAAATGTGTTGTCTTGGTCCTTAATTTAGGTTTATATGCAATGATAATATATTTCGAGTTGATTCATTAATTAATAGCGCTAACAACTTGCATAACAGATATTGGCATGGCAGTCCTAAATTTCCATTTTAATACTCACTTTGGAGTTATAATTTACTATAGTTACATACATGTAAAGCTGAATTTAAAATTTAAGTGTACCGATGCTCCTTCATACTGTTAATGCTAGTTGTCAAAATTCTAGTGGAGCTTATAATTTACTCAGATCATGCATGGAAACCGTTACATGTATATTCTATATGCACTAATTTTGTATAATAATTGCAGTTGGTCACATTTGTTTGGTAGATCAATTAGGGCATCTTCAATAGTGGCCACATCAACCATCTCTCACCTGCCATGTCACTCAAAATTAGGGGTAAAAACGGATCGGATACGGAAGGATAATGGCTTTGCCATATTTGATTTCATATTTTTTTCGGATCCAGATACGAATACAAATACGGATACGAATAATATCAAATACGAATCGAAATGAATATGGTCACAAATATTTTTTGAACATAAAAACCCCTTAAATTGTATGCCGAAAATTAACGAAAACATATAACTAGTTTATTTGATGCAAACATTCATGAATTGTTCATATTTTCAGCAACCACATATAACATTGGCACTAGCAAGCTGCATTAACTAGTTCATGCACAAACATAACACTTAGTTTACCATATTTAGCTCATAAGTCATAACTCATAAAGTCACAAGTCATTACGCATTCACACTTAGTTCATCACATACATAAAACTTAGTTCACACTAACATCGATCATGTTGGATGGTTAATCTATATGCAAACGACTATAACATCCCAAAGTATGATACCAAAAATAAAATTAATAAAGTTATTATTTTATTGGATTTTCTAAGATTTAAAAGAGTTTTTTGGTTAGAAAGAAAAAATAATAAAATAAAGTCAATTATTTAATTTCATGGTTTTTAATGTAAAAATAAAATTTATTGAGTTTTCTTGGATTTTATTGGATTTAAAGTGAAAAAGAATAAATTAATTAATTTCTTGAATTTTCGGATTTTAAAAGGTTTTTCCTATTTTTCAGAAATTAAAAATAATTTATGTGCAAAAATAAAAACAAACTTTAAGTTGGAATTAATTTTATTAATTTTGAAATAATTCAAGGAATCTCTGTGATTTTTTCTAGAATTTTTGAACTCTATTTGCTATTTTCTAAAAGGCTATTTGATTTGTTGCATTTTCTGAAATTCGGAAATCAATTAAAATCTCCTTTTCTCTTTTGGACCGAAATCCGGATAATTTGTATTCTTATCCGTATTCGACGGATAACAGGGCTACTGTATTCATATTTGTTTCCGAGAAAAAAAATACGTATTCGTTTCCAATCCAAGAATTATTCGAGAAAAATCCGATCCAAGACAATCCAAATCCGTTTCCGTTCGGATCAGTCGGAAACTATCCGATCCGTTTTCACCCCTACTCAAAATCCTAGTTGGGGGAGATAGGATGCGAAGAGAGAGAATGTGTTATCTCTTATATACAAGACAAACTGGACACACAAATCATCGCAAATAAATTATTAGAGAGTGTGTAAGGAGTGAAGTTGTGTTGAAAATGAATGATTTTATAGATAAATTATTAGAGATGTTGTCTCTAAGATTGTATGTAGATGAGTTGGAGCCTTTAGAGACAATCATAAGAGACAAACTATTGTACATGTCCCTAGCTATTCAGGAGTTACAATCAATTAGCGAATATTAGCTACAACTTTTGTGCTGAATACGATGTCTTTTATCGTACCCAATGATTGATCCATATACTACATACATGTACAATTGAATCTGTGTTTTGTAAAGTGCCGGCACATTATGAGCATATATTGGCAATATATGAATTCGTTCAGATATATGAGTCCAATGTTTTGTTGTCTTTGTTGATTGTGTTGGAATTATTACATGAGGTGCATGAAAATAATATTTGTTTCTATTAATTATTTTATCTATTCAAAGGTTTCGGGGCAGGTTGTTTGGTTTGCTTCGGAATGCTTATGAGGTAGCTCAATAAACCTTGGAGGCTTTTGAGGCAACTTGTTTGGTTGGCCTCAGAAGTGGCTTGCTTTGCCTGGGAAGGCGGCAACCAGTTTGCCTCGGAATACTTTTTGCGGCAAGGTTACACGAGGCGAGCACTATCAGCCTCAAAATCTCTTACGACAGTGACTTTGCTATTTCTTAGCTTATTTTGGCTGCCTCTGAAGGTCCTCCGTGTTGCAGTGCTTGATTCATTTACCACCGTCCTTACCTTATAATTTTCTACAATTACCCGTGGAATCATACATGCATACATGTAAGGCCCATTTCACTGAAAATAAAAGCATGAAGCAACACGAAATATGATATGTGAAAATTCCAAATACCCATTTTGGCATTGCCTTTTGATTTATTCTTGTATACAATATTGCTACAACAAGCATAAGCATCCTCCACCAATAAACCATCCGAATTACTAATTTGCAATTTCACATCCCTAAAGCTAACAGCATACCCAAAAGAAGAAGAAAAAAGGCACAACAACAATTCCTACCCTGCCTATATGAGCGTTAGATACACAGCATTACTGCGCCTCCAGGTCCCTCTCCCCGTCGTCCACCCTCTCCTGCGGCCGCGCCGGTGACGTCCAAGCCCGTGACGCGCTGCCCTCCTGCACTTTCTCGACGCACACCCCGCCGGGCGGCCTCACGACAACCTCGGCGCGGCAAACGGGGCACGTCGAGCACTCCCTCAGCCACACGTCGACGCAGCCCCGGTGGAAGACGTGCGCGCACCTGGGCAGCCGCCGCGCCGCCTCCCCCTCGGCCATCGCGCCCAGGCACACCGCGCACTCCCCTCCTCTTCCTCTTCCTCGTCGCCAACCTCCTTCCTGTACACGAACTCCGGCAGTGCCGCGATGGCGTCGGCGCCCAGCCCCGTGGACCGCTTCTTGGCTAGCCCCGGCGCCGCGTTCGCCGCAGCCGCGGCCTCCTCCTGCCGGCGCGCGGACCGCCGCACGAGGTACCACCGGATTATACAGAGGATGAGCAGGATGGAGAGGAGGGACCCGAAGCTGATGCCAAGAACGACAATGTAGGACGTGGTGGTGCAGCAGGCGCGCGCGGCGGCGGCGCGGCGCGAGGAGTAGGCTGAGCTCACCGAGAGCGCGAAGCAGGACTGGTCAGCGGGGAGGCAGCCCGCGGTCTCCTCGCGTGTGTCGGTGGGCATGGCGCCGGGGGCCGCGGCCGAAGACGACGATGGTGGTCGCGATGGCATGGCGGGCGGGGGCGCGCGCATGAGGTAAATTAAATAGGCGGTGCATGCCTGCATGCGTGGAGGTGGCCGGAGCTTTTGAAGGGGCCGCTGGTTGGTTGCACCATTGCATTGTTCGGGAGCGTGGCGCGAGGGAAGTGCGGGGGAGGGGTGTTCTTGGGGTGGGGAGTTGACCGCCGCGGGGAATGCATTTGACAAGAATAGGTTGGTGAATGGTGATGGCACGTTTTGGTCTAGAAGCCAATTAAGTGCCGTATTTTCATTTCCCCCCTCCTTTCGTTTGGATTTAGCTTGTATAGATAGCATCAGTGGCGGAGGTAGGTCTCCGGCCAATTGCCCGAGACCTAGGATCAAAAGCTCTTGAAAAATCACCAAAACACGAGTTCCGCCTAAGAACAGCAGACTCACCCGAGGCTAGTGTTAGAATTGGGCCCTTATTTGTAAAGGCTTATTCATTCCTAAATTCCAAAGTATGTATGGTTTAGTCCCATACTACCTAGTCAAGTAGTGGGAGAGCAATTTATAAGGTAAAGTCCTTGCCACCCCTTGATACATGTGATTCATGTCATGGGGTGAAATGAAGAGGACTATAGCTAAAGTCACACACACGCACGTACACACGCGCGCACGTTTATTCACATGGCAATCGTGTGACTTGTGACTTACGACCGTGAACGTGTTGTGAACCAAGTCCACCTTTCTTTTGCTGACCATGCATTTCTCTACCTCTAGGACGTCCTCTTGGAGATCTCTAGGACGTCCTCTTGGATCTCCCTTGGAGAGTCCCCTCGGAGACCTTTAGGACATCTTTTTGGACCTCCCTTGGAGATTTCTCTTGGACCTCCAGGACGTCTTTTTGAACCTCCCTTGGAGATTTCTCTTGAACCTCTAGGAGATCCTCTTGGACCTCCCTTGGAGTGTGAAGATCCTCTAGGACCTCCAAGAGATCTTTTGGACCTCCCTTGGATCACTCCAAGGGAGTGTGGTCGGAACACTGTGGTCCCATTGGACCTCTCTTGGAGAACGTGGTCAAAGCTGAAGATCAACGTGTAATCAGGATATGATAAATTCTGCTTAATTACCATTAATTGGTTTTTTAATTAGCAGTTACTAGTGTTCTAATGTGTGCTTTATTGAGCAGTTACTAGAGAGTAATTGACTTGACCCTTAAAAAGGTTTTCGAGAGGTCCACACCAAGAGATATTTTTTTCCATGCCAATTATTCTGCTCCTTCCTCTCTGTTCGCTTGTGTTGGAGAGTTGTGCTGTTTTGAACCAAGCCATCCTTTCTCCTCGGCGTGCACCGGGAACGAGGGTGAGCGGTATCTCCGAACCATTATCGCGGAGTTCACCTGCACGGGGCGGCAATAAGGTTTCTGGGCAGCGCATCTGCGCGATCGCTTGCTGCACTACTACGTCTACGATCTGCACTACATTGAGTCTGCACAACTTCCTGTTCTTCATCGACCTATAATGTAAGTTGTGTCTACGACTAGTATATTCTGATATAATCATGATATCGAGTATGTTTAGAAGTGCATTGTGTAGCCTGCTGTTAGTATCGTTTTATGCATCACTAGTTATTTGTGATCTTTGCCTCATTATAAAATCTAGAAGACCTCCGGGGTGGTCTTGGAAGACCTCCTGGGTGGTCCTAGAAGACCTCCTAGGTGGTCGTGGAGAGAACATAATCACCAATTGGTCGTAAAACGCTTGGACCTAAAACAGTCGATTGTGTCTTGTTGGGATATGCTCATAACAGCACAGCCTATAGATTTTTAGTAGTAAAATTAGAAACTCTTGAGATTATTGTTAATAAAATAATGGAGTCCAGAGATGCTTCATTTTTTGAGGATATTTATCCTATGAGAACTGCAAGCAATACTTCTCGAACTGAGAATAATCAAACTTTGAATAATAGTCTTGAACCCATGTAATATCCCGATTTTCTGAGTCTTTTTAAAAATTTCAAAATAAAAAGAACCATTTGGTTTTGTTAAAGTCCTCAAGCTTAAATTGAGATTTTCGGAATTCAAGTGTTTAAAATGACTAAATCAAACTTCAACTAGTCAAAAGTTTGGTTCTTTTGGAGTTGTTTGAGTTCTGGTGTGGTCCTTCCCTTTCTCTGTTCATTCTGCTCTCCTCTTGGCCCAGCTTTTCCTCTCGAGACCTCTCTCTTGTTTGGACATTCCTCAATGTCCAGACCTCCATTTGGGTTTAGACCTCCTATGTGTCTAGACCTTCCTTTTTGGTTTAGACCTTCCCTGTGTTTAGATCTTCCTTTTGGTTTAGACCTCCCCTGCGGTCTTGACCTCCTCTTGGGTCACGATCACCCCCCTCCCTCCCGAGGTGCTCCAAACTCGGGTTTATGTTTCAAACATCCTTGATTTCCAAAATTCAAAGTTCGGGTTGAATATCTCCTTTCTGGACCTTCCAGTCGTTCAATCCTCTTTCCTTCTCAGGCTTAGCATCTCCTTTGAGTTCATCTTGACCGTTAGGACCTCCTCAGGAGCACTCGCGTGGACTCATTAGGACCACTCAGGATCTCCTCCTTTGGACCTCCTTGTCCTTCGGACCTCCTCTCGTGTTCAGACATCCCTTGTGTTGGGACCTCCCTTTGGACCTCCTCTCATGTCCAGACCTCCTTTGTGTCTGGACCTCCCTTTGGACCTCCTCTTGAGTTTAGACCTCCTTGCCGTCTGGACCTCTCCCTCTCGTTTAGACCTCCCTCTCAGTCTAGACCTCCTTGTCCTCAGGACCTCCTCGTTCCCAGGACCTCCTCCGTGGGACCTCTAGTCTTTTGTAAAGACCACCCTTTTTTGGTCAAGGCCTCCTCGTTGGTCACAGACCACCTCCTATGGTCTTTTTGCAAAGATCACCCTCTACGGTCTTTTGCAAGGATGACCCTCTTTGGTCACGACCTCTCCTGGTTACGACCTCCCCTGATGGTCTTTTGCAAAGACCTCTCTTGTTGGTCTTTTTACAAAGACCACCCTTGCAGTCAAGACCACCCTTGCTGGTCACGACCTCCTCCTTGGTCATGACCACCCCTCTCGTGTATTTGACTAACCCCACTTGTTGGTCTTGCTCACCTTCTTCTTTCTTTCTCCCGCCACAAAAGTCTTTGCGCATTAAATACCGTCACTTCTGTGGTACCTTGTTGTCCTTCTTGTCTCCTCCTTCACCTGCCGGCCATACCTTGTCCTTTTTCCATTTAGCCAGCTGGCCATACCTTGTCTTGTCCTTACCTACCTTTGACCTTCTTCTTCATCCACCTCTGACCCGTGCGTCTCTGAGTTTCTCAGTGACTTTCCTTCTCTTTCTTCCCTAACAGTAAATAGCCTGAGTAGCCCTCCTTTCATCACCTCTTCCTCTACCAACTCTTTTTGCTCTCATCCACCTCTTCACCGTGCTTGAAGCTTTGCCAAGGAGTCCATTGAAGCTGTGCCCTCGCCTTCTCGGCGCCAAGAAGACCGCTGGAGCCTGCGCCGCAACCTTGCCGCCGAAGAACTCGCCGGAGCACTCGCGCCGCCTCCAACCGTCACCGCCGTCCATCGACCACTCCTCCTCTGTCAGTCTCTCTCGGCCTTGGTGAGTCTCTCCGTGCCCCGATCTTCTCCCTTGTCCCTACGACCACCCGGTGTGATCGTATTCCTTGTACTACCACGTTGCGTAGTCGTAGCCTTTGTTGGACCTCCTCCTCCTTTGGATCTCCTAAAGGCCTCCTGATGAGGACATCCCTATGACACCTTCTTCTCCTCCACTTAATACTCAAGATATACACATCGAGTTGCCACCTGGACCAATTACAAGAGCACGTGCCAAGAAACTACAAGATCAGGTGAACTTGCTTCTTAATGAACTTGTTATTAATTTTAACGAGAATTTTATACTACCTAAAAATAGTGTTTTGATTGTGCTCAGGTTTGAAGATTCAACAATAGGAGAAGTTTGCATGCATAATGAGAAGGTTGCTCCGCGTGTGTGAGGAGCTGCTACATGTGCGTGAGGATGAGCTGCTGCATGCACAAAAAGGAAAGTATGGGAAGGAAATCAAATCAAGAGGTTTCGGTTTTTAACCAAATCATGTGGAGACAAGCTCCTGGATTCATGCCACCCGTGCGGAAACAAATTAGGAAACCAAGCTCACGTGATTCCCTTGGAGATGGCCAGCACATGTCCGGTTGTAACACTTTTGGTGTTTTTTTTTATTTTTAGCAATAGTTAGCCACATTGGAAACCAATTCAATCAGTGATAGCACTTTCCTTTTTCTGGCCATGGCAATCAGCCGAGAGTCATGAGCTTGGCCGATTAAATAGCTAGCACATGTAAAGCTATCGGAGACCACTTTTATGCAAGAATTGAAACATAGCAATATTGCTTGTTCTTTCGTTCCAGAGTTCATGCGAGGACTTCTAAGAGAGAATTAGGTGATCAATTGTTCGTTCTGCATTTTAAGGTCAAGTTTGCTTTTCTGCTGGGAATTGAGGGCTTGGCGATCTCCGCTCGTGGTCTAGCGGCGATCATCCCGGTGCGTGTTGGCGAATATCCATAGAGCTACAAGTCCGTGCATTGGCGCGTGGTGTACAGCTGAGCGTTATTCGTCATCAAGCGCTATTTATCCACGGTTCTACTCGAGAAGATCGGGCCACCCTGTATCATCGTGGTATCAGATTCCAAGTTACTCGGTAGAATCTCTTTTTCCCCATATTTTAGTAGATTATTTTTTCTGTCCTATACACCGAAAAAGCCACAAAAAAATATCGTCGTTCGCCGTAGTTTAATTCATTATTTTTAGTGCATTTTGTTATGTCTTAATCCACTTGTTCATCGTGTTTAGTTGCTGGTCGTGTTCCGTTCACGTCACTTTTTGTTTTCCCTTGTTATGTGCAATTTTGCTTCACATATATCAACTCGATTGCACGATAGTTGTTGGTTAGCGAGCTCCACATATTTGCGATATCCTTTTTTTCCTATTAAGACTAGCTTGTTGTTGTGCTCGAGGGACTGCTCCTAGGAATTTTTGGGATGCCAAGTTTTTTCGTGTGTAGTGCGCTGTTCACGTGATCGCGCACTGTTCATGCTCGAACACTGTTCATCTCAGGGCACAGTTCTCGTTCCGAACACTGAGTAGTAGTGCTGCTATACAGGAGTTCCAACCGAACACACAAAAAAAAGCCTTGTGTGATTAGTATTGCTTGGCCGTGAGAACAAAGTGCTTGCTGTGAAAGGTAGGAAAAAAAAGAGAGCAAACAAAAAAAATAAACAGAACAGAGAGCCAAAAAAAAAACAGAGAGCAAAAAAAAAAAAAGAAAGACGGCAAAAGTTTCGGCCATAGAGTTAAATTCTTTTGTTGGAGCTTTGTTATATCTTTGTATCCGTTGCTATTCGCGTACCATAGTTTTTTAGCAATCTTGTGCCCTCATATCCAAATTTTGAGCACTAGCTATCGTCTCTCCTTGAATCTTGTAACTGACGCTCACATCCATCCGAAATTGTTCGTGTTATCGCTCATTCCTTTGATTGCAATAGTCCCATTATCCTTGTGCGTGTGTTGCTGTCTACTCCTCACTTATATTTATCGATCAGCAATTAGGCATTGTGAGTCTCGTTTGGATTACTACCTAGCTAGACAATCTTAAATTCTGAATTGTTAGGATTCCTCACCTAGCTCCACCTAAAACATCTGTGTCAAGTATTGGCTGTCGTTCTTGGTATTCGCTCGCACAATCTGGGTTGGTCGTTCGTTGCAACGAGTGTAAGTTTTTGCTACTCTTAATTTACTTCGAACGGTGCAACTTACTTTGTTTCGTAATGAGTTGAGAGATTTCCACTTATTTTCCACGATATTGTCACTTGGTATTTTTGCATCAGAACCATGTCGAAGTGAGCGGGACAAGGATCTGGACGGTAACCTTACTGATTCGATCACAAAAATGCACTACCATAAACTTCGTGCCACGCTTCAAGACGAGTTCCGGGCTGAGGTTGACCAGGTGTGCGGCGACCTTGGGCGTGTCCAAAACAACTTGGATGGTCTGGGGTCAGATTTCCAAAAGCTGTCCGTGACCGTTGACGACAACCACAAGGTACTGCTCGATGTTATTGCCAATCTCACTGCTTCGATGCAGCTGGGTACATGTGGCGATGCGGGGAGTGTTCACCTCCTGTACGAGCCGCGCGATGAGACAGATGTGGAAACTACCGCTTGACGGCAGTGTGAGGATGAACCACGCCAATGACAATTTAACGAACAGGCGCGTGTACGAGAGGCGGCGCAACAGCGCCGTGTTGTTGCTGAAGTTGTGGCGCGTCCCCCTGCACAAGGGCGCTACTGTGGCATTGGCACAGGAAGAGGCGGTGCACACCTGGACGCCAACGATGGCATCCACAATGGCGCCTATGGAGGCGCGCATGACGGCGCCTTTGGGGGTGCCTACTATGGTGCCCATGGCGGAGGCCGTGGCAACCGCCACAATGACGGTGATGGCGACGAGTCTGTGTTCGATGACTATTTGCCATGCCATCAACATAATCAGTATGCTTGCAATCGTCGACGCGATGAGGACGCCGATGATTTGGTTGCAAATCCCAAGTTTACGATGCCATCCTTTGAGGGTACTATAGAGGTAGAGGTTTATCTTGCATGGGAGCTAAAAGTTGATAAGCTGTTTCGCATGAACTGCTATTCTGATCAGTGCAAGTTGGATCTTGCCGTTGCTGCTTTGGATGGATATGCTGCTACATGGTGGGAGCGCTGTGTGCAACAGCGTATGGAGCGACATGAGCCACGTGTTGTTACATGGGATGAGCTAAAGCGACAGATGCACGCACGCTTTGTACCTACACATTACAAGCGCTCGCTGCATGAGAAGCTGATTGGGCTGCGACAGGGGTTGAAATCAGTTGATGAGTATTATAAAGAGATGGAGCAGATTATCATCCATGCTAATGTGCGTGAAAATGAGGAACAAGCGATGGCTCGCTTTCTTGCTGGGATGAATTATGCTATTCGGTGGATCGTAAATCATCATCAATACAACAACATGGTTGAGTTGATGCATCAGGCACGTGAGGCTGAGAAACAGGTGATTGAAGATGCTAAGTATGTTGCATGGCAACGTTGTTCAGTGAGCACAGCACCTCCGTACAGCACGGGACAGCCAGGCAAGCCCGCTCCATCAGGGGGCAATTCTACGACACACAGTTCAACACAAAAGAAGACAGATAGTACACCGCCATCGGCACGCTGACCACCGGCGCCCACTGCTAGCGCGACATCCTCGATGGGTTCTACAGGCCGATCACGTGATCTGACATGCTACAAGTGCAAGGGAGTTGGTCATTTTCAGAAAGATTGCCCAAATACTAAAGTTATGATACTTACTGATGATGGGTATATTTTAGCTAGTGATGAGGACGATACTACTCCGTTTGCTGATTTTACGGAAGATCCCACAGAGGATGAGAGAATGGACTGTAGGCCGGGGTCACCAAATGGAGAGCATATGCTAGTGTGCACACCTCGTGTACTTAGCGTGTCACAGAGTCAGTCTACCGCACAACGGTGCAATTTGTTTCAGTCATGGGTGACAGTGGGTGGTAAAGTGTGCAAAGTTATAATTGATGGAGGAAGTTGTCATAATCTGGCCAGCAAGGAGATGTGCACAAAATTGGGCTTAAAATATTTATCGCATCCTCATCCTTATCATGTGCAGTGGTTGAGCGATGTGGGTGAGGTGAAAGTCAGTCATATGGTGAAGGTGCACTTCAAGATTGGCAAGTATGAGGATACCATTATTTGCGATGTGGTGCCCATGTCAGTTTGTCATTTGCTGTTGGGGCGCCCATGGCAATTTGATCGCCATGTTTACCATGATGGGCATACAATCTGCTACAAGTTTAAGTGGAGCGGCAAAGATGTGATTTTATATCCACTTACACCGACAGAGATAGTCAATGCTGATAAGAAGAAAGTTGAGGTGAAAATTGAGAGTACACCAAATAGCGAGATTCCACCTTCGGTGAGTGAGAGCCACAAGCCAAAATTGAGCGGTAAAAAAAAGTGAGGGAGAGAAAGGCTTAGTAATGTTAGCCACCAAATCAGAGATGAGAGCTTTTTGTGAGAATCCCAATTTGGTGTACTTTGTACTCCTGTACAAAGATGTTTTGCTTTCTATTGACGACTTAACGTCTCTTCCTAGTGGTGTCTCTCATGTTTTGCAGGAATTAAGCGACATTTTTCCAGAGGAGGTGCCCACTGGTTTACCACCAATCCACGGGATAGAGAATCAAATTGATTTGATTCCAGGAGTGACACTACCAAACCATCCACCATAACGCATCAACCCCGAGGAAACAAAGGAAATTCAGAAACAAGTACAAGAGCTTCTCGACAAAGGGTACGTACGCGAAAGCTTAAGCCCTTGTCTTTGTTCTGTTATTTTAGTTCCTAAGAAAGATGGTACTTGGCGATGTGCATAGATTGTAGAGCGATTAATAATATCACTATTCGATATCATCATCCTATACCTCGCTTAGATGATATGTTAGATGAAATGAGTGGTGTTGTTATTTTCTAAAATTGATTTATGAGTGGGTATCATCAAATTAGGATGAAAGAAGGGATGAGTGGAAAACTGCTTTTAAAACAAAATTTGGTTTGTACGAGTGGTTAGTCATGCCATTTGGGTTAACTAATGTACCTAGTACATTCATGAAATTGATGAATCATGTTTTGAGGCATTTCATTGGGAAATTTGTGGTCGGTATTTTGATGATATCTTGATTTACGTACCATAATGAATCTGATCATATTGACCACATTAGACAAGTGCTACAGGTTTTACGCGATGCTAGGTTGTTTGGGAACTTAACGAAGTGCACTTTTTGCAAAGATCGTGTAATATTTTCGGGCTATGTGGTTTCGGCACAGGGAGTAGAGGTAGATGAGTCTAAAATTGAAGCAATTAAAAATTGGCCTACTCCTATGAATGTTAGTCAAGTTAGGAGCTTTCATGGACTCGCTGGTTTTTATCGGCGTTTCGTTAAGGATTTTAGCACCATCGCTACACCACTGAATGAATTAACAAAAAAAGGTGTTGAGTTTACATGGGGGGGTGTACGACAAGAAGTCGCATTTGATGAATTCAAAAAGCATTTAACTGAGGCATCGTTACTTGTTTTACCCGATTTCACTAAGAATTTTGAAATTGAATGTGATGTTAGTGGAATTGGTATTAGCGGTGTTTTGATGCAAGAGGGTAGACCGGTTGTTTATTTTAGCGAGAAAC
Organism: Phyllostachys edulis; assembly: GCA_036346405.1. Classification (NCBI taxonomy): domain Eukaryota; kingdom Viridiplantae; phylum Streptophyta; class Magnoliopsida; order Poales; family Poaceae; genus Phyllostachys; species Phyllostachys edulis. Next base: position 52,422,647 of record CM070554.1, on the reverse strand, counting down.
TCAAAGGTGCACAATTGAATTATCCGGTCTATGATAAGGAGCTGTATGCTTTAGTGCGAGTTTTAGAAGTTTGGCAACATTATTTATGGCCTAAGGAATTCATTATACATTCTGATCATGAGGCATTAAAATATTTGCAAGGCCAAGCTAAGCTGAACCGTCGACATGCTAAGTGGGTAGAATTTATCGAGTCATTTCCTTACATTGTGAAATATAAGAAGGGAAAGGAAAACGTGGTTGCTGATGCTCTTTCTCGGAAAAGTGTGCTTTTAAATCGTTTAGATGTGCAAGTTCCTGGTTTAGAGAGTTTGCGTGATTTATATGCTAATGACCATGATTTCGCTTCACCTTATGCGCATTGCAAAGATGGGAAAGGCTGGGACAAATTTCACATTCATGATGGATTTTTATTTCGTGCTAACAAACTATGCGTTCCAGAATCGTCCGTGCGTTTGTTATTATTACAGGAATCTCATGCAGGTGGATTGATGGGACATTTTGGACGTGAGAAGACATTGTCTATGCTGAGCGATCACTTTTATTGGCCTAAGATGAGGCGTGATGTGGACATGTATGTACAACGGTGCATAACTTGTCACAAGGCGAAATCAAAGTTGCATCCACATGGTTTGTATACTCCTCTTCCTATTCCTAATGCACCATGGGAAGATATTAGTATGGACTTTGTTTTAGGACTGCCTAGGACTAAGAGGGGGAGAGATTCTGTTTTTGTCATTGTGGATCGATTTTCGAAGATGGTACACTTTATTCCATACCACAAGAGCGACGATGCGTCGCATGTTGCTGACTTATTTTTCAGGGAGATAGCACGGTTGCATGGTGTGCCCAGGACCATTGTCTCGGATCGCGACGTCAAATTCATGAGCTATTTCTGGAAGACGCTTTGGGGGAAGCTAGGGACAAGGTTGTTGTTCAGCACAACTTGTCATCCCCAAACTGATGGTCAAATGGAGGTGGTGAACTACACTCTTTCGATGCTGCTGAGGACCATGATCAAGAAAAATATCAAGGAGTGGGAGGACTGTTTGCCGCACGTAAAGTTCGCCTACAACAGAGCCGTCCACTCTACTACACAGATGTGCCCGTTTGAGGTGGTGTATGGTTTCAAGCCTATTACGCCACTTGATTTGCTGCCACTTCCCAGTCAACAACGAACAAATATGGAGGCGTCAAAGCGAGCTGAATATGCGGAGAAATTGCACATCAAGGTGAAAGAAGAAATTGAGCGCAAGGCGAAGTACTATGCTGACAAGGCGAACAAGAAAAGAAAGAAGATGATTTTTCAGCCGGGTGATTTAGTTTGGTTACACTACCGCAAGGATCGCTTTCCAGATCGACACAAATCAAAGTTGCTTCCACGAGGAGATGGACCTTTCAAAGTGCTTGAGCGGATTAACGATAATGCATACAAAATCGAGCTTCCGGGAGATGACTATGGCGTGAGCTCAACATTTAACATTGCTGATTTATCGCCATTCTTCGGTGCTGATGATCTAGCATCGAGGATGACGCCTTTTCAAGAGGGGGAGGATGATGAGGACATCCCTACGACACCTTCTTCTCCTCCACTTAATACTCAAGATATACGCATCGAGTTGCCACCTGGACCAATTACAAGAGCACGTGCCAAGAAACTACAAGATCAGGTGAACTTGCTTCTTAATCAACTTATTATTAATTTTAACAAGAATTTTATACTACCTAAAAATAGTGTTTTGATTGTGCTCAGGTTTGAAGATTCAATGATAGGAGAAGTTTGCATGCATAATGAGAAGGTCGCTCGCGTGTGTGAGGAGCCGCTACATGTGCGTGAGGATGAGCTGCTGCATGCACAAAAAGGAAAGTATGGGAAGGAAATCAAATCAAGAGGTTTCGGTTTTTAACCAAATCATGTGGAGACAAGCTCCTGGATTCATGCCGCCCGTCGGAAAGAAATTAGGAAACCAAGCTCACATGATTCCCTTGGAGATGGCCAGCACATGTCCGGTTGTAACACTTTTGGTGTTTTTTTTAAAATTTTTAGCAATAGTTAGCCACATTGGAAACCAATTTAATCAGTGATAGCACTTTCCTTTTTCTGGCCATGGCAATCAGCCGAGAGCCATGAGCTTGGCCGGTTAAATAGCTAGCACATGTAAAGCTATCGGAGACCACTTTTATGCAAGAATTGAAACATAGCAATATTGCTTGTTCTTTCGTTCCAGAGTTCATGCGAGGACTTCTGAGAGAGAATTAGGCGATCAATTGTTCGTTCTGCATTTTAAGGTCAAGTTTGCTTTTCCGCTGGGAATTGAGGGCTTGGAGATCTTCGCTCGTGGTCTAGCGGTGATCATCCCGGTGCGTGTTGGCGAATATCCATAGAGCTACAAGTCCGTGCACTAGTGCGTGGTGTACAGCTGAGCGTTATTCGTCATCAAGCGCTATTTATCCACGGTTCTACTCGAGAAGATCGGGCCACCCTGTATCATCTCCCTTTGCAAAGACGACCTTCTTGGTCTTTTTTGCAAAGACGACCCTCTTGGGTCCTCCTCAGGACCTCTCCCTCGGGACCTCCTCTAAGACCTCCCTTGGCTTCTCAGGACCTCCCCTTTTCGTAAAGACCACCTTCTTGGTCTTTGCCGCCCTTTTGGTCTTTTTGCAAAGACCACCCTCTCAGTTGGACCTCTCCACCTGACCCGTCGAACCTCGTCCGACCAGGTTGTTGGACCTCCACCTGACCCGTCAAACCTCGTCCGACTAGGTCGTTGGACCTCCTCCTAAGAGCCCGTTCCTAAGTTGTCTTTTTCTGTTCTTTGCTGTTACTTCTTGATCGGTTTGTTTGGAGTTCATTTGGATCTTACTTTGTCTTTATTTGTTTTGCTCCGTTCTCTCGTATAGATCTCGAAGTCTCCGGGAGCCTGAGCTCTGTGAAGGAGTAGTTTCTCAAGCTTTCGAGTAAGGCAAGTTACACCCTTGATCTTGTTGAAACCCAGTACTTCAAATTATCTATGTTCTGTTTCAAATTACTACTGCATGCTTATTTTAATTCAAGTAATTCAACCCCTGTTTTAACTTTGTAGTTATTCCTAATTCCTTTGTACAACCAAACTTGATTATCGAATCAATCACCCCTTGCCACCATAGTAAAAGCTAGTTGTTACATTAGTATAAACTAGCATGCATTGCAAAACTTTAAGCTTAGACATGCTTAGACTAAAAATCTTGATTTGGGAGATCTTCTGCCAAAAGACCAAGGTTGTCAAAAATATTTTAACCATGACATTGGGTTGTTATGGAAGTTTGCAAATATTTTTGAAAAGCAAGCAAATGGAAAAATTGGTTTGGACTTGGATGAATTGGTTGTCTGGTGGGTGCATGTTTATGCACGGGATCAACCAGGGTATGGTTGAGGTCCATGGTTTGTTGGAAGCCACCCAGGTCAGTTAAGGACTAGTCTTCGAGCCGCATCTTGCTAGCCACATTGTGCAACCACATGTCCTGAGAATGGGGAGGGGACCTGGCTAACTAATTTGCAAAGTTCCATCGTGGTCGTTCCTTCAGATGCGGTAGGTAGTCATGTTATGACCAATGTTAGTCCCACCTGGCGCAAGAGGGGGCCCAGATCCTGTGGATGGTTAGTCTAGGGGGCGAAACCTTAGCGAGGAGGGACTGCGGTGGAATGGCGCATTGTAAAAGCCTTGTGATAATCTCTTAGTCACACACCTTCGAAAGTGTGTGAGCGGACAATATAAGATGATTATCTCATGTGGGTAAAGTGTACAACCTCTGTAGAGTGTAAAACTATTCAAATAGTCGTGTCCACAGTTATGAACTTACTGGCAAAGCCACTCAAAGTTAGGCTCGGTTTTGTTTTCAAAAGACTTTGTTAAACTATTTTGGATGTCTATCCAAATGGGTTTGGGCAGGGAGCCTTGTGATAGGAGGGTATCCTTCACCACTTGTGATGAATGTTATCCAACTATAAAACTATGTTTTAGAAAATGAATTTTAGTTATTGTATGCTGCCTTTGAACTTAGTACAAGTATTTGAAAGAAACTTGGCTTAATGCAAAACAACCCTATAAGACCTCCTTTGAGATATCCTTGCATGCATGTCATTTTGTTATTTGACGGGTGTAACTTGCAAGCACGGTTGTTGTGCTCACTCTTGCTTGATTCATAATTGAGCTGGTGTGGACGTTTGCAAGAAGCCTGAGGTCCAGGACGACTAGGCTGCGACCTCCAGCCGATTGCCTATGGTGAATCGGGTGGTTTGCTGTTTTTGTTTTTCGCTGTATTTTATTTTGTTGGCTCTTAAGCCGCCCTTTGTAATCAACTATGTTGCTATTAATAAAGTTCTCGTTGATGTATGTTACCACTCTTGTTTACTATGCGAGCTAGAAATTGATCTTGGGACTAGCTCGGTTGCACAAAGGTCTTGAGATCATCCTAGGTCTCACGACCACCTCGGGTCTGGTCTCGTGACCACCCCCGAGTCGGGTCGTGGAACTTGGGTTACTCCCCGAGCCTCACGACCACCCTCGGACCTCTCGGATGGTCTGAAGGACCTCTCGGGTGGTCTTGATGGACCTCTCGAGTGGTCCTGGGAGTCCTCTCTCGGGTCTGGTCGTGACAACTTGGGGTTTAAAATCCTAGGTCCTTACAACCTACCACCATCTCTGAACTAATGAGTGATAATCCTGAAGAAGATAACAATTTAGTCCAATAGGCTCCTCGCAGTAGCAAGCGACAAAGGATTGAGAAAACCTTTGGTGAGAACTTTATTGTATATCCCATGGATGATGTGCCAAACACTCTTTCAGAGGCTTATGCATTACCTGATGCTGAGTATTGGAAAGAGGCAGTCCATAGTGAGATGGATTCTGACGAGGATATAACAATCCTCATTTAATCATTTATCCATAATTCATATTATGAGGTAATAATGACGTCACATAACTCTTGAGTATACCCCTTAAATATTAATAAGGGAGAAGCTGGAGGTCATAAGTTCTTCTACGACCACCCTGTAGTCGTGGGTCTTCCTATGACTACCCTATAGTCGTAAGTCCTTATACGACTATCCCATGATCGTAAGCTCTACTACGATCAGTATGTAGTCGTAAGCTTTCCTACGACAATCCCCTGGTCGTAAGACCTTCTATGACCAGGCCCTAGTCGACAAGGCTTACAGACATGTGGGCCTAGTCGATAAAGGAATCTTCCGCACCGTATTCAAAATACGGGTAGTAAAACTACGCCATTTTTTCCTAAGATAATGGCATGATTTTAACTCCCTTTTATGATGATAATTGCCTGGCGACGTGGGAACGTTTTAACTCCTACAGTAACGGCGCCACGATCTGGATGATTAAGTGACCTTTTATTAAGAGGACCAATGGCGTATATTCTGGGGACGGTATAAAAGGCAAGGATCATCAGAGCAATAGGGAGAGCCCCAATTCTGAGAAGCACAATACTCTAGTTTTTTGGCTTGATCTTGTAATCCAGTATACTCAATACATACACACAGAGTAGGGTTGTTATTCTCCCAAGAGAAGACCAACTCAGTATAAAATTCCGTGTCTCCATCTCGTGTGATTTTGAGCCTAGAGGAACCCCGAATCAAACAATCTTTATGTAAGTTCGGTCCTAAAACACCGGCAGCTTGGCACCGATCGTGGGGATCTTCGAGTCATCGCTTTTTCCTCCGCCCTTCCAATTCTCATGCTCTCATGGCGGGGAGAGTGGAACGAGGAGAACTGGTTCGACTTGGCCGATTATGCAGACATTGACATGGATGCCGGTTTCGACTACGAGCCAAGTGATGCATCCTCCGATGGTGATGTCACCCCTGGAGATCTTTCTCCAGGAGACTTTGCCACCGATGGAGTTGAGGAGGGATCCATATCCCCCACAACTATACGCCCAGACGGGGAACCAGCTTCCTCAGAGGGCAAGGGTCAATTTGACCTCAATGAGGACTGTCCCAAGGCAGACTTAGGGCATGGTGAGGGTTCCCTCTCCAAATGTCCAAGTCCACCTAAGATAGTCCAACCTGGCGTGACAACTCTTGGAAGCCATAATTCCGGATCTTCATTAGCATCTGGTGATTCTTTCTCTCCGGCTAGCCCAGCCAAGGATGTGACCGAACATGCTCTTTTTGCATGTCCGACCATCCCAACGCAGGATTCACTTGCCGATGGAGATGGTTATAACCCGGAATTCCCCTTCCTGGAGGGGTTTGCTTCAAGTCGCCAGATGGTGTCATTCGACGACTCCTCAAGCTAGGAGGCCTCTAGCACAAGTGGAGATCATCAACGGGAGATCTTCGTCCTGCCCTCAGGTAGCAATAACTCTCCTGGAAACAGGGCTGAGGATACTCCCTGAAGATCACACCCTACGACCACTCGTGGTGATGACGAGGACGCCTTTAGCGACGAACAGAGTCAACACTCTGATGAACGCACGAGAAATTCTCGAGATCATCACACTCCACTAAAGCAAGGTCAAAGGTTAGGTATGGATGATTTTGGAACAGTCCGACGGAAACGATTCGCAACTCAGAGAAAATTGCCTAGGCGCGCTCAATACCAGTCAGAGGAAGCTCAGGAACTTCAGCACATCAACGACCTGCTCGAGAACCGCTCTCGAGAACTTGCCCGAGCGCCCGGCTACGACCTCTTCGCTGAAGAGATCGCACAAAGGCTGTAGAATACAATGAGCAAGCTCGAACGACCCCGCCGACATCATTCTAGAAGTCGTGGCAGTACGACTCCATCAGCTTCCAGTTGTTCAAATAATTCACCGCATGGGGATCGCTGCAAGGTACATCGCTCTCCAATCTGGAAAAGAGTTCCTCGAACATCTGAAGAACATAAAGCTCCTAGGAGAGGTGATCATTCACCGCTCCGACCCAAAGGTTTGCAACAACAGACAAGATACGAGGAGTATTATCCTCGTAGGATCGAGACTTGCCATAAGTCAGATTCACCAATGGCTTGGTATCGTTGAGTACGACCACCTAGCGATGTTAACCCCTCTTTTATGCAAAGGAGGCGTTACGATGTAATTACCGGATGTCGGGCATTCTCGCCTGACCTTAGAGTAGTTCACTGGCCACCGCAGTTTCGACTAGGGAACATGGAGAAATTTGATGGGTCTCAAAATCCCATCGAATTCCTTCAAATCTACACAACCGCTATTCGAGTAGCAGGAGGAGGAGAGCGCGTCATGGTGAATTACCTTCTAACTATGCTCGATCATGATTATTAAACCAACCAGTCGAGTCGATCTACTCGTGGCAACATCTCTGTGATATATTACCATCACCCCGGAAAGGAAGACGACCTACATCGGATGCGACAAAATGACGATGAAACACTACGTCAATTCATCAGGCGTTTCAGTCAGGTTCGCAATTCGATTCCTGATGTTTCTGACTCATCTATTATCAGAGCCTTCAAGCAGGAAGTCCGTAGCAAAAGGATCACGGAGGACATCGCTTTAAACCCTCCCGCCATCAGAATAACTCTTCGAGATGATCGATCGATGACGCTATCGTTGATGAAGCAGTCGAGTGGACCAAAATTATCGATCGAGATGACCAGCACCCTCAGGAGACGGGCGAAGGTAACAAAAAGAGGGATAAAAAGACCAAGAAATCCAAGAACAAGGCAAAGGGCCAAAAGCCTCAAGCCAATGCTTCTAAGGAGGTCTTGGCCGTAAGTGATAAGGAGCCACGAACTACCAAATAATACCCCGATCGAGGCAAAGGTAAGTGCCCCGAATGGAAGAACGACAAGCCTAGGTGGTGCCCTTTCCATAAGAAGGAAGGGCATGACCTCCGCAATTGCCGAGTTTTCCAACGAAAACTAGAAGACTACTACAACAGCAAAGGGCCACTCCCTGCCATCGAAGAAGTAGGGCAAGCCAGTGGTCGTATGCAATCGGACGACAACGAGGACATGCCGTTTCAGGATCCCGAGCACACCATTGAGCACATCTTTGGGGGATCATCGGTGTACGAGTCAAGGCGACAGCTTAAGGCAGTCGAATGTGAGGTAAACTCCATTGACTCCCCTCTTGTCAATAAAGTGCGAAGTGGTCGGAAGTCACCATCTCTTTTGAGAAGGGTGATCGCCCGATCCTTCGATCCGACTCAGGTCGTTATTCGATCAGAGTCGAACCCACCATCAACAAGCTGCCGAGTGAATCGAGTGTTGATTGATGGTGGTAGTTCGTTAAATATTTTGTTGATGAACACCTTGGACGAGATGCAAGTACCCAGAACCAAGGTAAGGCCGGTAAGATATTCATTTCATGGAATTATACCGGATCTTCGCCAAACCTATTGGTCAAGTTTCCTTCTGTTACATTTTGTTCACCAAGTAATTTCGTGACGAGAAGATCTCCTTTGATGTGGTCGATTTCGACACAAGATATAACGCCATACTCGGACCACCGGCTTTGGCAAAATTCTTAATGGCAACTCATTATGGGTATCAATGTCTTAAGATGCCAGTCCCAAAGAAGTAATCACAATTCATTGTGATAAGAAGAGGGCGACACGCAGTGACCACGATCCTCGAGATGGTAGGTCGATACCACTCGGGAAGAAAATAGCGCCTTTGACCAAGTGCTCGAAGCCTAAAGCTCGCCCAAGCCGAACGACCAAGTCAAAGAGGTTCCCTTGGATCGGGAGGAACCTTCAAGATCTGCTCAGATCGGGATACTTCTGACCCCAAGTAGGAAGACGCCCTCATCACTTTCCTCCGAGCAAGCACAGATGTCTTCGCGTGGCAAGCATCCGACATGTCCGGAGTCCCCAGGGAAGTGATTAAGCATAGGTTAGCTTTACGGCCTGACAAAGTACCCGTAAAACAAAAATTACGGAGATTTGCCCCTGATCGACAAGACGTTATAAGGTCAGAATTGGACAAGCTAATTAAAGCGGGCTTTATAAGAGAAGTCGACCACCCAGAGTGGTTGGCTAACCCTGTAATGGTTAGGAAGTCTAACGGCAAGTGGTGAATATGCGTTGACTTCACTAATCTTAATAAATCTTGTCCAAAAGATGATTTCCCTTTACCTCAGACGATCGCTTGGTTGACTCTACTGCTGGTTGCGAAACATTAAGTTTTCTAGATGCATATTCTGGCTACCATCAGATTAATATGTGTCTAGAAGATGAAGAAAAGACCGCATTTATTACTCCATTTGGTATATTTTGCTATGTCAAAATGCCATTTGGTCTAAAAAAATGCTGGTGCTTCTTTTCAACGTTTGATGCAATTGACTTTTTCACCCCAGCTAGGCCGAAATTTGGAAGCCTATGTTGACGATCTAGTCGTAAAAAGCATCAAACGGCTTGATCATGTTTTAGACTTGCAGGAGACATTCGACAACCTCAGAAAGCACCGCTTGAAACTCAATCCTGAGAAGTGTGTGTTTGGAGTCTCTTCGGGAAAGTTGCTTGGATTCCTGGTCTCTATACGAGGGATCGAAGTAAATCCCGAAAAGATAAAAGCCATTGTCCAAATGCGCTCTCCAACCATGAAGAAAGAAGTACAAAACTCACAGGGTGTATGGCGGCTTTAAGTCGTTTCATAGCACGACTGGGAGAAAAAGGACTACCTTTCTTCAAACTTCTAAGGAAGCACGAGGGTTTCGAGTGGTTAGAAGAACAACCGCCTTCGAGGATGTCAAGAGATATCTTACGAGTGCTCTGCTCGTTTCCCAAACCGTAAGAGACGCCTTGATTTATCTAGTTGCCATGCCACAGCAAGGAGCGCGAAGATTAGTCGAGAACGTGAACACGCCAACAACCAAAGGTACTTACTACGTAAGTGAAGTTTTACACGACCTAAGGAGCGCTACCTCTCAGTCCAAAAGCTTTCTATGCCCTCCTCATGTCTTCGAGGAAATGCGGCATTATTTTCAAGCGCACAAGATAATTGTGCCGTCCGAAGTTTCCTTAGGAGTAATCCTCCGTATTAGGGAAGGCCGGGGACGATGTTTAAATGGTCAAGAGAACTTGGGAGTTCGACCTCCATTTCGTGTCCCGAATGGCCATTAAATCGAGATCTTGGCGTAATTTGTCACCAAATGGACAAATCCTGAACCTATTCAGGATCCCTAGTATGATACCCACGACAAGTGGACGATGTACTTTGACGGGTCATTTACTTTAAATGGCTCAGAGTCGGGTGGTCCGGAATCTCCTAACGAGAGACCTTAATGTATGCTATCAACTAAACTTTCGTGCCACTAACAACGTAAGGTAGTACTGAAGGTTTACTAGTCGGCATACGAGCTACTAAAGCGCCATGTTCGATGACTACTCACGAGAGGAGACTCTCAACTAGTCGTGAATCAGGTCAAAAAAGAGTACCAGTGCTCTAACCCGATCATGTCTCGGTACTTATTGAAAGTTCGAAAGCTTGAAAAGCATTTTTTTGGTTTCGAGGTACAATTCATCCTCGAAGGATAATTTTCTCGCACTCGCTTTGTTCGAATAGCTTCTTCCCGATCACCAAGACTAAAAGGAGTCTTCTTGGAGTAACTCCAGAAGTCGTCTCTAGTGGAAACACCAGAGACATCTCCTATTGATATAGCCTCTCTTGAATACGAGGATACTTGGATGGATCCCATTTACAAGTATCTTCAGACGGGTTCCATGCCCGATGACGATCTCGAAGTAGATCGTTTATCCTGAAAGGCCAAAATGTATACTTTGGTCGAAGGAGTCCTCTATAAAAGAGGTACTCATGCGATGCATACCGCAGAGAGAAGGACTAAACCTCCTTCATGACATACACGGGGGCATCTGTGGAACTCATGCTTCCTACAGAATGTTGGTTGGTAAAGCCTTTCGACAAGGATTTTGCTGGCCAACAACCCTCTATGATGTGAAAGAGATGGTTAAGAAATGTGTACAATGCCGCTTATAATGAGCAAATACATCAACCAAAGACATTACAAACAATTCCTCTATCATGGCCTTTTTGCACTGGGGTCTCGATATCCTAGGACTGCTCCCAAGGGCTCTAGGAGGTTTCGAGTTTTTTTGTGGCTATTGATACGCTCACAAAATGGATTGAAGCCGAACTCGTGGATCGATAACAAATGAAGCGCAAAATGGTTCATGATGAGAAGCGTGATTACTCGATTTGGAGTCCCCAAATAATAATCACAAACAATGGTAAACACTTTCGAGCGCAAAATTTCAGAATTTTGCAACGAGTTGGGTACCAAGCTCATATGCCTCGTCGCCCATCCCCAAAGCAATGGGGCAATGAATGAGCTTAATGGCCAAATAATGCAGGGAATTAAAACTCGAGTCTTCGACCAGCTTGTTAAGTGCTCGAGGGCTTGGGTACAAGAATTACCCTCAGTATTATGGGTAGTTTGTACGACCGCTAGTTAGGCAACAGGCGAAACACCTTTTTTCCTAGTCTTTGGTGCCGAAGCCATGCTTCCGCCAGAACTAAAGATCAGGTCTATAAGGGTCGAGAGTTGCAATGACTCAGCCCAAGAACAACTTCGAGCGGATGACATTAACTTGCTCGAAGAAAAAAGAAATCAGGCCTTAATCCGTTCAGCAGTATACCAACAAGCCCTGTGCAAATACTACGATCGTAAGGTCCAACCTCGCAGCCTTATTGTAGGTGACTTGGTATTGAGGAAGATTCAATCCCAGTCTAATCGGAACAAACTTTCTCCTAAGTGGGAAGGTCCTTACACAGTGGTCAAAATTATGCGTCCAGGCTCGGTACGACTAACAATGGAAGATGGCCGGTTCTCTCTAATTCTTGAATATTGACCGCCATAACAAATTCTACGTAAACGACCAACCATTCAATAAAGCATCGTTCTTTCTATCTTTATTGTTTTACTTTGGGTAGCGCTTTGATATTTCTTTCAACCATAACTCGTCAAAGGTCCGCCTCAACCGCCTCCTAGTCGTGAGCTTTTCGACGACAACACATCTGTCGTGAAGACATCCTACCACCAAGACCAGTTCATCTTTACACCGGGTCGAAAGGATGGTAACGCCACCTAGTCGAAGCCTTTCCTCTCTACACGTGGTCCCGCCCCACTAGAAGGAACTTCCTAGAGTTGACTCATTCCTCCCTTTTTTACCAACACAAAGAGCTTGGGTTCAAAACATGGTCGAAATAATAACAAGCCAACTCTTAGTACCTTAGTTTATTTTTTCATTCATCTTTTTTGGAAAATAAACTAAGCAGAGTACACTTTTGACGAGGATCTAACAATCCTCATTTTATCTTTTATCTATAATTCTTATTATGGGTAAATATGATGTCATGTGGTCCCTAGGTATACCCCTTATATTTACAAGGGAGAAGCCTACCAGGTGGTCGTAAGTTCTTCTACGACCACCCCCATAGTTGTAAGTCTTGCTACGACTACCTTATGGTCGTAAGTTCTTCTACGATTACTATCCAGTCGTAAGTTATTCTACGACTACCTCATAGTCGTAAGATCTTCTACGACCAGTTCAGCCATGACTACCTTGTGATCAATAAAACCTACAGATGAGTGGGTCCAATTGATTAAGGAATCCAAGCAGTCAGCATACGCTGTTACTCTACGAAGTAATAGCACGTAATACTCTATTATCTCTGACAAGTAACTGCCAGGCGACGTGAAGGGGTTACCACTCCGATGATTACTGCAAACATGCTCCCGTTACTGGATTTGATAAGGCGCCTCTTCACCAGGGGAAAATGGCTATTCCTTCACGACTATATAAAGGTACCGATTGGAGGGGACAACGGGCAAGGAGAAAGACAGTTAGACACTATCTTCTGTAATAGCCTTAGTCTTTTCTCCCAATTGTACGAAACACACTCAATACCATGCACTCACAGGAGTAGGGTTGTTATTCTCTCCTGAGAAGGCCTAAACTCGTATAAAAATACCCGTGTCAATCTCTCAAGTGATTCCATTCTAGGAGACCTCTTAATCAAACAATCTTTACGTAAGTTCGGTTCTAAAACACCGACAACGCTCAAATTTGCTCAACTACTCTCGATAAACTCGGTTTGTTTTAACTGGTCAGAGGAAGTTGCAACACCTAGTCGAAGACTTTCCTCTCTGCACGTGGTCTTGCCCACTAGAAGAAACTTCCTAGCGTCATTCTGTTTCTAACTCTTGCTACCATAGTGAACATATTGAGTGCATTGAAATAAGTTGGACAAATTTTATAAAGGAACTCCAGAAGTTTATCTAACTCAAGTTGACCGTTCTTGATTTGATTAATCTGATCGGAGATGGTAAAATCACCTAGTCGAAGCCTTTCCTCTCTGCATGTGGTCCTACCCACTAGAGGGAACTTCCTAGTGTCAACCGGTTCCTACTCTTTCGACTAGTGCGAGATAATCGTGATCGCAAAACTACAAGTTAGCTAAACCGCTCTCTTTTCTAAAACCTATTTAGTACTATTTACTCGGTTTATCTAAATAAACCAAGCAAATAGTCGGGCTAGGATAAAGTTATTAACTTGACTTCAATTTTTAGTCTTGCTCTTTTTTCCCATCCATTATCTTATGAGTTACTAACTACTCAACAAGATGATTTTTCAGAAAAAGGAAGGATTGTATATCAACATCAACAAAAAAACTTGTCTTTACAGATTAGGTAAAAATTACTCCGCTAAGGGGTTTTATTTCCATACCTCCATGACTAACTCAGCGATCGGATGCAATGTCGCTTATTAACCGCCTCCGCTTCGCTTCAGAAAGCAGCGGTTGTTCACGATCGTCAGCAGGTTTAAGTTGGGATTCTTAAAATTTGTCCGCCGAGGAAGTCAGTCTGCTTTTACACCTCGCTTAAATTACCTTCTTGACCAAGTCTTTTTCGTCAGTAACAATGGTTGGAAAGTTTCTACTTCCAACCACAAGATCACACCACTGGGACCGTTAGATCTTCTACGATCACCTTGCGAGCCACAAGGTTATCCTACAACTTTCTTGACTAAGTAAATTTCTAGTCAAATGAAACATTAGTCGAAGATTTTTTTCCTTCGACCACCTTTTCCACGAACATCTACTGGTCGTAAGATCATCTACAGCTCCTTTCTCAAGCAAGCTATTTTTCGCTTAAGCTGGGGGGCTAGATGACGAGGATATAACAATCCGCATTTAATCATTTATCCATAATTCATATTATGAGGTAATAATGACGCCACATAACTCTTGAGTATACCCTTAAATATTAATAAGGAGAAGCTAGAGGTCGAAGTTCTTTCTACGATACGCCTGCATCTGAGGTCTTCCTATGACTACCCCATAGTCGTAAGTCCTTATATCGACTATCCCATGATCGTAAGCTCTACTACGATCAAGATGCGCAATGTAAGCTTTCCTACGACTATCCTCCTCGGTCGTAAGACCTTCTATGATCGAGTTCTAGTCGACAAGGCTCACGCACATGTGGGCCTAGTCGATAAAGGAATCTTCCGCACCAGATTCAAAATATACGGCAAGAAAACTACGCCATTATTTCCTAAGATAATGGCACGATTTTAACTCCCTTTTATGATTGTCGGTGTTTTAGAACCGAACTTACGTAAAGATTGTTTGATTCGGGGTCTCCTAGAATAGAATCATGCGAGAGATTGACACGGAATTTTATATGTGTTCTGCCTTCTCCGGAGAGAATAACAACCCTACTCCTGTGTGTGTATGGTATTGAGTGTATATCGAACAATCGGGGAAAAACTAAGACTATTACAGATAGTGCTTGTATTCTCGATGGTTCGATCCTCTCCCTTTTCTAGTTGCCGCCTTTTATAGTACGTGAAGGAGCATTATCTGTAAAGCGGCGCCATCACCTCCTCATGAACGGGCGCATGTTGGTAGTAATTACGGTGTATTAATTCCTCCACGTCGCTCAATGACTATATACCGTAGATAATGGGTATTACGTACATTATTCAGAGAATAACAGATGATGATCGCTTGAATCCCTTAATCAATAAGACCCACTTGTCTCGCAGTGTTCATTTGATTATAAGGTGGTCGAGTTGACCTAGTCGAGAGGAATCTACGATTATGAGGTAGTCGTAGCAAGACTTACGACTATGGGATAGTCGTAGCATAACTTACGACTATGGGGGTGGTCGAGAAGAACTTACGACCATCCATTTGGTTCTTCCTTCATAACATTAAGGGTACACTCAGGTTCACATGACGCCATATTTACCTATAATAAAAATTATAGATAAAAGGTAAAATGAGGATTATTATATCCTCATCATCTAGCCCCCACTTCAAGTGAAAGCAACTTACTTGGTAAAGGGTTCTAGATGGTCTTACGATCATGAGAGGATCAGAGAAAATAATCGAAGGAAAAACTCTTCGATTGTATACTACTTTGACCGTAAATGTGCTTGGTCAAGAAAATTGCTTACGACTATCAAGTGGTCGTAAAAGCATTTCTACGATCACAAGGTGGTCGAGTATAGTGATCGGAAGAAGAAACTTTCCGATTATCATTTCCTTTGGTTGAAAAGATCTAACCAAGGAAGTAATTTCGCTTGAGATGTAAACGCAAACCTGAATTTCTAACGGACACCGGGAATCTCAAACGACGCTTGTTAGCTCTGTTGAAGCGGAAGCGAGGCTAGACGCGACCCTTTGAATGTCACGCCTCCGGCTCAAGGTACGCGTTATATATACTCACCGAGGGTAAAACCTAAGATCTTACTTTTCCCCAAATTGCTCCTCGCTGTTCTTCAAGCTCTTGCCTTCTCTCCGCCGAAGTCGTTTTGCCTTCTCCGCCGCCACTCCAATTGTGCCCTCTTTTTCGACCCAAAATTTCTGCTTCCAGAGAGATGGCCAGAAAGTTTCGAGTGGGAAGAGTCGGAGATGGATGCGCGAAGATTCAAGCCCTAGTTGTCGCCGGGAAGATTCCAGAGAAGACTCTTGTGAAATGGCTTCCGGCAATTGGGCAGCATTGGCCGTCAGGGGAGAATGGGCAAATTCCCGTCTTCCAGGCTTATTGTGAGTGTGGCCTTCGACTGCCTGCTCACCCCTTTCTCACCGTTGTGCTCGAGCATTTTGGGGTGGAGTTAGTGAACCTTGGTCCTAACTCCATCACCATGCCGAAGGCCAGATATTTGTGCGAGGCGATTGGGAATTCGGCATGACCTTGAGCTTTTCCAATATTTCTATGGAATGTCTCGGCAAGCCGGGATTGCTGGAAGTTGTGGTCTAAAACTCCACGACGGGAAGTCGAGGGAGTATATTCAGAGTTTCACCCGGCTTCGTGGTCGGATGGAGGAAGAGGTGGTTTTATCGAAAGTCACTCGTAAGACGACCTCTCTTTCGTGGGAAAGGTCACTGAAAAGAAATCTTCATGGATTCGACTCGAAGATATCACCGGATTGCCCTTATGTTCAAGCTTATCAAGGACTTGAAGAAGGAAGGGTTGACGGATGGCATGTGGTGAAAGATTTCATCACACGCCGAATTAGTCCTTTGAAGAAACGAGCATCCCCTATGTGGAGATACTCGGGGCTAACAGACCCAACCAGGAGACTACAACGAGGGTAAGTGAATTTTCGACTTAGCTCTCAGTTTGGTCTTTCTGCAAAGTTGTTTAAAAGATGCCTTTATCTGCTTGAACAGATCTTTCACCGGCGGAGATTGACGTTAGAGTCAAACTTCGCTTAGAGAAGTCTCCGCCACTTAGTGTGGCGGTTCCTAAAATCCTTAAGGTCGATCCGCAGAGGAAAGGATGGTTCGCCTAAAGGTAATCAAGAGTTGATTTTATCTTTAAGACTTTATAGTCGAGAAAGAACTTACGACTAGAGAAATGTTGTAGAAAAACTTACAACTTAGTCGTGACCGTAGGAAATCTTACTTGTCGAGGAAAGGTCGAGAAAAACTTACGATTTGATATTGGTCGAGAAAATCTTACGACCGCTTAGTAATTCTTCTCTTCTGCTTTTGCTTTACGTAAAGTAGGCATGGAAAATCGTCGGGATGATGAAGAAGTCAGATCGATAACCATCGGTGCAGGGTTGACAAAGGACAAAGGCTCGGCTCCTTCATCCAAGAGACGCCGACTTTTAAGGGGTGACGACAAAGGAGGGCGAGCTCGAGTTCTAGTCCTTCGACCGATCCTCTGCAAAGCTTAGGCGCATATAGCCGCAATCAAGCCGAGGCTAAAATAGTCAAGTGGAGGAGGTCAAGTAAGAACCTCTAAAGCGCAAACCTCGCAAGGCCAAGGTACCCTTCTATTATGACAAAAATCTTTCGCAGCTACGCCACTCCGGTTTTGTTAAGCACTTGGAAAAGGAGAACCGAAGGATTTTATGTCTTTTGTGAAGGATAATACCGCTCAAAGAGAGCCTATGGCTGATGGCAATGTCGCTCTTGGAGTGGTCGAGACCGATCTCGCCATCCAGAAAGTCGAGACAGAGAGATGGTCCTCGTTCAAAATCCACGACCAGACGTGGTCGTGGCTAAGCCCATTCTTCAACTCGAACTTCACCGTAGTGGTCGAGAGAAGAAGAAATCTTCCGCTGGGAAAGTGACTCCCAAATTCTGCTTAGGTCCAAGGTGCAGAGGTATGTGAAATATACTAAAGTGTAAGAACAGAATTTACCTTTTTCCTTTTCACAACCTCAATTGCTTTCCTTTTGTTGTTTTTAGCCCGACTTCAAATTTCGAGAATGCTTCCGCTGAGAAGCCTATTGCTACCTCTCCACCGGAGAGACAACAAGGAAGTGGTCGAGGATCATCCTCGGCCAGTGGTAGAGGAAGTCGTGGCGCCAAGTGGTTACGACAACCAATGAGGTACTGTTGTACCCAAGAAGGTAGCGGCTACAACCTCAAGTAGCAGCGGTGACCCACAGATGGTCGTGGAGACTCAAGAAGAAATGCGACCACCGAGATGGTCGTGAAAGCTCCAAAGAATAAAATGCGACTCATCGAGAGGTCGCCACGACCACCGAGATGGTCGTGGATAGAACAGAGGCAACCGCAGGCCTCCGTCAAGATGGTGGCGGTTCTGCCCACCGTGCGGAAAGGAGATCGTTGCGACGTTCCTCCCGCACCCAAAGAGAAACTGGGTTACGTAATCAAGAAGAAGAGTATTTCAACTTGCGGCGACTTCTTTGGGCTCGCTTCCATCGAGGGTCTTCGCTTTCAGATCTCGCGATCGAAGTCCCCATCCCAACGATATTCCCAATAGAGGGATACCTTTGATAATGAACGCCTTGAGAAGGTTTGGTGGGACCAAGTCACGAGGGTAGACAAGTCAAGATCCCTGAGTCGGTTTACTCGATGTTTGCTCGATCAACTATGAATGTAAGTACTTAATCGTACTTATATATACAGTATAATCTTCTCTTGTTTCTCATCGTCTTTTCATCTTGCGTAAAGCCATAGAGCAAATTGTCGTTGTCGGTGAATATCATCGACAACTTCTAGAGTCGCGACAGAAAGAGGAACTCGCAAACAGCAGAGAGGTGGTAAGTCATCGCTATTCATAGTCACCTTGGATTTGACTACTTATATAGTGCTTACGGATTTGTCATGGAAAAACTCACGACTAGGTAATGGTCGAAAAGACTTATGACCAAAGGGCTTTGTCGAGAAGAACTTACGACTAGGTCAATGGTTGTAGAAGAACTTACAATCGATTGACCCATGCTCATGTCCACTGTTATCCTTTGCAAAGTTAAACAAAGGACGCTAAGACTCTTAGCCGACTCGCCGATTATGAAAAAGAGGAGTCGAAAAAGTTTAGGAAGAGGTATTAGACCTCAGGAAAAAGCTTAAAGAAGCTAACTCGCAACCATGAAGTCGCAGGAAAAATTAAACAAGAAGTGCTTGAACTTAAGATCGCTTATATCTTTGATCTTTACCTAACTCTTGCTTCTTTTCGTAAAAGAAGACGAGACGAAAAAGCTCCGTAATGAAGTTAGAGAGAAAACTTCATTATTCACGAGCTTACTCGTATGTCCAAAAATAAAGATCAAAACCTTGAGACGCCGAGAACTCGAATATCAAGTAAGTAATTTTTACCGCAGTCCTTTACGAAGTTATTTCCCTTTCTCACTTCCACTTCCTTTCTAGCAATGGACGTTAAATTGAGAGAACTTGAGATCAAATCGCGGATAAAGCCGTGATTTATAACTGCACCGCCCTTATTGCAAAGAAGAATGTAGAGGATATTGTATCATGGGAGAAAAAGTATGCCGAGACCGTTGCTTCCCATAATGAAGAGGTCAAGAAGTTGATTCTCAACTAGTGGGTAAGAAATTCTTTTACCCGTGATTATTTTTGTTTTTTTTTCCTCTAGGAGTTTATTTTGTTTGACCAATCTTATTTCTTGAGCAAGTGGTCGAAACAAAAAGCTCATGAGGCTTCGACTTGTACCCAACAGAGATGGAAGCAATGAAGATTAAACTTCAAGGAAACATCACGCCTCTGAACAATGTGCTTGGTGAGCTACATAGTGAGGGAAAGACTCCTCAAGATGATACAATAGCTGCTCACACAAGTACCATTGGGGATCAAGTCGATTTTGCAAGATCCGTGACCACTCAAGGCCAACCAAGTCAATCGATAAAGGAGGCGGTCGAATCGCAGAAGTTATGCATTAGCAAAACTTAAAGCTCATGACCCCAACCTTAATGTGCAACCACTCGGCCGACTTCAACCGCTCTCAAGCGTAGGAAGACGCGTCGATGGAGGAGATGCAATCGTTGGTAGGAAAGTTTCAGAGGAGATGCAGTTGGGCTCTCCTCTTCGTGAGTAGTCTCAGAATGAACTTGTGAAAAACAATCTTTTGTTGATGTAATCCATCTTGTTCTCGCAAATCATCTTGTCGAGTAGTTAGTAACTCAAAAGATAATTAACTAATTTAAAGACTAAGAAATGAAGTCAAATGTAATGACTTTATCCTAGCCCCCGACTATTTGCTTAGTTTGTGAAAACTAAGTAAATAGTTTTGTTCTCGCAAATCATCTTGTCGAGTAGTTAGTAACTCAAAAGATAATTAACTAAATAAAGACTAAGAATTGAAATCAAATTATCCTAGCCCCGACTATTTGTTGAGTTTGTTTAGACAAACTAAGTAAATAGTCTCAGAGAAAGGGTTTCAAAACAGAGAGGTTTGTTTAACTTGTAGTTTTTGGGTCTCAATTGTCATGCATCGGTCGTAAAGGGTGGTAACGAAGTTGACACTAGGAAGTTCCTTCTAGTGGGCGTGACCACGCAGAGAGGAGAGGCTTCGACTAGGTAATGTTAACATCTCCGACTAGTTTAATCAAATCGAGAACGGCAACTTGAGTTAAGCAAACGCGTCTAGAGGACTTTAAAATATTTACTCGTCCTTCTCCCCGTGGACTCGATAAGTCTGTCCCGGTAGCAAGAGTAGGAAATCGAACAAAGCTAGAAGCTCCTTCCAGCAAGGTGACCACGCAGAGAGGAGAAACTTCGACTAGATGTGTCTCTTCCTCCCACCAGCTTGAGATGAAACGAGTACACCCAAGACGGTTAAGCAAATCGAGAAAGTGCGCTCTTCTTAGAGTATTTTTCAAATTAATCAAGAAATAAACTAAGGTGAAAAGAGTTGGCCTTCAAAAATATTTCGACTAAATAAAACCCGAAGTTCTTTGTGTTGGCCATAAAAGCGAGTAACGAGTCGACACTAGGAAACTCCTTCTAGTGGGGTGACCACATGCAGAGAGGAGAGGCTTGACTAGGTGATGTTATCTCGCCTTCGACCAAAGGTAAAGAAAACTCGGTGTTTAAAACATAGTCGAAAAATAATGAAAGCACTACTCAAAAGTAAGACAATAGAGATAGAAAAACCCGATTCTTTATTGTCCTAATGGTGGTTACACATAGAACTTGCGTGAATCGGGTCGATGTTCCAAGAATTGAGAGAACCCGCCGCCTTCCATTGCCAATCGCATCAACCTCGACGAGTAACTTCACCATCGTAAGGACCTTCCCACTTGGGAGAAAGTTTGTTCCGATTAGACTTGGATTGGCAAAGCCTCAATACTAAGTCACCTACAAAGAAGGTCTGCGAGGTTGAACCTCACGATCGTAGTATCTTCGCAGGCTTGTTGGTAGATTGCCGAACTAATTAGGGCTGGTTTCTCCTTTCTTCAAGTAGATTAATATCATCTGCGTCAATTTGTTCCTGGTTGGAGTCCGTGAATGTTTCGACTCGTGTTGACCGTATCTTTAGTTCCGGAGGAAGCATAGCTTCAAAGACCAAGACTAAAAAGAAAGGTGTTTCTCCAGAGTCTGACGGTAGTTGTACGAATCGCCCATAATACTGAGGGTAATTCTTGTACCCAAGCCCCGAGCGCTTGATGAGTCGGGTCAAGACTCGAGTTTTAATTCCTCTCATTATTTGGCCGCTTGCACGCTCGACGCCCCATTACTCTGGGGATGGGCCATGTACATAACATAACTTGGTACCCAACTCGTCGCAAAATTCCTGAAATTTTGCGCCAAAATTGCTTACTATTATCTGTAATTATTCGACTTGGTACTCCAAATCGAGTAATTACGATCTCATCATAAACCGCTTTGTCGCTTCGTTGTTATCCCAAATCCACAAGTTCGCTTCAATCCATTTTGTGAACGATCAATAGCCACAAAGGAACTCAAACCTCCCGGAGCTTTAGGAAACGGTCCTGTGATATCAAGACCCCAAAGTTGCAAAAGGCCAAGATAGAGGTATTGTTTGTAATGCCCGAAATTTGGTTGGTGTATTTGCTCGCTATGAAACCGCATCGACACACTTTTTAACCAACTCTTTAGCATCGTATAGGGTCATTGTACAAGAAAACCTTGTCGAAAAGCCTTGCCGACCAACGCTCAGAGGAAGCATGATTTCCACAAATGCCACCATGTATGTCGTGAAGGAGTGTTAATCCTTCGCTCATGAATGCATCGCATGAGCACCCCTTGAGTACCTTGTTTATAGAGAACTCCTTCACCAAAGTATACATTTTGGCTTTTCGATAAGCGATCCGCCTCGAGATCGCCTTCGCATGTAACCCTTCAAGATAATCATAGATGGGCGCCATCCATGTATCCTCGTATTCTAGAGAGGTCGCCTCAATAGGAGGTGTCTCGCTCTTCGACCTGAGAAGGCTTCGAGTTGTTCCAAGAAGACTCCTTTTGGTACTTCAGATCCGAAGAAGCTATTCGAGCAAGTCGGTCTGCGAGGAAATTATCCTTTCGAGGATGAATTGTGCCTCAAACCTAAAAAATGCTTTTCTAGCTTACGATTCGATAAGTACCGAGACATTGTCGGGTTAGAGCACCGGTACTTTTACCGACTTGATTCACGACTAGTTGAGAGTCTCCTCTCACGAGTAGTCGGCGAATCGAGCGCGCCACGTCAGATACCGCCTAGCAAACCTTCAGATTCTCGCCACATTATTAGTGGCCCGAAAGTTTAATTGTATGGCATACTTTAAGGTCTCTCCTAGGAGATACCAGACCACCCCAAATTTCGAGCCACTTAAAGTAAGCGACCGTCAGTACATCGATCCCATCGGTCGGGAATCAGATCGGGATCCTGAACAGTTCAGATTTGTCCATTCGCGACAAAGTCCGCCAAGATCTGGGATTTAACGGCCGTTCGACACGAATGGATGTCGAACTCCCAAGTTCGACCGACCATTTTGCCATGCGCCCCATTGCTTCCTATTCGAGGATCGCTCCCAAGGGAAACTCAGACGCATAGCTAGTTTGTGCGCTGAAAATAATGCCGCAGCTTCTCAAGACATGAGGAGGGCATACTGAAGCTTTTGGACCCGAGGGTAACGCCTTAGGTCCGTGTAAAACTTCACTTACGTAGTAAACCGGTCGCTGTACATTTTCACGTTCTACAACCAAGATCGCTACCGATCGCCTGTGGCGTGGCGACTAGGTAAACCAAGAGTTTTTTCCGCCTCGAGAGACCGTAATAGGAGCACTCAGAAGGTACCTCTTGACATCCTCAAAGGCAGCGCTTGCCTCATTCGACCACTCAAAACTTTCGTGTCTCCTTAGAAGTTTAAAGAAAGGTAGTCCCTTTTCTCCCGATCGTGCGATGAAACGACTTAGAGCCGCCATGCACCCAAAGTGAGTTTCGGACTTCTTTCCGTAGTTGAGGGCGATTTGTAAAATGGCTTTTATCTTTTCGATTCGCTTCAATTCCTCGATAGATACTAGGAATCCAAGCAATTTTCAAGAGATTCCAAACACACACTTCTCGTGATTAAGTTTTAAGCGATGTTTTCTCGAGATTGTCGAATGTTTCTTGTAGGTCGGTAATATGATTAAGTTTCTTGATGCTTTTGACAACTAAGTCATCAACATAGGCTTCTAGATTTCGCCTAATTGAGATGAAAAAGTTGCTCGCATCAAGCGCTGAAAAGAAGCGCCGGCATTTTTAGACCAAATGGCATTTTGACATAGCAAAATATACCAAATGGTGTAATAAATGCGGTCTTTTCTTCATCGCCTAGACACATATTAATCTGGTGATATCCGAATATGCATCTAAAAACTTAACATTTCACAACCTCGCAGAGAGTCAACCAACCGATCGACACGAGGTAAAGGAAAATCGTCTTTTGGACAAGCTTTATTAAGATCAAGAAGTCACGCACATACGCCATTTGCCGCTTGACTTTCTAACCATTACAGGTTAGCCAACCATTCGGATGGTTGACCTCTTATAAAGCCCGCTTAAGTAGCTTATCCAATTCGATTTAATAGCATCTCGCCGATCAGGCAAATCTCCGCAATTTTTGTTTTACGGTACTTTGTCGCCGTAAGGCTAGCTGTGCTCGATCACCTCCCCGGGACTCGGGCATGTCGGATGCTTGCCTTGAATACATCTGCGCTAGCTCGGAGGAAGGTGATGAGGGCGCCTTCCTATTTGGGGTCGGAAGTATCCCTCGATGCGTATCAGCGATCTTCGAGGGCTCCCTGCGCCCGTGAGGAACCTCTTTGACTTTGTCGCTCGGCTTTGGTGCAGTTTTTAGGCTTCAACTTGCTAGTCGAAGGTCGACTTTCTTCTCGAGTTGGTATTTGTCCTACCATCTCAAGGGATCGACGATCGCAGTATGCGCCATCTTCTTGTCACAATGGATTGTAATTACTCCTTTGGGACTCGCATCTTAATACATTGATATCCATAATGAGTAGCCATTAGAATTTTGCCAAAGTTGGTCGTCCGAGTATGGCGTTATATGTCAGATCGAAATCGACCACATCAAAGGAGATTTTCCGTCCCGAAATTACTTGGTGAACCAAATGTTAAAGGAAGAGAAACTTGACCAATTGGTTTGGTCAAGATCCCAGACAATCCCATGGAAAGAGTATCGCATCGGTCTTACTTTGGTCCCGGTACTTGCATGTCATCCAGGCACTCAGAATAAAATATTTAACGAGCTTCCACCATCAACCAAAACTCGATTGACCCGACAATTGTTGATGGTGGGTTCGACCACGATTGGGTATCGACTGTCGAGTCGAAGGATCGGGCAATCACTCTTCTCGAAAGAAATGGTGACTTCGACCACTTCGTAATTTATTGACGAGAGGAGGATCTATGGAGTTTACTCGCGCTCAGCAGACCTTGAGTGCCGCTTTGATTCATATGCCGATGATCCCCGTAGATGTGTTCAATGGTGTGTTGCGGATCCCGAACAGCATCTCCTCTTCATCATCGAAGATTTATGACCACTTGTTTGACCTACCGCCGAGGGTGGGAAGTGGTCCTTGTCGTTGTAGTAGTCTTCAAGCTTTCGTTGGAAGACCTAGCTATGGAAGGTCATGCCCTTCCTTTTTATGGAAAGGACACCACCTAGGCTTATCATTTTTCCGATCGGGGCGCTTACCTTTGCCTCTGCTCGGAGTGTGGCTTGATGTGCGTGGCTCTTTATCATTCATGTACCAATACCTCCTTGGAACCGCTGGTTTTTGACCCTTCATCTTATTCTTGGACTTTTTGCTTTCTTATCCTTCTTCTTACCAACTTCACCGCTCTCGAGATGGATTGTCTTCACGATCGATTGTGTTGTTCCACTCGACCGCCTCGAGGCAGAGTATATCGATCGCCATTTCAAGAGTTCGCGATGTAATAGGAGGATTTAAAGCAATATCCTCTCGTTATCCTTCTACTACGGACTCGCTTGAAAGCCCCGATGACAGATGAATCGAAACTTAGGAATTGAGTTACTGAACCCGATCAAGCGCTTGATGAACTGGCGCAATGTCTCGTTGTCATTCTCGCCTCATCCGTGCAAGTCATCCTCCTTTCTGTATGCATTGTATGTGCTTGGAAATTTGCCAAGAGAAGATCGCAGAGATGTTGCTAAGAATAGATCGACTCGAGTGGTTGGTTTAGTAACCACGATCGAGCGATCCTTCGAGCACACGCTTGGAAGGTAATTTGCCATCACATGCTCTCTCCTCCTGCCGCTCGAGCAAATTGCTAGTAAATTTGAAGGAATTCGATGGGATTTTGGGAACCATCAAACTTCTCCATGTTCACCGGTCGAAAACGAGGTGGCAATGAACAGCTCGGAGATCAGGCGAGAATGCCCGACATCCAGTAATGACTTCTTGACGCCTCCTTTGCAGAAAAGAAGGGTTGATATCATCAGGTGGTCGTACTCGACGATACCCAAGAATAAAGTTGACCCGAATTGTAATAGGTCTCGGTCCCACGAGGGAATACTCGTAGTTTATCTCTTATTGCAGATTTCCATGTCGGAGTGGTGAACGATCACCTTTCCGAGGAGCTTGTTGATCATCAGTCATTTGGAAGACATTTCTTCGAGTAGGAGATCGACACGACTTGTTGTTGCGCCGATTTCTACGCGGTGATATGTTGATTGATTGGTAGTCGAAGAAGTCGATGGGTACGACTACTTGAATGATGTCGACGAGGAGCTTCCAATTTTTTCATTGTATTCGAAGTTTTGTGCGATCTCTTCAAATAAGAGGTCGAGCTGCGCTCGGGCTAGCTCTTGAGTTGGATTCTCGAGCAAATCATTGATGTGCCGGAGCTCTCGAGCTTCCTCGATTGATATTGAATACGCCAGCAAATTCTTCCGAGCTTCAATCTTCTTCCTTGAATTGCCTCAAGATTTTCCATGTTAGACTCTTGAGATTGCCTCAATGAAGCGCGAGAATGTCGAGGATTTCCTGGCGCTCATGAAGGCGCTGGTCGGTCCGCCAGCTGGTGGTGTCCCGCCATTGCCACGAGGGGGGCGCAGTGTGACCTTCGAAGGGTCTCCATCTCGGTCTCTAGAAGAGTGATCTTGATCGAGGGAAGGACGAAGACCTCCTGCTGATGATTCTCACTTGCGCCGAGGCCCTCCGCTTGAGGAGTCGCCGAGAGACACCATCCGGCGACTTGGAGTAATCCTCCAAGTAGGGAAGTCCGGTTATAACTGTCTCGTCGGCAGTGTGACCATGGAGAGATGGTCGAATTTGCAGGAAAAGCATGCTTGATCCCGCTCTCTCTGGCGTTATCCAGAGAGAGAGAATCACCAGATCTTGGTGAAGTCCTGCATGTGGCTTCTAGAGCTTGCCTCACCAAGTCGGACCGCCTTAGGGAACTTGGACACTTCGAGGAAAAACTCTCGTCAGGTCGTGAGTCCACCTGGTGTGGTCCCGGTCGATTGACCTTGCCCTTGAGAGGGTAGATTCTCTCTTGGACGCATTCAGGGGGATAAGGATCCTCCTCAACTCCACCGGCGACATTGTCTCCTCGGATCTGTGGAAGATCCCTGAGGCAAGAATGCCATAGGATGAGTCATCACTTGTTCAGAATCGAATCCCGCATCCATGTCGACGTCACAGACCGCCAAGTCGAACCAGTTCTCCTCGCTC
Source organism: Phyllostachys edulis (assembly GCA_036346405.1). NCBI lineage: Eukaryota > Viridiplantae > Streptophyta > Magnoliopsida > Poales > Poaceae > Phyllostachys > Phyllostachys edulis. Next base: position 52,395,741 of record CM070554.1, on the reverse strand, counting down.
CATTCTCCGCCATGAGTGCATGAGATTTGGAAAACAGAGAGAATGTTGACAAGAAATTACCGAAGATCCCCACGGTCGGCGCCTAACCGCCGGTGTTTTAGAACCGAACTTACGTAAAGATTGTTTGATTCGGGGTCTCCTAGAATAGAATCATGCGAGAGATTGACACGGAATTTTTATACTGTGTTCGGCCTTCTCCGGAGAGAATAACAACCCTACTCCTGTGTGTATGGTATTGAGTGTATATTGAACAATCGGGAAAAACTAAGACTATTACAGATAGTGCTTGTATTCCCGATGGCTCGATCCCTCTCCTTTCTCTAGTTGCCGCCTTTTATAGTACGTGAAGGAGCGGCGATTACTCTAGTAAAGCGGCTACTCATCACCTCTGAACGGCGATGTTGGTAGTAATTACCGTGTATTAATTCCTCCACGTCGCTCAATGACTATATACCGTAGATAATGGGGTATTACGTGCCATTATTCTCGAGAATAACAACAGATGATGATTGTTTGAATCCCTTAATCAATAAGACCCACTTGTCCGCAGTGTTCATTTGATTATAAGGTGGTCGTATGACCTAGTCATAGAGGAATCTACGACTATGAGGTAGTCGTAGCAAGACTTACGATTATGGGATAGTCGTAGCATAACTTACGACTATGGGGGTGGTCGTAGAAGAACTTACGACCATCCATTTGGTTCTTCCTTCATAACATTAAGGGGTACACTCAGGATTTTGCTGGCCAACAACCCTCTATGATGTGAAAGAGATGGTTAAGAAATGTGTACAATGCCGTTTATAACAGCAAATACATCAACCAAATTTCGACATTACAAACAATTCCTCTATCATGGCCTTTTGCGACCTGGGGTCTCGATATCCTAGGACTGTTCCCAAGGGCTCTAGGAGGTTTCGAGTTTCTTTTTGTGGCTATTGATACGTTCACAAAATGGATTGAAGCTTCGAACTCAGGATCGATAACAAATGCCGCAAAATGGTTCATGATGAGAAGCGTGATTACTCGATTTGGAGTCCCCAGTCGAATAATCACAAACAATGGTAAACAATTTTCGAGCGCAAAATTTCAGGAATTTTGCAACGAGTTGGGTACCAAGCTCTGTTATGCCTCTGTCGCCCATCCCCAAAGCAATGGGGCAGTCGAATGAGCGAATGGCCAAATAATGCAGGGAATTAAAACTCGAGTCTTCGACCAGCTTGTTAAGTGCTCGAGGGCTTGGGTACAAGAATTACCCTCAGTATTATGGGTAGTTTGTACGACCGCTAGTCAGGCAACAGGCGAAACACCTTTTTTCCTAGTCTTTGGTGCCGGGCCATGCTTCCGCCGTAACTAAAGATCGTGTCTATAAGGGTCGAGAGTTGCAATGACTTTCGGCCCAAGAACAACTTCGAGCGGATGACATTAACTCCGCTCAAGAAAAAGAAATCAGCCTTAATCCGCTCAAAGAAGATACCAACAAGCCCTGTGCAAATACTACGATCGTAAGGTCCAACCTCGCAGCCTTATTGTAGGTGACTTGGTATTGAGGAAGATTCAATCCCAGTCTAATCGGAACAAACTTTCTCCTAAGTGGGAAGGTCCTTACACAGTGGTCAAAATTATGCGTCCAGGCTCGGTACGACTAACAATGGAAGATGGCCGGGTTCTCTCTAATTCTTGGAATATTGACCAGTTACACAAATTCTACGTGTAAACGACCAACCATTCAATAAAGCATCAGGTTCTTTCTATCTTTATTGTTTTACTTTGGGTAGCGCTTTGATATTTCTTTCAACCATAACCTGGTCAAAGGTCCGCCCTCAACCAGTTCCTAGTCGTGAGCTTTCTGACGACAACACACTGGTCGTAAGACATCCTACGACCAGTACCCAGTTCATCTTTACACTGGTCGAAAGGATGGTAACGCCACCTAGTCGAAGCCTTTCCTCTCTACACGTGGTCCCGCCCACTAGAAGGAACTTCCTAGAGTTGACTCATTCCTCCCTTTTTTACCAACACAAAGAGCTTGGGTTCAAAACATGGTCGAAATAATAACAAGCCAACTCTTAGTACCTTAGTTTATTTCTTCATTCATCTTTTTTGGAAAATAAACTAAGCAGAGTACACTTTTGACGAGGATCTAACAATCCTCATTTTATCTTTTATCTATAATTTTATTATGGGTAAATATGATGTCATGTGGTCCCTAGGTATACCCCTTATATTTACAAGGGAGAAGCCTACAGTGGTCGTGAAGTTCTTCTAATGCATCACCCCCATAGTTGTAAGTCTTGCTACGACTACCTTATGGTCGTAAGTTCTTCTACGATTACTATCCAGACGTAAGTTATTCTACGACTACCTCATAGTCGTAAGATCTTCTACGACCAGTTCAGCCATGACTACCTTGTGATCAATAAAACCTACAGATGAGTGGGTCCAATTGATTAAGGAATCCAAGCAACAAGATACGTTATTTACTCTCTAAGTAATAGCACGTAATACTCTATTATCTCGACATAAGTAATCGCCAAAGCGACGTGAAGGGGTTACCACTCCGATGATTACTGCAAACATGCGCCCGTTACTGGATTTGATAAGGCGCCTCTTCACCAGGGGAAAATGGCTATTCCTTCACGACTATATAAAGGTACCGATTGGAGGGGACAACGGGCAAGGAGAAAGACAGTTAGACACTATCTTCTGTAATAGCCTTAGTCTTTTCTCCCAATTGTACGAAACACACTCAATACCATGCACTCACAGGAGTAGGGTTGTTATTCTCTCCGGAGAAGGCCTAAACCTGTATAAAAATACCCGTGTCAATCTCTCTGCGTGATTCCATTCTAGGAGACCCCCCGAATCAAACAATCTTTACGTAAGTTCGGTTCTAAAACACCGACAACGTTCAAATTTGCTCAACTACTCTCGATAAACTCGGTTTGTTTTAACTGGTCAGAGGAAGTTGCAACACCTAGTCGAAGACTTTCCTCTCTGCACGTGGTCTTGCCCACTAGAAGAAACTTCCTAGCGTCATTCTGTTTCTAACTCTTGCTACCATAGTGAACATATTGAGTGCATTGAAATAAGTTGGACAAATTTTATAAAGGAACTCCAGAAGTTTATCTAACTCAAGTTGACCGTTCTTGATTTGATTAATCTGATCGGAGATGGTAAAATCACCTAGTCGAAGCCTTTCCTCTCTGCATGTGGTCCTACCCACTAGAGGGAACTTCCTAGTGTCAACCGGTTCCTACTCTTTCGACTAGTGCGAGATAATCGTGATCGCAAAACTACAAGTTAGCTAAACCGCTCTCTTTTTCAGAAAACCCATTTAGTACTATTTACTCGGTTTATCTAAATAAACTAAGCAAATAGTCGGGGGCTAGGATAAAGTTATTAACTTGACTTCAATTTTTAGTCTTGCTCTTTTTTCCCATGCATTATCTTATGAGTTACTAACTACTCAACAAGATGATTTTTTCGTAAAAAGGAAGGATTGTATATCAACATCAACAAAAAACTTGTCTTTACTGGATTTAGGAAAATTACTCGCTAAGGGGTTTTATTTCCATACCTCCATGACTAACTCGTGATCGGATGCAATGTCGCCATTAACCGCCTCGCTTACGCTTCAGAAAGCAGCGGTTGTTCACGATCGGTCTGCAGTTTAAGTTGGGATTCTAAAATTTGTCCGCCGAGGAAGTCAGTCTGTTTTACACCTCGTTTAAATTACCTTCTTGACCAAGTCTTTTCTGGTCAAAAGTAACAATGGTTGGAAAGTTTCTACTTCCAACCACAGTACCGCGACCACTCGGGGACCGTTAGATCTTCTACGATCACCTTGCGAGCCACAAGGTTATCCTACAACTTTCTTGACTAAGTAAATTTCTAGTCAAATGAAACATTAGTCGAAGATTTTTTTCCTTCGACCACCTTTTCCACTTAACATCTATCTTGGTCAGAAGATCATCTACAGCTCCTTTCTCAAGCAAGCTATTTTTCGCTTAAGCTGGGGGGCTAGATGACGAGGATATAACAATCCGCATTTAATCATTTATCCATAATTCATATTATGAGGTAATAATGACGTCACATAACTCTTGAGTATACCCCTTAAATATTAATAAGGAGAAAATTTGGAGGTCGAAGTTCTTCTCTAATCGCCTGCATACTCTGTGGTCTTCCTATGACTACCCCATAGTCGTAAGTCCTTATACGACTATCCCATGATCGTAAGCTCTACTACGATCAGTATGCAGTCGTAAGCTTTCCTACGACCATCCTCTGGTCGTAAGACCTTCTACGACCAGGCCCTAGTCGACAAGGCTCACAGACATGTGGGCCTAGTCGATAAAGGAATCTTCTGCACCGTATTCAAAATACGGGCAGTAAAACTACGCCATTATTTCCTAAGATAATGGCACGATTTTAACTCCCTTTTATGATTGTCGGTGTTTTAGAACCGAACTTACGTAAAGATTGTTTGATTCGGGGGGTCTCCTAGAATAGAATCATGCAGAGAGATTGACACGGGAATTTTTATCTGTGTTCGGCCTTCTCCGGAGAGAATAACAACCCTACTCTTGTGTGTGTATGGTATTGAGTGTATATCTTGAACAATCGGGGAAAAACTAAGACTATTACAGATAGTGCTTGTATTCACGATGGTTCGATCCTCTCTCCTTTCTCTAGTTGCCGCCTTTTATAGTACGTGAAGGAGCGGCAAGCACTCTAGTGTAAAGCGCCTCATCACCTCTATGAACGGCGCATGTTGGTAGTAATTACCGGTGTATTAATTCCTCCACGTCGCTCAACAGACTATATACCGTAGATAATGGGTATTACGGTGCCATTATTTGGAGAATAACAGCGTTTGATGACTGTTTGAATCCCTTAATCAATAAGACCCACTTGTCTGCAGGTTCATTTGATTATAAGGTGGTCGTGGCTGACCTAGTCATAGAGGAATCTATGACTATGAGGTAGTCGTAGCAAGACTTACGATTATGGGATAGTCGTAGCATAACTTACGACTATGGGGGTGGTCGTAGAAGAACTTACGACCATCCATTTGGTTCTTCCTTCATAACATTAAGGGGTACACTCAGGGTTCACATGACGTCATATTTACCTATAATAAAAATTATAGATAAAAGGTAAAATGAGGATTATTATATCCTCGTCAATGATGATAATTGCCTAGCGACGTGGGAACGTTTTAACTCTTACAGTAACCTCTAGTAACGGTGCCACGATCTGGATGATTAAGTGACCTTTTATTAAGAGGACTAATGGCGTACATTATGGGGATGGTATAAAAGGCAAGGATCATCAGAGCAATAGGGAGAGCCACAATTCTGAGAAGTACAATACTCTAGTTTTCTGGCTTGATCTTGTAATCCAGTATACTCAATACATACACACAGGAGTAGGGTTGTTATTCTCCCAGGAGAAGGCCCGAACCTGTATAAAATTCCCGTGTCTCCATCTCTGTGTGATTTTGAGACTAGAGGAACCCCCGAATCAAACAATCTTTACGTATGTTCGGTCCTAAAACACCGACAGATTCCATCATGGCTAATGGGACTTGGGAGATCATTGAACGTCCTATCGGGTGTAAACCTGTTGGATGAAAGTGGATCTTTAAAAAGAAAATGAGGCTTGACGGTACTATTGATAAGTACAAGGCAACTTTTGATACTTACTCTCCTGTTGCCAGATTGACCACCATTCGTGTGCTTATTGCATTAGCTTCTTCCCATAGTCTACACATTCATCAAATGGATGTGAAGACAACTTTCCTTAATGGAGAGTTTGAGAAAGAAATCTATATGGAGCAACCAGATGGTTTTGTGATTTCTGGACAGGAAAGTAAGGTATGCAAATTAATCAAATCCTTGTATAGTCTAAAGCAAGCACCTGAACAATGGCACGAAAAATTTGATAAAACTTTAACATCTGCTGGTTTTTCTGTAAATGAGGCAGATAAGTGTGTGTATTATCGTTATGGTGAGGGTCAAGGAGTTGTTTTGTGTTTGTATGTCGATGACATACTTATATTTGGGACAAACACTGCTATTATTAACGAGGTCAAATCTTTCTTATCTAGATACTTTGATATGAAACACCTAGGAGAAGCAGATGTTATTCTGAATATTAAATTGATCAGAAATGAGGATGGGATCACTTTGAACCAATCCCATTATGCTGAGAAAATCTTGAGCTGGTTTGGTTTTGAGAACTATAAGATTTCCCCAACTCCTTATGATGCTAGTGTTAAGCTTCGAAAGAATAAGGGATTAGGCAAAAATCAATTGAGATATTCACAAATTATTGGGTCCCTTATGTAACTATCTGGTGCCACAAGACCTGACATATCATTTGCCGTGAGCAAATTAAGTCGGTTTACTTCTAACTCAGGAGATGATCATTGGGAGGCACTTGAGAGAGTGTTGCGCTACTTGAGAGGCACAACCTCATATGGAATTCACTACAATGGGTATCCATATGTATTAGAAGGATATAGTGATTCAAACTGGATCTCTGATGTAGATGAGATCAAAGCTACATGTGGGTATGTGTTTACCCTTGCAGGTGCTGTAGTTTCATGGAGGTCATGTAAATAGACCATATTGACAAGGTTAACCATAGAAGCAGAACTTGTAGCACTAGACACAGCTACTGTTGAGGCTGAATGGCTTAGAGAGCTTCTGTTGGACTTACCACTAGTTGAGAAACCAATACCAGCAATCCTAATGTACTATGATAATCAAACAATGTTGATTAAGGTTACAAGTACTAAGGATAACATGAAGTCCTCTAGACATGTGAAGCGCATGCTTAAATCTGTCAGAAAACTGAGAAACTCTGGAGTGATTATTGTGAATTATATACGAACTGAAAAAAATCTAGCAGACCCCTTCACAAAGGGGCTAGCACAGAAGACAATTTCCGTTGTGTCTATGGACATGGGAATGAGGCCCATTGGAGTTACAACTCAACAGTAACCCATGCCGTTTTGATCGGAGATCCCGTGACTTAGGCAATGGGAAAAACAAGTTGATGTTTGAACAAGAGAGTACATTTTAATAAAATATGTATGGAAGAGGATGGCTTAAAGCCTTAATGTATTCTAGTGTCCAATGAGGGAAAAATGTATTAGACTACAAGATACCTAGAATGAATACATCTACTTGAGCTAAACTGAGGTCGCAGTTCACGAGAATTGGGGCATTCTCTAGAAAGCTCATGAGCAGATAAAGGAGCATGACCATATAAAGCTCCGGTTAGGCTTAGTTCTTTGACAGCCTAGTATCAGTTGAGATTTCAAGTGAAATCTAATCACGAAAGACTGTGAATTCAAGGCATAGTCCATTCATTAGTAGTGAGGAGATGAATCTTGTTATTCTAGGTGCAAGTTCAACCCGTACGGGACTTACACTAAAAGACTGGTATATTAACAACTCTTCAGCACAAAAGTCTTTATCTTATTCTTTGCTGCTTGCCTTGGAATTGGTGGCGTATTGTTAGAATTGGGCCCTTATTTATAAAGGCCCATTCATTCCTAAATTCCAAAGCATGCATGGTTTAGTCCCATACTGCCTAGCCAAGTAGTGGTTTAGCCAGGACGTCCTCTTGGACCTCCCTTGGAGATTTCTCTTGGACCTCTAGGAGATACTCTTGGACCTCCCTTGGAGTGTGGAGATCCTCTTGAACCTCCAAGAGATCTTTTGGACCTCCCTTGGATCACTCCAAGAGAGTGTGGTTGGAACACTGTGGTCCCATTGGACCTCCCTTGGAGAACGTGGTCAAAGCTGTGCAACACTTTGATGATCAAGGAAAGTCAGCCGGCACTTCATGAAGAGTTCCAGAAGCTCAAGCTTGAGTTGGTGGAAAAAGGCTTCTTGGCTGCCGTAGAAGTCCAACCCACCCTGCAAGGTCAAATCAGGAAGGCTCAAACCAAAGATGTGGACATCTAGGAGATCAAAAGCAACATGAAGAAGGGTAAATGCTTAGAGTTTTCAGAAGATGAGCATGGTACCATTTAGTTCAACAAGCGCATTTGTGTACTAGATCAGTAAGAGCTCAAGCAGCTGATACTCAAGGAAGCACATGAGACCTTGTACTCCATCCACCCCAGAAGCACGAAGATGTACCAAGACCTCAAGGAGCTCTATTGGTGGCCTAGCATGAAGCGTGAGATCGCTGAGTATGTGGCGCAGTGTGATGTTTGCCAGCGAGTAAAAGCAGAGCATCAAAGACCTCCTAGACTTTTGCAGCCTCTAAGCATACCGGGATGGAAATGGAAAGAAATTGGCATGGACTTTATCACTGGTCTACCTAGAACCAAAGCTAGATATGACTCTATCTGGGTAGTCATGGATCGTTTAACCAAAGTTGCTCATTTCATTCCAGTCAAGACCACTTACTCAGGAGACAGACTTGCATAAATATACATGTCAAGAATTGTATGTCAGTATGGAGTGCCTAAGAAGATTATGTCGGATCGAGGATCTCAGTTCACTTCAAGGTTTTGGCAAAAGTTGCACAGTGTTTTGGGCACCAATTTCAACTTCAGCACTGCCTACCACCCTCAGACAGATGGTCGAACTAAAAGAGTGAATTAGATTCTAGAAGATATGTTGAGAGCATGTGCTCTAGAGAACCAAACCAGTTGGGACAGATTGTTGCCTTATGCAGAGTTTTCTTACAACAACAGTCATCAGTCAAGCTTGCAGATGTCCCCATTTGAAGCCCTCTATGGAAGGAAGTGTAGGACCCCATTGTATTAGACAGAGTCAGGAGAAGGACAAGTGCTTGGACCAGAAATATTGAAGGAAGCCGAAGATCAAGTTAAGTCCATCAGAGAAAAGCTGAAAATAGCCCAGAGTAGGCAAAAGAGCTATGCTAATAATCGATGTCGAGATTTAGCTTTCATACCTGGAGATCATGTGTACCTTAAGGTATCACCTCTCAAAGGAATGCGTTGGTTCAGAGTTAGCATGAAGCTTGCACCAAGGTACATTGGACCTTTTCCAATCCTTGCTAGAAAAGGAGAAGTTGCTTATAAGTTGGAGCTCCCACCTTAGTTGTCTGGAGTGCACGATGTCTTCCATGTGTCCTAGTTGAGGAAGTGCTTGCATGTGCCAGAAGAGCAAATGCCCCTGGAAGTAGTCGACCTCCAAGAAGACCTCTCTTACCAGGAGCAACCCGTCAAGATCTTGGAAGTATCCGAGCGTGTAATAAGAAGCAAGATCATCCGGTTCTGCAAGGTCCAGTGGAGCAACCACTCTGAAGAAGAAGAAGCCACTTGGGAGCGCGAAGAGGACTTGAAGACCGAGTTCCCACACCTATTCCTTAGCCAGCCCGAATCTCAGGGTCGAGATTCCCTTTAAGGGGTGTAGGTCTGTAACATCCCAATTTTCTAGAGTTCTTAAGAGTTTTCAAAATAAAAATAACCATTCGGTTTTGTTGATTTGCTCAAGCTTAACTAGAAGATTTTGGAAATTTGGAGGCTTAATGTGAATTAATCAAACTTCAACTAATGCAAAAGTTGGGTTTGTTTGGAGTTATTTGAGATCTGGTGTTGTTTTTCCTTCTCTTTGTTCGTTCAGACCTCCCCGGTTGGACCTCCCCTTGTGTCATTTGTTTGGACTTCCCTTTAGTCCAGGCCTTCCTTTGGTTTAGACCTCCTTTCGGTGTAGACCTCCTTCTCTGTTTGAACCTTCCTTCGGTTTTGACCTCCCCTTGGGTCACGACCACCCTGAGGTGCTCCAAGCTCGGGTTTATGTTTCAAACATCCTTGATTTCCGAATTTCAAAGTTCGGGTTGAATCTCTCCTTTATGGACCTTCCTCTCATTCAACCCCCTTTTCTTCTCGCTCTTAGGATCTCCTTTGGGCTCATCTTGATTGCCAGGATCTCCTTTGGGCTCATCTTGATCGTCAGGATCTCCTTTGGGCTCATCTTAACCATCAGGATCTCCTTTGAGTTCATCTTGACCGTCAGGACCTCTTCCTCAGGACCTCCTCGTGCTCAAGACCTCTTCCTCAGGACCTCCTCCTCAGTCCAGACCTCCCTTTTCGTTTGGACCTCTCCGCTTATGAATCATTTTCTCCCTCTTCGTGCGAGCGCGCTCAGTCCGAGCTGTCCGATCGTGCTTGGACAGTCCAATGAAATTGTGCTGTTCAAGTAGTCCGAACTTCACCTCTGGTTTGGGCCGCCCGATTAAGGTCGGATGGTCAAATGAAGTTGAGTTTGGGCGCGCACGCTTCGGACTGTCTTGGACCTCCCCGTCCTTGTGGTCTTTTTGCAAAGACCACCCTCTTGGTCTTATTGCAAAGACCACCCTTTTGGGTCACGACCTCCCTTGAGGTCCAGACCTCTCCTTTGGGTCACTACCTCCTTTTGGGTTGCGATCTCCCCTTTGGTATTTTTGCAAAGACCACCTCCTTTGGTCTTTTTGCAAAGACCAACCTTTTGGTCACGACCTCCCTTGAGGTCCAGACCTCTCCTTTGGGTCACGACCTCTCCTTTGGTCGTGACCTCCCCTTTGATCTTTTTGCGAAGAACACCCTCATGGTCAAGACCACCCCTTGTGGTTAGGACCTCCCCCTTGGTCTTTTTGCAAAGACCACCCTTATGGTCACGACCTCCCTTTGGTCACGACCACCTCTCCAGTGAGACCACCTTCTCAGGTCCTCTGCTCACCTTCTTCTTCCTCTCGTCGTGTCTCAGTACCGCGGGAGTCTTCGTGCATTAAATGCGGTCACCTCCACCATACCTTGACTTTTCCTCTTTTGTCACCTCTTTTACCCGCTCCTTTCCCTCCATCACCTGCTCCCGTCGTGCGCATTGAATGCGTCGTCCTCCTCTCCGGACCTCCCCGTGCTTTTATAAAGCACCAGAGAGGCCTCTTGCCTCCCTTTTGTTTTCCCAGTGCTTTGGACCTCCCTCCCAGCTCAGACCTCCTTCTGAAGAGCTCTTTCTCCCTCGATAGGAGCTCCGATTCAGTGATTCAAGTTCCTATCTTCGCCTTGATTCCGTGTTTTTCTTTTTAGCTCTAGTTTGGTTCTTTCATTGAAGTTTTTGTGGGTTCATTTTATTTACCTTGTTCCTTTTAGCGCGTAGGATCTGGTTTTTCTGAAGACCTCCTGGACCCAGCATTCTCAACCGAAGAAGCTCAGTTCTTTAGTGAAGGCAAGTCATAGACCTTTGATCATGTTGAACCCATTTTGCAAAAAAGTATATTGTATTGTTATGAACATGCATAGCTAGTTTTATAAAAATGGTTTTGGGAGTAGTTAAGCACCACTTGTTGAATACAACATGTCGACATGTACCCTTGGATACCTGTAGGATGGGTTATCTTAGTTGGATGTCTTTGTATACCAACATGGGTGCGCTTTATTGCTTAGCCATGCTTTAGTAGACGTTGGTCTCGCAATCTCATGACTCAAAGAATGTTGAACTTGACTAATGAGCTATGGAATTGTGGTTATGCCACCTTTGTTAAAATTTGTGAGCTATTGACCAGGGTGGTCATTTGGCAGGGTTGAACTGAAAATGATTTATACTCGGGCGAGTGGATGGTGGTGAGGGTGGGTGCCTTGGGCACACTGGGATGTGGATAGTCTCGCTTGAGCAGCCAACTAAGGACTTAACCTTGTGCGCCATTGATCTGGGTCATTACCGTGCAACCAGAAGTCCATTATGGGGTGGTCCTAACCAACTAATTAGTGAGGTCCTGATGCAGTTCTGCCGTGGTTGACGAATGGCGCAAGAGGGTGCCCAAAGATGGCTAATCCTTTTATGCGTAACTAAGTCGATCGACCTTTGTAAAGGCCTTGTCACGAGCTCTAGACTGCTTACCAAAGGAAGTAAGCATGGGCATCGACGGTTGCCCAACCAACTAGAGGACTTCGTGTCTTGTGGGTAAAGTGTACAACCTCTACAGAGTGTAAAATCTATTCGAATAGCCGCATCCCCGGTTATGGACATGCCCGGTTCTTTCACGCAAGGGGTAGACTGTTTTCTCAAAATGTGGTCATGGCTGTGTTCCGAGTGGTTTAGCTCACGACCAGGGTGGTCGTGAGTAGTCTGGGCACATGACCAGGGTGATTGTGTATTGTTTTCAAAGAACTTGTCTACTTATGTATTATCTCTTTTGAACTTGTGCTTTGTAATCTACTTAATGTATTTTCAGTAAATGTTGCTTTCCGCAAACTAACCATACAGCTGTTCCTTGTCAAGCTTTGCATAAATATTAATTGTATTCATTTCCCTATGATTTGCTGAGTACATTCAAGTTACTCATGGCTTTGCACCCTCTGGTTAATCAGCAGCTGAAGACCTCCCAAGGTGCTCCGAGCACTATGAAAATGAGTTCGTGGAAGACCTCGTGGACTAGGCCGGGGCGTCCTCCACTCGATAGCCTGTGGCTCGCCGAGTGGCTCCACTGCGAGTTTTCTTTTGTTGTTAGCCCTGGGTGGCACCCCTATAAATAAGCTTGACCATAAGGTCTTTTGTTTAATTAATATTAATTTGTCTGCTTCATCTTTCGCTTGTTGTGTGTCGTTGTGATGACGCCGGTGTTGAGCCAGTGCGAGCTAGCTTGCTGATCTTGGGACTAGCTCAATGCACAGAGGCCGGGACGTCCTGGTGGTCCTAGGGACCTTCTAGGTGGTTCTGGAGGACCTCCGGGTGGTCTTGCAGCCCTTCTGGGTGATCCTGAGGGACCTCCGGGTGGTCTTGGAGGACCTCCGGGTGATCCTGTAAGACCTCCCCGGGTCAGGCCCTCACACATTTTATGCATCACTAGTTATTTATGATCTTTGTCTCATTATAAAATCTGGAATTAAAATGATATCCACTTTTCCAACAGCTAGGACCGTGGTAGCACCGCCCCTGGATATCATGTAGCATTTTATTTATAGTTAAATAGCATGTATAACATGATCCTCTATGGAGGTAACAAATTGCACCCCTCTAAAAAAAGTACTAACAAATTGCACTTATAAACAGACAACAATACTATTAGGCTTAGAAAAATGACCCAGTGATATTTATTGCGGGATCCGACTCGGCTGATAGTGTCATCTCGTTCCTTTTATTCTAGCCACCTGATTGTTGTGGTACGTAGCAAGGCCACAACATGGAAAATATGGAGTTTTCAACCTAAATGACACAGTTGTGCTCGGTATTAGTAAAAACGGCTCTCGTCATGTCGTATTGTCAAATTTGGCACAAAAGGCATGCCAGTTGTGGACATGCGTCCATGTCCGTGCCCCTATCCTGCGGAGGTAATCTGCACCGTTTCTGGGTGGCCCGGACCCTTCTCGTGCTGCCACATCGCCGTGTCCGCGCCACCGTAGCCCAGACGGCCACCTTGTCTGTAGCACGATGGCCCGGACATGCTAGCTAGTGTTTGGCCATAGCTCCTTGGCCCAGACAAGCATCGGCCATCCACCTGGCACGCAGACAACGTCGCCTCCGCCCTGCCCACACCCAGACGCTCGAACACACCGCACGCCCTGCCTCGTTTATTCCCTGTGCCGTCCATCAGTCATGTCTCCTGTCCCTATCCATTACATGCATGCTACCCACGTGTAGGAGGGAATCCGATTCCCTCCCGTCGCTCACTCTCTCATTCTTGCTATAAATTCCAAGTAGTGAGTGAGACTCTTCGCTTACTCTCATCATCGCTCGTAGTCTCAGTCGGTTTCATTTTCGTAGACGATTAAGGATTGTTTAGAGCCGCCATTAGCGCTCGTATTAACAAATAATTTTTATCTCATATGTATTGTCTTTATTAACTGTGCAGTTAGTTAATTAGTCGTAGTTAGTTAGTCATAATTAATTAGTTGTAGTTATTTAGGCGTAATTTGTTGTAATTATTTAGGCGTAATTTACTTCCATCGTTATCATTTAGGCGTAATTAAATTTGTGTTATTTAATTAGTTGCAATAAATTAGTTCATAATTATTTAGTCGTAGTTAATTAGTTACTGAATTAATTAGTCATAATTAATTAGTTGCAATTAATCGATTGTAGTTAATTAAGTCTTAACTAATTAGTCATACATAATTAGTCGTAATTAATTTAGTGGCATTATTAAGTTTGTAATTATTTATTTGTAATTAATATGTGGTAATTAATTACTTGAAATTAATTTAGTGGTATTTAATTAATTATGAAGTCGTAATTCTCTTTTTGTAATTCATTTGTGGTAATTAATTGGTCCTAATTAATTTAGAGGTATTTAAATACTCATATTAATTTAGTCACAACTAATTTAGTCCTTGTTATTTAGTCGTAATTAATTTGCTTATAGTTAATTAGTGCATATTATTTTGTTGTATGTATTTAGTCGTAATTTTTAATTTGTAGTAATTTATCGTCATTATTAATTATTCACTAATAATCTGTGTCTTTGATCTCATGTAAGTCATGCTTCTACCGGAACTACTGGAACCGTTCTACGACGAGCATCACTGGTGTAAGCTGTGGGTCATCGGGGACACGGATGGCCCTCCACCCCTCGTACTTCGGTCTGAGAAGCATTACTCAAAGCTCGATGCCCGCTACGTCCCAATCCTTGGGGACACGGGTTTGTTGCGCTTTACAAGGCTGCTCTCAATCAGACGCTACTTCACCCTGGATGGCAGTGTGATGCCAGCATTTGTCGACAGGTGGATACCCGAGACACACCTTCCACTTTCGGTGGGGAGAGATAATGGTCACTCTCCAGGATGTCTCATTCTTGACCGTCTCCCAATCAGGGGTGATCCACTTATTCCTGGCCATCCACCGGTAGACTTGAAGGCCCATTGGGGCATCGGGTTTGGCATACTTGTCCTGGATTGCGCCCATGGTGTCCCTCAAACGTGGTTGAGGAATTTTAGTCAATGCCTGTCGGATACACCTGATGAGGTTGTTAGGACACACTTCGTCACTTACCTTCTCTATCTCTTCAGTTGGACCCTATTTCCCACCATACATGGTCATTGGGTGTACCCAAGCTTTGTCCGCATCGCTGAGTCTTTGGTTGACGCGGAGGCTGGGGTGATGCCTCGGTACAGTTGGGGATCAACCATCCTTTGTGCCACATACAAGGGGTTGTGTGATACTTTGCGGCGCGACACTAGTGTGAAACCAGTCCTTGCTATCTGTTACGTGCTCCTGCAGCTGTGGAGTTGGGAGCACTTTCCCGTTGGGCGGTCCTCCTTTGGAAGAGCAGTGCAGTTGAACCTCGAGTTGCACGACCCGATCGACGGGCCCACTATGGGCTACAGGTGGACTGCTACCCAGTTACACTAGGTCAAGAATAGACCGACAAGGTGCTACTCATTGTTCCACAACGAGTTCTAGTCGTTGCACGACAACGACATCATATGGGCTCCATGGGACCCAAATTTCGTGAACACGGTAGTGTCGCACGAACTATCCATGCAATACACACAGGACATCAGATTTTGGGCGACGACCTACCACCTGGTGTTTACCTATATGGTGGAGCCTTACGTGTTGCAGTGCATAATGCGATAGTTTGATTTGTACTAGCTTGTGCCCCCTCCTGACGGCAGGATCTTGCAGTGAGCCATCCACTTGTGAGTCCAACTCCATCCGAGTAATATTTGCATTTCATACCCACATTCCCTGTTCTCACATGAATCCTTCTCGAATGCAGGAAATTGAGGGTGGGCCGACATGCCAAGGACTAGCAAGTAGTCCAACATGAGTGGGTTACAGCCTGGACGGAGACGGCACACGTCGAGGTCCTACAGGAGCAGAGATCGTACGACGTATGGACATACCGCCAGTACATGGAGTGATATGCACCACGATCATGCTCTAGACTTACCCATCCTCCACCAAAGTGTCCAAAGGAGGATGCACCAGAGAGGCTCACACTGCTCGATCGTAATAAATACCAAGAAGCATGATGTAGCGACCCGTAAAACACTAACAATATTTGCTCATTTCATTGATGATATTTGTGATGTTTGTTACTGAACATGTGTTGTTTGTTATTTTAGTTCGAGTGGCTACAGCAGGTCCGTAGCCCAGAGCACAATGTACCGGGGCTTCTTTGTGCTTTGAAGTACATCTTCGCGAATTCGAAGAATGTAATCAAGAACATAAGTTGCGGTCGTTCGAGAGACAACGTCCTACACACCGCGCACTGAGTGGGCTGACCATGCTCACCTGCCAGGTCAGCACGGACTAGCTAGACTGACGGGCGTCCTAGCACTCCCAGTCAATCATCCACGCTACCGATCGACTGGGAGGTAAGTTATGTACAAATTTATATCCTATTTTTTATTAAGCCTTAGGATGTGCTAACATCATGTCGTCCTACAGCCGCACGTTCGTCAGGATGCATCTCTTTTGCTGTTGTTCGCACCCCGTACTCAGACTAGCGCCTCCTCAGTATTCTACACTGCACATCCGGGAGGTACAAGATGTTTAGTTTACATCTCGAATTTTTATTTGGCTTAACATCATTACATCTTGCAGCCTTCAGTTGAGCTTGGGGTGACAGCCATCCATCAACCGATGAGGGGACGACCATCTTAGCTACTGCTAGGGAGTAGTAAATGGCGCCAGAGTTTTGACCGTGGCACCCAGGGCACCCACCCCTATCGTACGTTGGCCAGTACGGAGTACCGTATGAACGACAAAGCTCCTCTAGGGTCACTGGCACATCGCACGGTCAAGGCGAGAGCTCCTCCACATGAAGGGACTTGCAGACAACGTACTTGTGGGGGGCATATGATCCGAGCGTGGATTTCTTGATTCCTTCATTACTAACATGATTTTAGGTGGTAACCAGTTCGGCATGACTCAGCTGGATGACATTAATGTTGGACAGACTCAGCTGGGCTAGAGTTAGCTGACTGGTGCACCTCCGCCCACTCAACGGTCTCTGTACCCCCCTCTGAATTGATACGCGCTCTCTGAACTAGTAACGTATCCCACGGGACATGCTCGATACAAAACTAGGACACACACACCGACATAGATGCAGGCGCAGCGAGCAGAAAGTAGCTCAGACGAGTGAGCTATATTGTATCCTGTGTGTAATTGCACGCATAGATGTTATGCACTTTTGTTGCACTATATTTTGTATGCATATTTTGTATGTTACATGTGTATTGTCGGAGTTGATCGGTTATGGATTCACATGAAATCAGAAAAGTCGGAGTGTGGTCATCTCAAGTGGAGTTGCAATCTAAAATTTGATATAAAAAATTGACAACATTTCTGAAAGCACATTGTGATTTGTGAATTACATGCCACGCACGTTTTGGTTACATGCATTACAAGCGATAGCATACACGACTGAACAAACCGGAAAACACCTACGATACACGCGTGGCTTTTTTGGAATCGGGAAAAAAGAGGATCGAAACTAGTCTTCACATTGTGATAACTCCTTCCCCTTGTCTGAGGCTACCCATGGTGGCGGCGAGTGTCAAATTCATCCATGTCCTGCGATTCCATGATGTAAGTAGACCGTACGATCAAGTACATAGCCAGGATGCAAATTGTACATAACTCACCTCTTCGATATGAAGTGCGCCCAAGTGATTGGAAACTCCACAATGGTCGCCAGTCTCAGTAGTAGGATCCTTCCCATTGTCTTGGGATTGCCCACATCGGTGGCGTTTGTTGAAGTCCTCCATGTTCTACGATACGGGCTGGACGATTGTATGATGTTAGAAGAACGAAAGGCTAAATACAAAATCAGGATGTAGATTGTACATAACTCACCTCTTCAATATGGAGTGCGTTCGGACGACGGGAGAAGCTATGACGACCGCTGGTCCCAGTAGTAGGCGCCTTCCCCTTGTCTATCGTGTGTTGTGCCTGGTCATACTTAGCTTCCTGTTTAGGGGGTCCACCACCACCATCCGGCTATCCTGGGCCCCTTTAGTGCCTTGTCAATAGGGTCCGGTACGTAAGGTTTCCATCGCTGGAAGGTCTCGAGTCGCATCACATAGTTCAACATGTACTTCTACTTGATGAACGCCCTATCATACATTTCTGGGCCGTCGATCCATTGGAAGAAGTTGCAATGCATCTTGGGCTACCAATGCATGCAGATGAAGTTAGAAATATGTGGAATTCAATGTAGGGTGTGAAAAATCAATGTGTGCGTAAGATTCTCTTACGAGGACGTTCCCGCACGTGTAGTACACCCGGGCGGTGGTGGTCGGGTGTGTTGACTGAATGATCTTCGCCGACTGTTCGCACACATATTGCGGATGTGAAAACTCTGGTGGTACCGGTGCATCCTTCATTGAAAAATCTGGGTAGGGTGTAGCCCTCTTCACAAGCCACTTGAGCTTCTGCAAATATCTTCGCATAAAAGTTCACCGACAAGTCCAACATATTCTAGGCCAACCTATTGTTCCGTTGTTGCACACAAAACAAGCGCGAGATAGTTCAGAACAAATGTAATGTCGAGATACGTATGCATTAAGAAAGAATGACATAAAGATATGCACAAATATGAGCAGACTACCCATTTGCATGACATGATAGTCCCTGTACAGGCAGACAATACAATAAATTACGACACTGAATGGTGACTAGACAAGCTCGGTCTGTTAGGGCAAACCTTTATGGAGTGCCCAAGGGTCTTGCATATCCTGCACTTCATTGTGTGGTTCAGGCCTCTCGCTGGCTGTCATCCATGTCATTTCGAAAGAGCCGCGTCTACTGTCGTCCCTTCCTAGTTGACTTCAAGGCCTTTTCCGGGCCCCATTTGTAACATCCCAAAGTTCTATTAACAAAAATAAAATTAATATTTTAGTAATTTTCTTTGTTTTAAAAGAGTTTCCTCGCTTTTCCTGAATTTCCTAGTGTTTAAAAGTCAAAAGTAAAATTAATTGAGTTTTCTAGGATTTTCTTGATTTAAAATTAAAATTAAAATTTTAATTATTTTCTTGGATTTTCTCGATCTTAAAAAGGCTTTTCCTATTTTATAGAAATTAAAAATAATTTATGTGCAAAAATAAAAGCCAACTTTAAGTGGGAAATAATTTTATTAAGTTCAAAATAATTCAAGGAATTTATGTGAATTTTTCTAGAATTTTTGAACTCTTTTTGCTATTTTCTAAAAGCTTAATTGAATTGTTGTATTTTCTGTAAATAAAAAAGTGTTTAAAAATCCATTTTTCTTGTTTTGGGCCAAATCTCCCTTTTCGGCCTGTTTCCTTTCTCTCCGGACCACGACCCCTTTTCTCCTCCTCTCGCCCGCTCCGTGTCGGCCCAGCTCGACCACCCAGCCCAACCTCTACTCCTTCTCCTCCTCCCACCGCCAGGCGGCCCCCACCCATCAACCACCTCCCCTCTCACCGTCCCTCTCTCCCACCGCTATCCGGGCCCCACCTGTCAGTGCAGCTCCCGCTCTTCTTCTCCCCAGTGCCCATGCCGCACCGTCCTCCATTGCCGTTGACGCGAGCTCCTGTCCAATCCCGCGTTTTTCTCCCCTTTTTTCCCGTTTCCACGCGCATTAAATGTCGCAGTTGCGCCCATCCCCGCACCTATGCCACTTCGGCTATGCCCATGCCCTGCACCCGGCATGCCGTTGCGCGCCCATACCATCGACCTCCTTCCCTACTCCTCCTCGGCCGCTATAAATGGAGCTCCATGCACCCCTCCTCCTCCTCTTTCTTCTCCCCCATTCTCCTCTTCCCTCTCCACTACTATAGGAAGCCTCATCACAGACGGTTCAGAACCGTCATCACAGATGGTTTCTGAACCGTCTATATTTGTTGGTCTGTGATAACAGGCAGTTATCACAGACGGTTTTTTGTTGAAACCGTCTGTGAAGGCTATTATCACAGACGGTTTTCATCAAAAACCGTCTGTGATCCAAGAATATCACCGACGGTTTAATTTACAAACCATCTGTGATGACATTTTCACAGACGGTTCTTGTTCAGAACCGTCTGTGATGAGTTTTCACAGACGGTTCTTGTTTAGAATTTCACAGATGGTTCTTGTTTAGAACCGTCTGTGATAGCCTTTTTTGTTGCAAAAAAAAACCGAAAACGGCTGCTAAAACTTCGGAGGTTGTTTTGAGGCCCTAAACGACCTTTTTTTGGGGGTTTTCACTTTGTCTGGAGTCTCTTGAGCCTCGCGAATGAATCGGATTGAACTTTTCGTTAGCTTTCCAACGAGCCAAAGAACGTCGCAATCCGAGTTCTATGCAAAAGTTATGACGGTTTTACCGAACAGTACGCGATCTACCATCTATATTTTTGCCCAAACCAAATAACTCAACATGAACTACACATGCACATAGAGCCTCCAACAATAAACCACAGCATCACCCACATCACAGTAGCATCAACTCAATCCATTTACAGAGCACTAACACTAGCTCTCAGTAATCCACATCACAAAGCAAAGGGGGAGTAGAGAGAGTGAGGTCGTGGGAGGCCGAGGCGACGAAGTGGAGGAGGCCGAGGGCGACGAGGTCGTGGGAGGCCAGTGATGACGAGGCCAGGGCGAGGTGGAGGAGGCCGGGGGTGATGGTTCGGAGGAGGCCGGTGATGATGAGGCCGGGGCGAGTTGGAGGTGGCCGCGGGTGACAAGCTCGGCGGAGGCCGGGGCGCAAGGTGTGAGGAGGAGAAATGGCAGAGGAGGAGATGGAGGTTATATAAAGCGAGTTTCGGCAGCCCGCCCATTATGTTCAAATTTTCATTTCCCGCCCAACAATCAAAGATGGTTCTTGCCTGATCAATCAAAGACGGTTCTACTGTTAAGAACATAACAAGCTCGTGATAGGCTATGCCCGGTCCCGATAGACCCAACACAGACGGTTCCATAGGAACCGTCTGTGATGGGGCGTCTACTATAGCTTGTTTTGTAGTAGTGCTCCCTCGGTGCTCACCGTATTTCACCATTGAAGCTCCACGGTTGAAGCTTGCTCCACCATTGATTCTGCCGCTGGCAAGGACTCTCCGGCGACGTGGTCTACACCGTCAGATTCGCAAGTCCATGTTATACACGGTGCTCACTTTGCTTCCACCAAAAACTCACCGGGCCGTCGGCACCGCCTTCGATCGCACGCTGTCGCTGCTTTTGTGCTCACCGCCAGCCACCTCCTTGTGCCTTGCCGCCGAAATGGTGAGCGCTAGGTTCACCTTGCTCCTCTCCTTCCTTTGGTGCCCCACCCGAACCGCGCCGTGGCGCATAGCGCCGGCGAGCTTCGCAACTCGAGCCGCCGCCGGCTACTCGCTAATGTGGCCACTATGTCTTGGCCGCCTAACACCACCTTTGCATCCTCTACTTGCGTGTCATGCACGTGTGTCATGCACACGTGGCAAGCCTCTGTGCTACAAGCCCGATCCACTGTGGACCGACGCAAAAACCGTGAACCCAGTGAACCGTCTTGGGCCCACTTGTAAGTGGCATAAGCGCCTTTTCTTTTGAAAAATAATTTTAGCCAAAAATCAAATTCTAGTCGCTGACATCATCGTGACGCAATATTTGTTTTTCCTTTAGAAAATTTATTCCGAAAATTATGAAAATCCCCAATTTCATCATTTCATGCATTTTCAAACTTTCGAGAGCTTGTTCTCCTTCGTTCAAGCTCCAATTCGAGTGATTCAAATTTCTAAATTAATCTAAATTCAACATATTCCTATCAAAACCAAAATTATTTAATTTGGAATTCATTTGAATTTGTCTTATTTTCGCGTGTAGATTTCGACGACTTTGAAGAACGAGACTTCGACGTTGTTTGAGAACAACAACTATTTAAACAAGGCAAGTTACATATTTTGATCATATTTGATCCTAGTATTTTTAAATTATTTAAATTCTATTTTAAATTATTATTACATGCTTATTTATATTCAATGTAATTTAAATCACTATCTTAAATTTATAGTTAATCCCAATACACTTGTTTGGCCATTTATTGTCAAGATAGTAAGTATGGAGAATCATTTCAGTACGATATAATTTGGCGTTAGAGATTGAAAAGTTTGGATAATACTTCCGTGATTTGAGGGAAACAAAGGTATATTATGGGTAGTATCTGATCGTGAAGAATTATATAAATATATTATTTTTGGATTGATGGATGTCGGACTATAGAAATAGTTATTGTTGGATACTAGCATTGTATCATTGTTGATTATTGAATACGTCATTATCGGATTACATCCTAGTTAGATCATAATATTATATCCTTGTTGGATATAGGATTACGATGTTATTGTTCAATTGATGGATGTCGGATTATAGAAATAGTTATTGCTTGGATGTTGGATTATAGGATTATATAATGGATGGATATTGGATTGTAGAAATACATTATGGATGGATATTTGATTATACAATTACATGATTATTGGATATTGGAGTATATGAATACATGATTATTAGATTATAGAAATACACGATTGTTGGGTTTTGGAAAATAGAATTAGATTATTGTTAGAGATTGGATTAAAGGATTACCAATTTATGATGTTGATTTTGGAGGATTAGGTTGAAATCAAGAAGTATGGAATTAATAGGGTATTTTGGTCATATTGGATTTATCGGATATGATTGAATAATGAAGTTGAATTTAGAATAAGTCTTGATTGGATTATATAAATATATCTTGGTTGGATTATATAAATAAATTTTGGATAGATTATAGAAATATAACTTGGCAGATTTAAATATATTTTGTGGTTGTTGGAGAATTAGTATTGATCTACAACCGAGAGTAGCTTTTGCATTTAGACAAATATCTATTGAATTAAATGGATTATTAGTAGTTGTCGGAGAATTAGTATTGCGAAATTGATCCAGTAAAGATGGTGATCGAGATATAAGAAGAATGGATTTTCATAGCAAATCATGATGTTAATTTTGGTGGATTTGTTGAATCATGAAGAATGAGCAAACTATGTGGAATTACTTGGATGATTTGGTTATGTGGGATTTATTGGTCATGGTCAAATAGTGAATTTCGATTTAGATGTATTATTATTGATTGTTGGAGATGTTGTTTTGGGAAGATAATTAGGTAGGTGTTGCATAAAGTATGGAGTTAGATTATTATAGTAAGTTATGATGCATTTCAGGTGCATTGGTTGAATTATAGAGAATTGATAAAATTGATGGAGTTAATTGAGTAGTGGTGTTTGGTTGATCTATAGTTGATTGGTGGATTAATGGATACCATAATGTGGTGGATCAATAGACATCATAGATCGATCTGGATTATGATTCTTGTAACACCCCAGCTCAACACTGAGCCTAGGATGTTACTAAACTAATTTAACAATTCAAAATTTCTTCTAAACACTATCAAATAACAACAATCTTTTCAACATCTAAAAAGCTAGCATTAATCAAAACTACATTGAATAACAAGATTCTAGGCATAAACCTTGCTCTAATCGTCAAGTAACCGAAGCACATGAATACATCACGATTCTTCAAGGTTTTAATTGGATGATAATCTAAGCAAGTCACTTGAAATATTCTAACATGTAGGAGTAAATAAAACCAGTTTTAAAATGTTAAAGCATAAACAGTAACATCCACAAGACTTACTTGACTATTCTAATTACAAATAACTCAATCATCAAGAAGGCTAAGCACAGTCTTAGGATAGAAGTAATAGCAGGATTACTTAAATTTAAGTAAAATAGCTATATTTATTTGTCATGGGTGATTATGAGTGAAGTGCACCAAATCTAACCCTTCCCATGCATGTCGCTTCCCCGAGAAGTACCTAAAGAAAACATCAACAACAAGCGTGAGTCCACGACTCAGCAAAGTACAACAGTGAAGTAATAAAAACATACACATGCATGGAATATAACAAAATCCTCATATAGCCATCAGCAATTGGTCCATTTTCATGCAATGCAAATGCCAAGAATACAACTTTCTTCCTTCTTTGCAATTACTGGTAATACGGAGTAGTGCATCCGTCGATGCATACTCAAGCCTGTGCCTTCAGGCACAGGGACCTCAAGCCCATACTCCATGAGGATGGGCACCTCATGCCCATCCATTACATGACGGGGACCTCAAAAGAATCCGTCCTTGGCTACCACGTAGTCTAAGACTCAAAGATGAATGCCATGATGCATATGAACTTAATATTCTCAATCCATCATGAGAGAATAACATTTAGCAGCAAAATCATAAAGAAAATTTCATACAATTAAACCATGGCAATTTTAATAAATTTAGCACCACAAATACTCTACACTGCTTGCACTTGCCTCAACCGTGGGACGGGTGACGACGAATAGAGGACTTTATCCCCGGGTTCTCATCACCACCTGGCATTCATAAGGCATACTAAGAATACCATTCAGTTGCACATAACATAGCAATAAAACTAAACGAACTCATTCGCTCCGATTCGCAACTCGAAACAATATCATTACATTTCCAACTTCCAATATGTCCAAAACAGACATTCACCATAGGAAAACCATAACTTTTGATTTATAGCTCCAAAAATCATGAACTTAGGTTATCTGGAATCTACACACCTATACCCAGAAACTCTCAGGTGACCGGAAGTTCATATTATTTCATCTAAACCCTTGTTTTTATCTCTGGAGACAGTTCTGTCATCTTCGGTACCATCGACTTAGAAATTATATATCTTTTAATTGGTACAACCAAACACAATGATCTAAGTCATTATGGAATTTATAGAGAACTAGCGTCCATAATAATTTTATTCTAATTTTCTATTGTGCAACAAAAATTTGCTACAAAGCAATTTTCCCGACTGTCCCTAACAGAAGGACAGAAGTGCAACAAACGATTCAAAATCCATAGCTTTCTTTATACTTGTCCAAAAAATATGATCTTGGGCTCTATGGAATCATTATTAAGTTAACTATCTAAGTTATGCAGACCAAAAGTCCAGATTCGACCATTATCAAACTTTAATTTGCAAAACTATATTTGCTGTCTGAAACCCAGAAACTAACCAGACACTCAGTTCATAAAAATCATAGCTAATTCTCTACTCATCCAAATAATATAAACTAAGACTTCCTAGAAATCTATTGAGCTAATCTACCTATCTCCAGCAGGCACAAAACCTTGATTTCGCTCTGAACTATTTCGAATCTACGAATCAAGCGAGCTACGTATCACCGATCTCTCGACAATAGGAACAGATCTGATATTCGACCACAAATCGCATAGGAAAAGAATTAAACTAGCTATTTGGGTAAACTAAATTACCCTAGAATACCCTGATGGATCACGATGAAGTCCCCACGAGATTCCCCTTTCTTCTTCCTCTTCCTCTGCCTCTTCCACTTGATCAGCAACACCCAAAAGGACGTTTCCCGATCTTCCTCTTGGCCGGCAGAAGTGAGGGGCACAAGGGAAGGGGGGAGGCACCACCAGGGAAGGTGAAGAGGCTTGGGAAGTTGCTAAATAGGGAGGAGAAGGGGGCAGCCAGGGAGAGGAAGGGAGGTGGCAGCCAAAGGGGTGGAGAGGGGGAGGCGCAAGGGGAGGGAGATGTGGCGACTACTAATGGGAGAGGAGGGTGGGGCGCAAGGGGGAGGGGAAGGGTTAGGGTTTGCTGCCCCGCTTTCATGGGCCAAGCACCGTGGGCCGACAGCCCACGGTCCAAGTTCTCTCGATTATTCAAAATCCCTCCCGAGATTCTTTCTAAGAACAACTTTTGTCAATCCTCCTCTCCAAACTCCTTTCTCTCTTAGTTAAAACCACATATTACATTCTACCCCCTTTAAACAGAATTCGACCCCAAATTCTACTTATCGCTCTACACAAAAGAACAACCATAACTAAAACAAAACAATGGTTAACACATACCAGACATGAACAAATCGGGATATTGCTCGCGCATACGAGACTCTAGCTCCCAAGTGGCTTCTCTCTCGGACTGATGAGACCACAATACCTTGACGTAAACCGCATCTACCTTAACACTCGTCCCGACATTTCCAGGTACACTCATCGGACGAGACTCGAAGGTAAGATCCTACTCGATGGTCAACGACGTTAACAAAAACTCAAACTTTGGATCTTCTAGGTACTCACATGGCACCAGAATATACCAAATGTTGCGTACACCGCGTATGGACCCAAGATGGTCCTAGCGATACGCCAACTTTCGAATCCCCGCAACTAGCGAAAACAACCCAATGTACCCTAGCTAACCTCCCCTTTTGGTACCAAACCATACAACATTCGTATAGCACACGGAACTCTTGTTCCACCTCTCAATCGAACTCTACATCGAACAAGGATCACCTCCTTTAAAGAGGGACACACAACAGAACTTGCTTTGTACAAACTCTATTATAAACAGAGTTAACTAAAAATAAAGGATTCTCATCGTAACCACACAATGCCAACTCCCCACCAAAAGGGTCAAATCCAAAATCAAAGATTCATCATGAAAACCATTCCACTTTCTAGTTAGGTAGTTTGCAAATGAACACCACGAAAGCCAAAGGAGAAATCACTCGAATGCCCAAATCAAATATTTCTTTTCTTGTTTTTGAACTGGAAAAAACTACCCATGCCAACATAGCATCAACTCAATTTGCAGAAGACATCAGTCATAAACACATAGCTCAAACAATAATCAAGGGAGTGTTTCATTACCCGAGGCAACATTTTTTTCTCCTCAATTTCTCTTTTAGGAATAACATTTCTCTCAAATTTTGGAATTCTAATTCATCGCATACTACACTAGCTCATATCTCTTAAATTGGCATCCTCAAAGCTATGCTCAAACCGAAATACATCATCCCCACCTTTGTAGATAGGCTCTATTGACCCTACTGAAACATACTCTAGACAACTCATCTACCGACGGAATTAATTTGACAGATGACACCCAATGCATCTCAAAATAGATCTCACGCAATCACTGTAATACCCCAGATGGGTTCGAAAGAGTATTCACGAGAGAATATTTAAATTAGGGAGAAGGACCAAATAGAAAAGAGTTTAACAGAGGATTAGAGGGGGTTTTTGTAATATCCCGAATATTCAAGTGAATGCAATAAAGTTTAGAGAGAACAACATTAAATTGGAGAGGAAAATTACTCAAAAAATTCAGAATCTATTGAGGGAGGATTGGACCTTAGGCTTTCGGCCCAAGGCGTCCTAGCCATATGGGCCGGCCTTTTTAGTGGAATCAAGAGGGGGTGCCTTTTCCCAAAACCCTAGCCTCTGCTACAGTACCACGCCGCACTGTAGCATGCGGTACTGTAGCAACCACCCCTCCCTGCTGCTCTACCAAAAGAAGGAAGAAGATGAGAAAGAAAGGAGAGGAAGAAGAAGGGAGAAGAAGAGAGGAAAAGGGAAGGGAAGAAGAAGAGAGGGAAGGGAAAGGTTCACAGGCTTCGTCGCGATCTACAGCGGTTCTTCAAGGGTAACGAAGATCCTCCCACGTTGTATGTTTTGAATTTAAGGCGTGTTTGAATTCGTCAGTAGATCGGTTGTTTAGATCCCATTCTGTCTAGAATTTTGAACGGCGGTTTTCGTGTATTTAGAAGCAGAATCTGGGGATCCACTCTCTTAGAGATATCTGGGTCATGTCCTTAGCTTTACATGTCCGCCAACAATGCCCAAATCTGATTAATGGTCAGGGAGATATGAATTGTTTAGTGTCGCTGTCCTGATAAACTGTCAACATCCAGACAGATTATAGAAACCTGGGTTAAGCCATTAGTTAAAGACGAAATTAGAGGATCTTGATATAACGAAAAATGTGGGTAATCTCCATACCTTTCCAGAAAGCTAAAGAACGTATTATTTGGACTTTCGTAGCAAAAGTTATGGTGGTTTTAGTGTACTGTCCAGAGAACCTAACGTGAAAATTGATGTATTTTAATTTGGCTTGATAGGGGTATTAGATGGCTGATTCATAAGGGCCACTCAACTAGGTTTAGTTGGAAAATTTAATTATATTTCCAGAAAGTCCTATAACACTTTATTTGGACCCCTGTAGTGAATGTTATGAATTTTAGAAGTTGACTGTCCGCAGTGAACACCAAATCGATCGGTAGAAATTGGAAGATTGGAAACGCTTGGGAGTTTAGCAAGTTCAATTGTGTTCTTATTTATGCTTTTGGTCCAGTATGCTTGTATTAGTTTGGGTTATCATTATGTTCAGGTGGGAGCGTGATCCCAGGGGCAGCGCCCTCTTCGCGTCCACCGTTCTCGCACGGTTGATGCAAGTATTCGGGTTGTAGAATAATTATGATTGTTTGCTGAGATTGATTGTGTCTTGTTCGTAATAGCCATGCATGGATGTTAATGTGATGAATTACAATATATCTTGGTAAATGCAAGTTATGGTTAAAACTTCCTGTGTATGTTGTTAATGCTTACATGTTATTATGTACACGTTGAATTCATGTGTTTGGAAGATGATGTCATTGTACATATGCATCTAGTAAGCATGATTGAGTCTTGGTCACATGGTGACCAAGTATGAATAGTTGAGGTCCCCGTCATGTAAATGACGGGCTTGAGGTCCCCACATTCGTAGAATGTGGGCAATGAGTAAATAGGTCCCCATCATGATGATGATGGGCAAAGGTCCCTATACTTGTGGAGTATAGGCTCTTGGTCCCTGTGCCAGAGGGCACAGGCATGGGTATACATCGACGGTTGTATACCTCGCATTATCGGTAAAATACGAAAAGAGATAAAGATTGAAAGGTGCACTGCATGATTGCATTACATAAGCATGAGAATTATCTTTAGTGTAATGCTTCTTTTGGATTGTTGATGCTATACTGTGATTTTAGTCTTTCTTGGTGATACTTGCTGAGTCTTTGGGCTCACTCTTGCTTTGTTGTGTTTTTAGGTACCATAGGCAAGATCGGCATGCATGGGAGGGAGTAGTTTTGATTGAGTTGCACTCACTTCCATTCATCCTAAAGAAAGAACATCATTTAGTTTATATTCTTTAAATAAGCAAATTGTTGAGCTTCACTTATAGTTTCGTTGAATGCTTTGGCTTATCTGTAATAATGAGATTAGCGATTTGGGATTATGCTTATCATTGCTTTAACAGAATAGACTATCTTGCATGTTGAATGAATTTGGATACTGGATTATTGATAATGTTATCTTTAACTGTTGGAACCTCGGTATATGAAAGTATACAAAGGAGGTTCTGCTGAAAAATTTGGTAAATGGTCTTAGTTTAGTTTTGTTTAATTTTATTTTGGTAGCATTCCAGGCTCAATGTTGAGCTAGGGTGTTACAATCACATCACCTCAAACTTTTAAGAATAAACAACTCGGAATTCTTAGCACACACACTCATGTACTACATCAAAAGGGTTCTATCAATGATCATACCACTGTTCAGAATTCGCCCTTATTCTACTTTTTCTACACACAATCATTGGGTGACTAAAGTTCTAACATAAAAGTGCAACGCCCAAATTTAACCACCAAGACCCCTACAACGAACTTCTCATATAACAAATAGGGAAATCCTCATATTAAATCCCTAAAATTCCCACATTTCCAACATACTCACTCATTAACATCAACATGGTAACATTTTCTTGACCAAATTACATTTACAAAGATTATAACTCTCAGAGAGTTACTCAATAAGACCATGTCATTCTTGACATTAACTCAACATTTCCCACTATCTCATTAACTACCATAATGATTAGATTACTTTGTAATCCAACTCTCATTAAACCACATCATCATGAATCACCTACACAACATTGCAATATTACACAATTGTGATACTTTATAAAATTGATCAAGGTTTTCATACTTTCGATAATCCCAACATTTCAACATGAACTAAGGTTCTGGGATTACAATTTACTATAGATTCTACTAGTCGTAACATTAATCAGTTTTACTTCAACGACAATCATTCCATTTAAATCAAATTTTTCCAAGAGTTATAGGTCAAAACCAATTCACCTTCTACTGCTCTTCAAATAGCTTGGTACCCAAAATCTCACTACTACATTTACTTGACCATGACCAACCAGTTGCCAGTTTACGCTTTATAATACTTTGCAACACAAATCTATTGATCCTTTCCCAAAAGGAAGAGGCGAACAAAGACAAGATTCAGCACATAGGAAAATGTTACTCCTCACAGTGAGCACGAGACCAAAAGAAATAACCCAGTAGTGATGATCTCAGAAAACAAAAGATGAGATCACAGTTGAGGGCACATGCCCCTCAAAAAGAGAATATCAAATCTCAATCAATAAGAATAAGGCATTGCTATTGAAATCCGAGAACTCTTGTGCGAAAAAAGCAGAAAGTTTAGGCACGCTTCAAGTAAACCGCAAGTTACAAAACCTAACTCCAATCCTCAAATACTCCTACTACACTCTTTGTTTTAACACAAAAAACAATTATTTGACTACAACAACACTTTGCCAGCTCGAACAAGATAAGGTCTTATGACCAAACCACATGAACCATTTAAGAACTAATAAAATCTTTCAACACGTCATTTTGCTCGGAACAGTTTCAACTACCACGTAAATCATGAGGTCCAAATGATCACAACCGCAAAACTCGAAACATTTTCATTTATAGGATATCACGAAAGGCAATCAAATTATTCTCTTCTTAAAGGAATTAACATCACTCTCACAACCATATACTGGTAATCTTTCTAACATCATATAATGCATTCCTAGCAAGAACCAACATACCTTACTATCCTATCATCAACCTTTCTAAAAGAAACACAATAACTTATTTCATATTTTTTTATGAATAAGGTTGCAATACTCAACTTGGTCAAGAGAATATCTAATGCACAAACCACATTATCGAAATAAACCAACTTTTAACAAGGGCATGCTGCCCTAGGTCATCCTCGCAAAACACACATGTATAGATCACCTTTAAATTCCAATCATTCACCTATTAGCAATGTTCAACATCAATTTAGTGCACACTAATTCCAATGTAATGATTATCATAGACATTTGACGATTATTCAGTCATGGAAGAATTTATAGTCCTTTCTCTATTTGCATTCCCACTAACAAATATAAGATCATCAAGCAGCCAATTAAAGAAAATTTCCAGATTATTATCTACTAAGACAATAGTCAAATACATCCTTATCTCTCCCTTCCTACACGGTTAAATCAATCCATTGAGATCAAGTAATCCAATAAGTTTAGCAAACTAAATAATTTTAATGATCAACCATCTCATCAAAGACATACTATTATCCTACCACTTTACCATCATGTAAACATAGATCACCAATTACATCCCATCAGTTCATCTTTTAGTGATGCTCAACACCATACTTCGATACATAATAATTGCACCTAGCAATTACATATGATCGTTACATATCCATAAAGGATAACTCTAAGATTAATATCCGCTAAGACAATAATCTAACACCTTCTAGACTTAACCATCCCAAAGGGTTAGATTAATCTATTGAGACCTGCTAATCCAATTTACCCGAGAAGCTTACCAAATTTATCACCCGTAGTGATAAAACTAGTTCATCAATGTTCCACACCTCTTAATAACTCTATCGGTTCTAATTAGGAATAGATATACTTTTAATCCCAACTCATCATGCAATCATTACAAGGTAGCCATAAGTTATCCACCCATGCTACCAAGGACATCCATTAAGATTGATTATGCATCACGCTACTGACCCAACTTGACATTTGATGTATTATCATTTATCTTCTAGGATTACAACTTCTCACTTAACACCCCAAAACATTGCAAAAGAGTTTTGACACTTTGTTTCTTAGAGGAGATGCACCAGACTTCATCACTCCAACTACTCCGAAAGAAATGCGTAGAGTCAAAGCTTTCTTCAATGGAGTTTGTAAGGGGATAATTTCTATTATCTCAAATAACAAACAATTAACCGGTCATGTTTACCAACAAGAAAGGATTAGCCCCCATGAAAGAACAATATTACCAATAGCAACATTTAGAAATAGCGAAAATAGCTCAACAGCCGGAAAAGACAACAATTGATCTATAAAACGAATAGAGACTAATTAAAATCCATCAACTGCATTGTAACCACGAACCAAACAAATTCATCAACTGCAACCATGACCAGAATAATCAATCCAAACTCAAGGAAGACAATAACTTCCCCAAAGAAACACATACTTAACACCTGGAACTAGTTTACCTAAGGTAAACACTCCATTATTCTCATGCCCCAACCAGTGGTACAACCTAGCCATGCCCATGGCCACAACCAAACTCTACCTCTCGATGTTGACTAACCCCACACATAACAATCATATATTCAAATCATAAGCATACATAATTAATTCATGTCAGCAATCATCAATGTGACATAACAAAACGTAAATGCAATGCTTTGTCCATTCTCATTCTACTGTGCACCAGTGTGTCAAATTTTTAGTTGATTAGCCATTAGCAATTTTTAATTATTCTATTCCCCATGGACCTAAAGCCCGCTTTGATACAAAGTGTAACACCCTAGCTCAACACTAAGCCTAGGATGCTACTAAACTAATTTAACAATTCAAAATTTCTTCTAAACAATATCAAATAACAGCAAGCTTTTCAACATGTAAAAAGCTAGCATTAATCAAAACTATATTGAATAACAAGATGCTAGGCATAAACCTTGCTCTAATCATCAAGTAATCGAATGACATGAATACATCAGGATTCTTCAAGGTTTTAATTGGATGATAATCTAAGTAAGTCACTTGAAATATTCTAACATGTAGGAGTAAATAAAACATGTTCTAAAATGTTAAAGCATAAACAGTAACATCCACAAGACATACTTGACTATTCCAATTACAAAAAAACTCAATCATCACGAAGGATGAGCACAGTCTTAGAACAGAAGTAATAGTAGGATCACTTAAGTTTAAGTAAAAGAGCTATATTTATTTGTCATGGGTGATCATGAGTGAAGTGCACCAAATCTAACCCTTCCCATGCATGTCGCTTCCTCGAGAAGTACCTAAAGAAAGCATCAACAATAAGCGTGAGTCCACGACTAAGCAAAGTACAACAATGAAGTAATCAGAACATACACATGTATGGAATATAACAAAATCCTCACATAGCCATCAGCAATTGGTCCATTTTCATGCAATGCTAATGCCAAGAATGCAACTTTCTTCCTTCTTTGCAATTACCGGTAATGCGGAGTAGTGCATCCGTCGATGCATACTCAAACATATACCGTCAGGCATAGGGACCTCAAGCCCACACTCCATGAGTGTGGGGACCTCATGCCCGTCCATTACATGATGGGGATCTCAAAAGAATCAGTCCTTGGCTACCACGTAGTCCAAGACTCAAAGATGAATGCCATGATCCATATGAACTTAATATTCTCAATCCATCATGAGAGAATAACATTCAGCGACAAAATCATATAGAAAATTCCATACAATTAAACCATGGCAATTTTCATGAATTTAGCACCACAAATACTCTACATTGTTTGCACTTGCCTCAACCGCGGGACGGGTGACGGCGAATAGAGGACTCTATCCCCGGGTTCTCACCACCACCTGGCATTCGTAAGGCATACTAAGAATAGCATTCAATTGCACGTAACATAGCAATAAAACTAAATGAACTCATTCGCTCCTATTCGTGACCCGAAACAATACCATTACATTTCCAAATTCCAATCTATCCAAAACAAACAGTCACCATAGGAAAACCGTAACTTTTGATTTATAGCTCCAAAAATCATGAACTCAGGTTCTCTAGAATCTACACACCTATACCCACAAATTCTCAAGTGACCAAAAGTTCAGATTATTTCATCTAAACCCTTGTTTTTATCTTCAACGACAGTTATGTCATCTTCGATACTATCGACTTAGAAATTATATATCTTTTAATTGGTACAACCAAACACAATGATCTAAGTCATTATGGAATTTACAAACAGCTAGCATCCATAATAAATTTATTCTAATTTTCTATTGTTCAACAAAAATTTGCTACAAAGCAATTTTCCCGACTGTCCCCAACAGAAGGACAGAACTGCAACAAACGATTCAAAATCCATAACTTGCGTTATACTTGTCAAAAAATATGATCTTGGGCTCTATAGAATCATTATTAAATTAACTATCTAAGTTATGTAGAACAAAAGTCCAGATTCGACCATTATCAAACTTTAATTTGTAAAACTATGTTTGCTGTTTGAAACCCAGAAACTGAACAGACACTCAATTCATAAAAATCATAGCTAATTCTCTACTCATCCAAATAATATAAACTAAGACTTCCTAGAAAGCTATTGAGCTAATCTACCTATCTCCAGCAGGCACAAAACCTTGATTTCGCTCTGAACTATTTCGAATCTACGGATCAAACAGAGCTACAGAATAGCGATCTACTGACAGAAGGGAACAGATCTAATATTTGACCACAAATCGCATAGGAAAATAATTAAACTAGCTATTTGGGTAAATGAAATTACCCTAGAATACCGCTATGGATCACGCTAAAGTCCCCGCGAGATTCCCCTTTCTTCTTCCTCTTCCCCTTGATCAACAACACCCAAAAGGACCTTTCCCGATCTTCCTCTTGGCCAGCAGCAGTGAGGGGCACAAGGGAAGGTGAGGAGGCTTGGGAAGTTGCTGGACAGGGAGGAGAAGGGGGTGGCTAGGGAGAGGAAGGGAGGTGGCAGCCAAAGGGGTGGAGAGGGGGAAGAGCAAGGGGAGGGAGATGTGGTGGCTGCTAATGGGAGAGGAGGGTGGGGCGCAACGGGAAGGGGAGGGGTTAGGGTTTGCTACCCCCTCCCTTGGTCGGCTGCCCCTTTCATGGGGCAAGCACTGTGGGTCAACAACCCATGGTCTAAGTTCTCTCAATTATTCAAAAGCCCTCCCGAGATTTTTTCTAAAAACAATGTCTGTCAATCATCCTCTCCAAACTCCTTTCTCTCTTAGTTAAAACGAGATATTACTATTTTAATATTGATGGTTGACTTACTGATCTTGGAGTGATAATTCTTGGACATCAATCCCTCATACCTTATAGCCCTAGATAAAACTCCAGTCAATGCAATAGTATTGATAAGATGCTTCTTGTTGATAAACTTTACACTTAGACAAAGTTTAGACCAAAAATACTGAATTTGGGGAATTTAGCCAAATGTTCAATTTTGATTTAATTGAGCCTATGGTATTATTTTACCATAGAACCTTTTGCAAATGATTTTTGAAAAGCAAAATAAAATAAAAATTGGTTTGGGCTTGGGTGAAATGGATGTTTGGATGGGTGCATGTTTATGCATGGGATCGATTCATTTATATGATCGAGGCCTAGGGGTTTATTGGAAGTCGCCCAAGTTAGTTAAGGACCGGTCTTCGAGTCGCATCTTGGTAAGCCCCATCATACTACCGCTTGTCCTGTGTGGGCAGGACCTGGCTAACTAATTTACAATATTCCATCGTGGTTGTGCCATTCGGTTGCATGGGTGTCTGAGTGACCTACTTTTATGTATTCCCATATGGTGCAAGAGGGGGCTTAAATCCAGCGGGTTTCTATCCAAAGGAAGCGAAACCTTAGCGAGGTGGGACTACAGTGGGATGGCGCATTATAAAGGCCTTGTGATATCACTTAGTGGCATACCTACGGAGGTGTGTCAAACAGATATTATAAGATGATATTCTCTTGTGGGTAAAGTTGTACAACCTCTGCAGATTGTTATAAATTATTCGAATAGCCATGTTCATGGTCATAGATATGCTAGCAAAGCCACTTCTCGTTAGACTTTGGTTTTGATTTCAAAAGACTTTATCAAATGGTTTTGGATAGTTTATCCAATCGGGAAATTGGGCGGTTTGCCGTGTGATAGGAAGGTATCCTTCACCACTCTTGGATGAATGTTATCATACTATAAAATTATCTTTTTAAAACTGATTTCTGATATAGGATAACTGCTTTGGAACTTAGTACAGATAATTAAAAAGAAAATATTGCTTTAGGCAAAATCAACACTGTAAGCCTTCCTTTGTTATATCCTTGCATGCATTACAATTCTGTTATTGGGTGTAACTTGCGGGGCATGATTGTTTGTGCTCACTCTTGCTTAATAAAATGTTGTTTAGAGAAGAAGGACTTTGCAATTGATGAAGATCTTGACGACTTGGCCACTTCCCCAGTTGATTGCCTATGTCAGATTAGCTGAGATCTACTGCTTCTTTCTTCGTCTTCCACTGTGTTCTTTATTGTTGGCTCGTAAGCCTTTCTAATAATAAACTTGGATATTTATTAATAAATAAAGTTTTGCGTATTGTTGATGTTACCATTTTTTTTTACTGTGTGAGCTAGCCACTAATCATGGGACTAGTTTAGTAATATACAGAGAATTTGGGAGTGTTAATCCTGGGTCCTTACACCATTGCACCCTATTCGGCCAAAGATTCCTATAATTCATGTCCAAGCCATACGAGTGAAACTTTGCACTCTATGTACTGAAAATATGTTGCATGTGGTAGTACTCGGAGATATACGGTGTAGATGCAAGTATGATCGGTCACTACCTTGACCGTGAAGACCGAGCCGAAGAACTTTTCTCGGTGAGCGTTGACCTTGCCAGGGCAGCCTTCCACTACGCACTTCACTACGTAATATTTTGGGTTAGACCGGTGCACCCAGTACACATGGTTGATGGACAAGGTGTACCGAGCTAAAGCTTGTTGCACATCTGCCTTGCTTGGGAAGTGCTGCCCAACTAAGAGGGTGTCAGCATCAAACCCCCACTGGGACCCTTGTTCTTGTGGCAGTACAACGATCGCATTGTGATATCATCAAGTCTGGATGCCATGTACGACACCTCCGAAGACACAATTTCACCAGTAGGACCAGCACCCTAGGGTGCATCCTCCTCGCTACCATTCGAGCCTGGGTCGGAGTACTCATTGGACTCCAACCCAAGAGGTTGGTTTGGTAGATACTCGTGATAGTCAATGCGGCCGACCACCATAGTCCCACCCCTCATTTTGCACAAAATTATGTGTAGCTCTTCTCTCATGGACTTCCTCTAAAACAACACATTCCATGCTACCGTCTTCAAGCTCCGCCTGCAGTTGCCCACTTCCCAAGGCACCAGTATCATCAAGGTTTCCCAGCGGCCTGTGTATGAAATTCATGTACGCCATCGGCTTCTCGTATATCGCCTCCTCGCGTTGGGAAGTAATATGCATGTACTAGCTCCAAGCTACGCTTCCATTCACATTGACTAGCTCCTATACACCCTGTCGTCCCCTACTCATGGAGGTGATCGCCTCGATGACAAGTTTCTTTGTCGTTGGCTCCGTGTCAAACTCCCTCCGGATGCAGCTCCTAAGCTCGTGAATATTCATCGTATCAAGCCCCTTCTCTCGGACCACCTTGTACTGGCATCTCGACAAGTCCAACACGTCAGGGCCGACCCGTACGAGACCGTCACCATAAAACATTACCAAGTCTTGCATGTTTGAAATTACATAAAGCCACAACAACCCCAATTTACGGTACACAAAATAACAAACATGGTATGTAATTAGCACTAATTAATTTAATGTACACGACTATTTACATATGATATTATTTCTTCAATTACCACAAATTAAATAGGACTAAACAAAAAAATACTAATTAATTACGAGTAATTTATTTGCCACTAATTACCCCGCACACAGATAATTACGGCATTTTACATACAAGTAAGCAATTAAATGCGAGTAATTCAATATAAATAATTAATTAATTTGCAACAACTTGATTACTTATCAATAAATTACTTATGAGGAATTCATTACATCTAAGTAATTCCTAATTGAATTAATTACAATTAATTACTTAAGATCGATTAACTACACATCATTAATTATTCATAATTAATTATGTTTATTTAATTACCACTAGTTAACTATGATTCATTTCTTACCAACAAATTAATTACGGTTACATAAATACGACCACTTAATTTGACTAATGTAATTAGTAATGATAAACTACACGGAATTTAATTACGATATAATAATTATGACTAATTAATTACAACTAATTAACTATGAGTATATAATTACAACTGCTTAATTACCACTTATATACTATGGGTAAATTACCACTAACTAACTATGACTAATAAATTACCACTAATTGACAAGAACTGAAATAATTACAACTAAAGCATAAGAAATAATTTTACCTCGCCTAGATGTCGAACTCACGGTCATAACCACTACTCCAAATACTATTTACTTCACAGCGTAACCCGCACAAAGTTTCAGTTCAATTATCTTTGTTCTAAGTGATGAGCGCAAGAACGAGAATGAATTCCACAATAACAATGATAGCAAGCATGGCATCGGTTTTTATAGGCTCGAGAAGGCATCTCGCATAGGCGGGGCAACATGATCAGGCATGCATGTGGGAGGCAGCGAGGTGATGCATGAGATGAGGGAAGGATCAGATGATGCTTTCGGCGGAACGCGTCCGCGTGCACGTGCCCTAGTCGTAGGGCGATGCGTTGTCGCATAGGAGGTTAGGAGGGCCAGGGGGTCACAGACGGGATGGTGTCCGAACCACTGGTTAGCGACACAGGACTTCTGGGCAAGGGGGCACGGACGCGCAGCCACTTCGCGCACAAATGGCTATCCGGGCCAGGGTGCCACGGACGGGTGCAATAGACCGCCACTTGGCATTGGATGACCGGGAGTGGCCTCGTCTATGCGTTGGTACCACGGACAATGTGTGTCCAGGCGTGAGGCGTTGAGATGAGCCCTCGTCCGGGCGAGGGGCTCTCAGATTTGCCAAGTGTCGGCCACAGGTAAACCCGAGCTAAGGGCATGTGGTTGTTAACGCATCTGGCCACACACCGCACGGACAGGAGCTATCCGGGCTAGAGGTGCGTGGTGGAGGACAGGTGGTAGGAGGAGGCGTGTTCGTGCTGCCAAATTTGCAAATACGGTGCGACGAGAGCCATTTTTGCTAATACCGGGCACAACAATGCCATTTAGGCCAAAAACTCAAAAATATGCTATATCGTATAGTGCTTTGCTTTGTATTCGTAGAGAAAAAAATTATACATGCCATAGCTTATTTCCATCAATATATAGTGGGATATCTTTCTAGAATTAAGCAATGGACTAGAGCGCGCACTCTCCCTGTTCTTCGCCGTGCGTCAATTATAGTGGGATATCTTTCTAGAATTAAGCAATTTCTAGGAAGCAATGGACTAGTGGTGGATTATGAAAATTTCACCATTGGAGTCAATTAATTGCATCATCAATATATAGTGGGATATCTTTCTAGAATTAAGCTTTGCACAAAGCCAGTGGCGGAACAACTCTGTAGCTGTGAATCGATTAACGCCATAGCTTATTTCCATCAATACTCACTATATATACTCCACCAGTCACAAATGCACGTCGTTTTGGGATACGTGCAGTTAAACTTTCAAAACTTTGGCATCGATATCTTCTTAAATATTTAGATTGTATACATGAAACTTAGTGGCGAAGCTAGGATGAAAACGGAGAGTGGGATCAAATGTCTAAGCAGATTTGAGACAAACACAATCTTGTATTATTGTGCAATCAAATTCATACATGAATAAAAGAAAAGCAGAAAAAGAGAAATAAAATAAAGGTACATCGCTAATGGAAAGGGCATCCCCAAAACATATAAATATGCTTTCGGTAGGTAATGACATGCACATCAAAATTAGCAAAAATTAGTGATATAATAGTAAATTGTACTTAAATGATCACGGATATCTAAAACAAACGATCCATACCACTAAGGCACTAGCTTGAACCACAACTTTCATGATGAAATTTCGTTCTGCCAGATTTCATGCCTTGAAAGCATCTTATGATTCTATCATCATCAATGGTTCTAAATATGTCTCGGTGTAGCACGCCATCAAGTCATTGAGCCACTCATCCGCTACCTTGTTGGGAAAATCTATTTTGATAATATTCGTTGCCAAAAATATCCTCTCAACAGATGTCGTTAGCACTGGAAGGATCAATATCAGTGTAATATCCTATATTATGAATGAGTAATTATTGAATTAATATTAATAATGATAATTAGAATCTAGTGGGAACTAGGGGTTAGTGGTGGGCCTTTTGGCCCATGGCCGAAGAGGGCATTGGCCTCACACCTATTTAAGAGAAAGAGAGAGAGAGAGGCTAATTAAAAACCCTAAAATTCTCCCAGCTGTTTCCTCTTGCTTTCGGCCGCCGCCTCTCCCACACACTAGAGCGCGCACTCTCCCTGTTCTTCGCCGTGCGTCGCCGGCCCACTCGGGTTTGGCTTGGCCTAAAGGTGTTGTTTCTCCTCCGGACTCCTACGCCGCGTCGGCTGTCGGCTCCCTTCTCCGGTCTCCACACGCCCTATCCCCGCCCGCACTGATGGAACCCGCGCGAGCGCCACCATCTCCGTTCGCGGTGCACCTCGTCACGGGTGGCAGATCCTCGTCGGAGCTGGCCCTCCTCCACTCCCTCTCCTCCGCCCGCGTCATCGCTCTCGACGCCGAGTGGAAGCTGCGCCGCCGCGGCCCTGCCGAGTTCGTCGTCGACCTCCTCGCCGTGCCGCTCGCCGACCTGTGGGCACCTCCATGAGAGCTGCTCGAGGTGCTCAAGCTGGGGTTCCGGTTCAAGTAGGACCCCTGCGTCACCTTCGCCACCACCCTCGGCTCCTTGCTGGCAGTCTCCTCCGCCTCGTCGCCTCTTCCACCGTTGGTATTTCATCTCGGTGACTGTAGATTCGGCGGGTGGCTGCTCCAGTAGCAGCAACATCGCCTCGCCTTGGCGATGTGGCGCCGTGACTGTTGTGGACTGGGTTCGCGGTGATGAGGTGTTTGATGAATTACTGCTCTGGGTGATGTCTGGATATGATGGTAACCTTGAGCAATCTTTTGGTTTATAAAGTTTGTTATTTCTTTTTGAAATGAATTTCGGGACTACTGGTGATTTATCGAGAATTCATGCTATTTTATGGTCAAAGTCAATCGATAGCTAATTGGTACTAGGAAGTGAAAGATGGTTAATTTCAGATACCGATTCTACTTAGGAAACAAATTTGAGCTATTTTGAGGAATTGAATTTTGTCGGCCAAAATGGTGAATGTAAATGATGTTGGTGGTTCTCGATGCCAAATTAGTTCCCAAGTGGAATGCTCAATGTCGTTTCAAGTAGCGCTTAAACCGAGTAGTGCTATATTCTAGTTTTTTTGAATGAAACCCCTATTCCCTGGACAACTTTGCTTTTAACATTGCCATCTAAAGTCGCCAAATCTCTATAGGATTATGATTGGTTGGTTGGAAGGAATGTTTACTGTCTCAAATTGGGGGTACCCTTGGGGTGTAGATGTGAATGTAACTGTGAACTACTTCGACAGTGGTAGCAAATGTTTGTTATCAGTTCTACAGATCAACGATTAACATCAATGTTTGCTTGCTTTCAACATCACTAGAAATAAAGAATGTGTCCAGACCTTCGTTTATATAGATTTCTAAACATGTTGTCCAATTATAGATATATCTAAGTCCTCTCTAGTTAATTTCTCTTTCTTTTATCATGGACCAAGCCTGATGCTCTTAAGTAACTAAAATTAGTGCGAAGCTAATTAACCTTGGTAGTTTTAGTAATTAGATATATGTTAAATGCCAATGTTGATACGAAGATAATATCTTGTATGTCGATCACCATGGATGTCACGTCGACGCCAAGGCGTCCCAGCGGTGCGGAGCAGACTCCGCGGTCGCTCGCTTTGCCTTGGCCATCTCCGACCGCGTCACCGCTTCGATCGCCGGCCCCAGGTGTTGGTGAACCCCAGGGCTAGAGCTTTCCATCGTTATCTTCCGTCTCACGGTTGAGGCAAGTGCAAGTATTATTAATGAGTTGTTATATTATATACTTGATGAATGCCATAGTTGATTGATGTTGATTATTGCTTGGTAATGTTGATGAGCCTAAATGCCATAGTTTAATGACGATGCTTACTACATGAGAATGTTTATATGATGCTGCATGCTAATGTTTACATGATGAAGTGTACATGTTACTGTTTATATGGTGATGCTTGCATGATAATGGTTATATGTTGATGGCAAGAATGATGGGACAAGGTGAGCAATGAGGCTACCTTGTTAATGATGAATCATGATAATGATAATGGACATGTGCATTTGCATTTGCATTTCTGCATGTTCATTTCTGAACCTTAGACTACGTGGTAGCCAAGGGTTGTTTCCTTGAGATCCCCGTCCTGCATTGGACGGGCTTGGTCCCCACACTTGCGGAGTGTGGGCTTTAGATCCCTGTGCCTAGAGGGCACAGGCTTAGGGTATGTATCGACGGATACATACTCGGCATTACTAGTAATTGCAAAGAAGTGAAGTATTTTGCATTCATGGCATATTCATTGCACTTCTGCATAAGTTATGGATTTGTTG
The DNA here is from genome assembly GCA_036346405.1 of Phyllostachys edulis. Classification (NCBI taxonomy): domain Eukaryota; kingdom Viridiplantae; phylum Streptophyta; class Magnoliopsida; order Poales; family Poaceae; genus Phyllostachys; species Phyllostachys edulis. The sequence continues at coordinate 52,353,277 of CM070554.1, read as the reverse complement.
TTTAGCATATGATGCTGGCATAAGCGATGGATTGTGGTATATAAGGTGGATATTCAGGTGGGGATTGTTTAATCCCTTTGACTACTTATGACGTTGTCATAAGAGATGGATTTGAGGTAATTAGTGTTGTATTCATGACGGAATTGTTTGTTCCCTTTGACTGCTTATGATGCTATGTTTGATTTGCTCTTGTACTTTGCTGATTCGTGGACTCACACTTGCTGTGTTGTGCTTGCTAGGTACCTCTCGAGGCAGCGACATGCATGGGAAGGGGTAGACTTGGTGCACGTCACATAAACACAACTCACACTGAATAACCTGAGCCAATTATCCACAAATTCATACTATTGATAATTACTTTAGTTTCAATTCTGTGACCACCCTTCGTGGTAGATGTGTTGTTTGTGATCATGGATGATCCCTTTATGTTCTCATTCATTCGTTGATTGAGTTCATTTAACCTTCGTAGATATGCTGATCATTGATGCATTAGTTGATTAGCATATTTTGGATTTCCTTTGATGATTCGTTTATATTGGAGGATTTGATTGTGATTGATGCTATATTAAACTGTTTGAACCTCCGGTATAGCCATCTATACAAAGGAGGTTCTGTCGGATTTTAGAGAAATGTCTTAGTTTTTATTGGTTAGAACGTTAGTTTAGTAGTAGACTAGGCTCATGTTGAGGTTGATTGTTAGCATTAGGTCATTCATGAATTAAAAGCTTGGTTGATGGTTGATATTATCAACCTTCATGATATGGTTGGATTAGCAATGGGTTAGTGAACTGTGTATAGACTCTTGATAGTATTATCGTAATCGACTCAATCTGATTAGATGTTTGAGATTGAATTGTTGACAAATTCTGATTCAATTCTTGTATCCATTCTTCTAGATACTGATCTTTTTAGGTTACTATTTGAAAGTTGGTTGAAATTATTCCGTAGTGTTGTTGTATGTTAGTCTTTTAGGTAATATTTTGGCTTCCGCATAGCCAAGGTGTTACAATCAGCTCGATAAAGACCTCTTGTACACAATCTTTGGAAAGCTCTTTTTGAATATCTAGAGAAATCAAATATGCATGCCTGGGAGCTGTATCAAATGCCTCATTCACTTCCTCCTTCTTATCCTTGTACCAATCCAACAACTCTTTGAAATAGCCTTTGTGGATGGAAGTGGAGGATTCATTATGTTCACGAAAAGCTTCACCTTGCGCTATGAGATATCTTGCATAATCTAAAGATGCATTCAAACAAATTTTGTATGCACTTTCGGCCTCCTTAGTGTAAGTATTCATTTTACTATACACACTTTACCGTTGATTCTTGAAGTCATCACAGTCACCCCTTGTGATATTGTGGAAACTATTTGGACCACCAACATATTTATTAAAGGCATCTATAGCTGTCTTCCAACGAGAGAACCTATTTTTTTGTAAATATATCATTACCAAATGGGTTGGGTTGTGACAGTTTCTTGAAAAGAAAACAATACAAACAAAAAGCGTCATCCTTTTCCACACTATATCTAACCAATCAAACTTATTAAACCATGATTCTTGGAAGGATCTCTGCACTTTGCCATCCAATGTCTTTCGAAAGGTATGCCCAATTGCTCGAGTTGGACCATTCAACAAATATGCTCTCCTTACTTGATCTCTAATTTCATTGGTAAAATCTTCTATTGGTATATGATGTGACGGATCGACAATAATTTCATCCAGATTAAATTCTAGTCAAGGCTTCTTTGGTTTAGTTGTGTTCTCATCGGCTGGGGGAGTACTACTTGAATTGCACGTGAAATAGTTTTGCAAAGTGTGTTTATCCATTATTGCAAACCAACGAACAAATATAATACAAGTGTATACAACTATATTACTAACTATACAATATACACCAGAGTTGCTATATGCTAAATTGCTAACTATACAATTAAGACTTAAATTGCTAATTGCTAAAGAATTAAGAGTTAAGAGTATATACCGGCTACCAGCAGGAGCAGGCCTACTATGCTCCTTGCCACCCCAGCTCCCTCCTCTGCTCCTCGCCTCCATAGCTCCCTCCATAGCTCCTCGCCTCAAAGCCTCCCCTCCTCGTCACACTGCGCCTCCTCGCACTGGCGCTGCCACCCCGCCCCGCCCCGTCCCGCGCCTTCTCTACTTGGTTGTGCGCCTACGCCACCTCCCCAGCTGGTTCGATGGCACTTCACTGCCTTCCCTCTCCTCACACTGGCACTGCCACCTTGCCCATCTCACCTTCTCTGCTCGACCACACGCCTGTGCCCCCTCCTCGGTCGGCTTGGTGATGCCTCATCGCCTCCCCTCCTTGTCATGCTATGCCTCCTTGGCTCCTCATGCCGGCACTGTCGACCCACCATTCACCTTCATCCCCACATCGGTCGGCTTCATGGTGCCTCGCCGCCTCCCCTTCTCATCACATTGTGTTGTTGCTGAGTGCTCGCCTAGTCCGTGCGGTAACGCCTAGAGTTTCTTGACTTCTTACTCAGGCGCAGCCCAGCCCCTCAGGTGTGTATCCTTACTTCTCGGTGTCGTCTCATGGTCGCTTTCCTCGATCGATTGGAATGGGGAACGTGTGGTCGGGTAGATGTGAGGCAATGAGGTCGTAGTTGGGCCTTATGGCATTAACTCGTTGATATCCATACGGTAGCGAAGTCCTCCTCCTCTAGACAATATTTTATTAAGCGAGGGTGGGCACAAACAACCGTGCTCCGCAAGTTACACCCATAACAGAGTTAATGCATGCATGGATATTATCAAAGGAAGGCTTATAGGATTATTTGTGCAAAATCAACGTTTGACATTTCAAATACAATAGCTAAGTTCAAAAGCTCAAGTTTTGCAATATCTAAAATCGAGTTTTAATTGAATTAATAGAGCTAGTGTAGACACTAACCTAACACTAACTTAAACACGGGCACCAACCCGGGGCTTCAACCAACAATTTTTCTCATGAACACCCATCCATGTCATAAACTGTTTTACAAAATATTTTGAAAATAAAATCAAAGTCTAACTTTGAGTGGCCCTGCTTAGCATGTCTATGACTGTGGACATGGCTATTCGAATAGCTTTACACTTTGCAGAGGTTGTACAGCTTTACCCACAAGAGAGGGCGAGGGGATCGGGGCGGTGGTGGCCGTGGAACGGGGCGGCACGGTGAGGGGCAACCGACGATGAGGTCGGTGGCGGCCAGCAAGGTCAGTGACCATGGTGGTGCTCGGGAGGAAAATACGAGTAAAGAATAGAAAGAAAGCAACGATGTGAGGAAGAAGATGAAGGAAGATAGAGAAAAGAAAAAGAAAAGAAAATCCAGAAAAAATCCAAAAATAAAATAAATTCAAGAAAATTCCACAAAAATCCTTGGAACCTGAAAAGATTGGATAAAATAATTTTGAGTTTAATTGAAGTTTATTTTAATCATTTAAAATATTTTTCATTTTCTAAAATTTCAAATTGAGCTTTAAATTAATCCAATAAATCACAAATGTTCCTTTTATTTTTAAAGCTTCAAAAAACTCTAAAAATTGGGTTGTTATTTTTGAACTTAATAAAATTATTTTGAACTTAAAGTTGGTTTTTTTGCACATAATTAATTTTTAATTTCGGAAAATGGAAAAAACCTTTTAAATTTGAAATTTCAAGAAATTAATTAAAAAATTATTTTTCACTTTAAATTCAATAAAAACCATAAAAGCATAATAAATTTTCTTTTTTGACTTTTAAAGTCTAGGAAATTCAAGAAAATTGAGAAAACTCTTTTAAAACTTAGTAAATCCAATAAAATAATAACTTTATTCATTTTATTTTTGTAACAAAACTTTGGGATGTTACACTTTTGGAGGGAAATGTGTTGCCTAGAACCACCTACCAAGCCAAGAAGGTTCTTTGTCCATTGGGAATGGAAGTAGAAAGATTACATGCATGTCCGAACGATTGTATCCTCTACCATAAACACACTGCAAACATGCATGTATGGCCGGTGTGCAAAGCATCCCGAAACAAGCGTAAGAATCACTACAATGACGGTGCGGGCATCGAGGTGAAGTAAGGACCTCTTGCAAAGGTGTTGTGGTATATGCCTATTGTCGGTGTTTTAGAACCGAACTTACGTAAAGATTGTTTGATTCGGGGGGTCTCCTAGAATGGAATCACGCAGAGAGATTGACACGGGGATTTTTATACAGGTTCAGGCCTTCTCCGAAGAGAATAACAACCCTACTCCTGTGTGTGTATGGTATTGAGTGTACTTTGAACAATCAGGGGAAAAACTAAGACTATTACAGATAGTGCTTGTATTCCTGATGGCCCGATTCATCCCCCTCCTTTCTCTGAATGCCGCCTTTTATAGTACGTGAAGGAGCGGCAGTTACTCCAGATAAAGCGGCGCCTCATCACCTCCCGTAACGGGCGCATGTTGGTAATAATCACCGGTGTATTAACTCCTCCACATCGCTTAACAGCTATATACCAGAGATAATGGAGTATTACGTGTCATTACTCCACAGAATAACAGCGTATGATGACTGTTTGAATCCCTTAATCAATAAGACACACTTGTCTGTAGGTTTATTTGATCATAAGGTGGTCGTAGTTGACCTAATCGTAGAGGAGCCTACGACTATGAGGTAGTCGTAGCAAGACTTACGACTATGGGATAGTCGTAGCATATCTTACGACTACGGGGGTAGTCGTAGCATAACTTACGACTATGGGGGTGGTCGTATAAGAACTTACGACAACCCATTAGGCTCTTCCCTTATAACATTAAGGGGTATACTCAGGGTCCACATGACGTCACATTTACCTATAATAAGAATTATAGATAAAAGATAAAATGAGGATTATTATATCCTCGTCATCTAGCCCCCACTTCGAAAGTGAAAGCAACTTACTTGGTAAAGGAGTTATAGATGGTCTTACGACCACGAGAGGATCGAGAAAAATAGTCGAAGGAAAAACTCTTGATTGTATACTACTTTGACCGAAATATGCTTGGTCAAGAAAATTACCTACAACCATCAAGTAGTCGTAAAAGCATTCCCTACGATCACGAGGTGGTCGTAGTATAGTGATCGGAAGAAAGAACTTTCCGATTATCATTTCCTTTGGTTGAAAAGATCTAACCAAGGAAGTAATTTCGCTTGAGGTGTAAACGCAAACTGATTTTCTCGGCGGACACTTTGGGGAATCTCAAGCGGCGTCCGTTAACTCATGCTGTTGAAGCGGTTCGAGACAATGGCGACCCTTGGAATATCACGCCTCGGCTCAAGGTGCGTGGTTATAAATACCTACCGGGGGGTAAAACCTAAGATCTTACCTTTCCCCAAATCATTCTACTGTTCATCAAGTTCTTGCCTTCTCCGCCACCAACTCAATCGAAAATCTCCTCTTTCGAGAAAAATGGCCGGAGAGTTTCGAATGGGCCGAGTCGAGATGGATACTGGCGAAGATGCAAACCCTTGTCAATCTTTGGGAAGATTCTAGAGAAAGTTCTTGTGGAGTGGTTCGTACAAGATAAGCAAACAATGGCCGTCGGGGAGGAAGGATAAATCCCGTCTTCAAAGCGTATTGTGAGTGTGGTCTTCGACACCGCTCACCCCTTTCTCACATTGATACTCGAGCATTTTGGAGTGGAATTGATGAACCTTGGTCCTAATTCCATCACCATGTTGGCGTATTCATATATCTGTGTGAGGCGACACAGGAATTCGGTGGATCTTGAGCTTTTTCAAGATTTCTCTGGAATGGCTCGACAATCTGGATAATGGAAGTTGTGGTTTGAAGCTCCATGACGGGAAGTCGAAGGGTATATTCAGATGTTCACTCGGTCCTCATGGCGTTGTGGAGGAAGAGGTGGTTTCTTGGAAAGTCACCTCGAAGAGCGATCTTTCTTTCGAAGGGAAGGTCATGAAAAGAAAGCTTCCTGGGATTCGACTCCCCAGGATATCAATCGAATTGCCCCCTATATTCAAGCCATCAAGGATTTGAAAGCGAGAGGGTTGATTGGATGGCATGTGGTGAAGGATTTCATCACACGTCGAATTAGTCCTTTGAAGAAGCGAGTGCCTCCTATGTGGAGGTACGGGACCAAAAGACCCGACCAGGGACTACGAGGGAGGTAAGTGGTTTTTCGACTTAGCTCTCAGTTTGGTCTTTCTGCAAAGTTGTTTAAAGAATGCCTTTATCTGTTTTATACAGATCTTTCACAAGCAGAGATTGACGTTCGAGTCAAACTTATTTGTGAGAAGCCCCCATCACCTAGTGTGGCGGTTCCTCAAATTATTGCGGTTTTATCCGCAGAAGAAAAGGTTGAGCGCCTAAAGGTAATCAAAAGTTGATTTCATCCTTAGGAACTTATAGTCGTAGAAAGAACTTACGACTAGAGAAATGTTGTAGAAAAACTTACAACTTAGTAGTGACCGTGTAGAAAATCTTACGATCGAAGAAAGGTCGAGAAAAACTTACGACTTGATATCGGTCGAGAAGGTCTTACGACCGTTAGTAATTCTTCTTTTTACTGCTTTTGCTTTTGAGAAAGTAGGTATGGAAAATCGCGGGACGACGAAGAAGCTATCTTGATAACCATCGGTGCAGAGTTGACAAAGACAAAGGCTCAGCTCCTCCAGTCAAGAGGCGCCGACTTACAAGAGCGGCGACAAGGAGGAGCAAGCTCGAGTTCTAGCCCTTGACGGATCCTCTGCAAAGCTGTGGTCGACATAGCCCAGATTGAAGCCGAGGCTGAAGCAACTGAAGCTGAGGAGGTTGAAGCAGCTGAACCTCTTAAGCGCAAACCTCGCAAGGCCAAGGTACCTTTTTATTACGACAAGAAAGCTTTCACAGTTTCTGCCACTTCTAGATTTGTCAAGCAACTAGAAAAGGAGAACTGGAAGGAGTTTATGTCTTTTGTGAAGGACAATCTTGATCGGTAGAGCCTCTCGTTTGAGGGTAGCGCTGCTCTTGGAGTGATCGAGACCGATCTCGGTCCTCCGGAAAGTCGAGAGACCATAGAGATGGTCCCTGTTGAAGACTCACGACCAGACGTGGTCATGACTGAACCTATTCCCCAACTTGAACTACGATCAGACGTGGTCGTAGAAAAGAAGTCAAAGAATTCTTCCCTCGGGAAGATGGCTCCAAAGTTTCTGATTAAGTCCAGGACGCAGAGGTATGTGAAACAAGCTAAAGTGTAAGAACAGCATTTACCTTTTGCTTTCCACAATTTGACTTGCTATCCTTTTGTTGTTTTTAGCCCGACTCCTTCAGCCCCCGAGAATGCTTCCGTTGAGAAGCCTATTGCTACCTCTCCAATTCTGTTGGAGAGACAACAAGGGAAGTGGTCGATGGATCATCCTCGGCCCAGGTGGTAGAAGAAATCGTGGCTCCCGAAGCGGTTGTCACGACCGCTGAAGTCGTAGCTATGGCCACTAAGGCAGCGGCCATAGTTACTGAGGTGGCATCTACAACCACCGAGGTAACCGCCATGACCACTGAGGTTGCAGCTACTACTACCGAGGTAGCGGCTACACCTATTGAGGCGCGATTACGACAAGCTGAGATAGTCGCCATGACCACTAACGTGGTCGTAGGGACCAGCAGAGAAGTCGCGAAGCCTCTGCCCAAGGTGGTGATGTGCCCGACCACCGTGAGGGAAGAAAATCGCTGAGACCTCCTTCACGGTACCCAAAGAGAAACTACAATTTCAGAATCGGAAGATGAAGAATGCTTCAATTTACATTACGATTTCTTTGGCCCTGCTTCCATAGTGGGGTCTTCTGCCTTTAGATCTCGCCACCGAGTCCCCCATCCCAAAGACATTCCCAATAGAGGAACACTTTTGATAATGAGCGCCTTGAGAAGGTTTGGTGGGACCAAGTTGAGAGAGTGGACGATTTGAAGCACCCCAGAGCTGGTTTACTCAATATTTGCTCGATCAACCATGAATGTAAGTATTTGATGATACTTATACATACAGGTATGATCTTCTCTTATTTCTCACTGTCTTGTCTTTTGCAGAAAGCCATAGAGCAAATCGCCGTTGTCGGTGAATATCATCGACAACTTTTAGAGCTGCGACAGGAAAAAGAGGAACTCTGCAAACAGGTAGAGAGGTGGTAAGTCACTGTTTTTCATAATCATTCTTGACTACTTATATAGTGCTTACGGGGTTTGTCATGGAAAAACTCAAGACTAGGTACTGGTCGTTAAAGACTTACGACCAAAGGGCTTTGTCGAGAAGAACTTCTGAATAGGTGATGGTCGTAGAAGAACTTACGACCATGAGATTTTGTCGAGAAAAACTTACGACTAGGTCGATGGTTGTAGAAGAACTTACAACCGATTGACCAATGCTTATGTTCACTTTTATCCTTTGCAGGTTGAACAGTGACGCAAAGACCTTAGCCGACTCGCTCGATTATGAAAAGAGGAGTCAAAAAGCTATGGGAAAAAGTAGAATTCCTTTTGGGGAAACTTAAAAAGCCAACTCGCAAACGCTAAATTGCAGGAAGGAACAAGCAAGAAGTCTTGAACTTAAGGCTGCTACGACTTTGATCTTTATCTAACTCTCGCTTCTTTTTCGTAAAAAGAAGATGAGATGAAAAAGCTCGAGAATGAAGTCAAAGAAAACTTTAGTCATTCACGAGCTTACTCAGTATGTCCAAAAATAAAGATCAAGATCTTGAGACGCCGAGAACTTCGAATATCGGGTAAGTAATTCTTTACCGCAATTCCTTACTGAGTTATCTCCTTTTCTTACTCCACTTCTTTTCTAGGAATGGATCTTGAATTGGGAAGACTCGAGACTGAAATCACGGAAAAAACCATGATTTATAACGGTCGTCCTTATTGCAAAGAAGAATGCAGAGGACATTAGATCATGGGAGAAAAAGCATCTTTGAGACCGTTGCTTCCCATAATGAAGAGGTCAAGAAGTTGGATTCTCGACTAGTGGGTAAGAAATTCTTTTACCCGTGATTATTTTCTTTTCTTTTCCTCTAGAAGTTTATCTTTGTTTGGCCAATCTTACTCTTTTTCGTAACAAGTGGTCGAAAACAAAAAGCTTCGCGAGGCTTCGACTTGTACCCAACAGGAGATGGAAGCAATGAAGATTAAACTTCAAGGCAACATCACGCTCCTGAACAATGTGCTTGGTGAGCTACATAATGAGGGAAAGACTCCTCAAGATGATACGATAACCGCTCACATAAGTACTATTGGGGACCAAGTCGGGACTTTGCAAGATCTGGTGACTACTCTGAAGGCCAACCAAGCTGAATCGATAAAGGAAGCGGTCGAAACTGCAGTAAGTTATGCATTAGCAAAACTTAAAGCTCATGACCCCAACCTTAATGTGCAACCTCTCGAAGCCGACTTCAATCGCTCTGAATGAAGACGCGTCGATGGAGGAGATGCAATCAGTTGGCCGGAAAGTTTCAGAGGAGATGCAGTTGAGATCTCCCTCTTCAGAGTAGCTTGTAATAAACAAGCTTTTGTTGATGTAATATACGATCCATCTTGTTTCCTGCAAATTATCTTATCGAGTAGTTAGTAACTCAAAAGATAATTAACGAATTTTAAAGACTAAAAATTGAAGTTAAATTAATGACTTTATCCTAGCCCCCGACTATTTGCTTAGTTTGTTGAAACTAAGTAAATAGTCTTGTCTCTACAAATCATCTTGTCGAGTAGTTAGTAACTCAAAAGATAATTAACTAATTTAAAGACTAAGACTTGAAATCAAATTATCCTAGCCCCGACTATTTGCTAAGTTTGTTTAGACAAACTAAGTAAATAGTCTTTAAAGGGTTTCAAAACAGAGAGGTTTGTTTAACTTGTAGTTTTTGGCGCGAATTGTCATGCAATCGGTCGAAAGAGTGGTAGCAATTGACACTAGGAAGTTCCTTCTAGTGGGCGAGGACCACGTCTTGAGAGGAGAGGCTTCAACTAGGTAATGTTAACATCTCCGACTAGATTAATTAAATCGAGAACAAACAACTTGAGTTAAACAAACATCCAGAGAACTTCAAAACTTCGTTAAGCCCTTTGGAGGATTCAATAAGTCCGCCTGTTATCAAGAGTTGGAAACTGAACGATGCTAGGAAGTTCCTTCTAGTGGGCAGGACCACGTGCAGAGAGGAGAGACTTCGACTAGATGTGTTTCTTCCTCCGACTTAGTTAAGACGAATTGAATACACCAAAGGCGGTGAATAAATCTTAAAAAGTGCACTCTGCTTAGAATATTTTTCAAAAATGAAGTGAAGAAATAATCTAAGGTGAAAGGAGTTGGCTTTCAAAAAAATTCAACTAAATAAAACCCGAGTTCTTTGTGTTGGCAACAAAAGCGAGTAACGAGTTGACACTAGGAAGCTCCTTCTAGTGGGCGGTGACCACATGCAGAGAGGAGAGGCTTCGACTAGGTGATGTTATCGCCTTGCGACCGGTGTAAAGAAAGCGGGTGTTTGAAACATAGTCGAAAAATTATGAAAGCACTACTCAACAATAAGACAATAGAGATAGAAAACACGAGTCTTTATTGTCAGAATGATTGGTTACACGTAGAACTTGCGAATCGGTCGATGTTCCAAGAATTCGAGAGAACTGGCCGTCTTCCATTGCCAATCGTCATCGACCCTAGGCGAGTAACCCGACCCACCGTAAGGACCTTCCCACTTGGGAGAAAGTTTGTTCCGATTAGACTTGGATTGGCAAAGCCTCAATACCAAGTCACCTACAAAGAAGGTCTGCGAGGTTGGACCTTCGATCGTAGTATCTTCGCAGGCTTGTTGGTAGACCGCCAAACTAATTAGGGCTGGTTTCTCCTTTCTTCAAGTAGATTAATATCATCTGCTCGAATTTGTTCTGGTTGGAGTCTGTGAATGTTTCGACTCGTGTTGACCGTATCTTTAGTTAGGAGGAAGCATGGCTTCAAAGACCAAGACTAGAAAGAAAGGTGTTTCTCCAGAGTCTTGATTGGTAGTTGTCTGAACGCCCATATCTGAGGGTAACTCTTGTACCCAAGCCCCGGCGCTTGACGAGTGGTCGAAAACTTCGAGTCTTAATTCCTCTCATTATTTGGCCGTTTGCACGTTCGATTGCCCCATTACTCGGGATGGGCCATAGAAGCATAACACAACTTGGTACCCAACTCGTCATAAAATTCCTGAAATTTTCGCTCGAAAATTGCTTACCATTATCTGTAATTATTCGACTCGGTACTCCAAATCGAGTAATTACGCATCTCATCATAAACCGTTTTGCCGCTTAGTTGTTATCGATCCACGTGTTCAGCTTCAATCCATTTTGTGAGCGTATCAATAGCCACAAAAGGAACTCGAAACCTCCCGGAGCTTTGGGGAGCGGTCCTGGATATCAAGACCCGAGGTTGCAAAAGGCCAAGATAGAGGTATTGTTTGTAATGCCTGAGCTGGTTGGTGTATTTGCCTGCTATGAAACTGGCACTGAACACATGTTTTAACCAACTCTTTAGCATCGTATAGGGTGTTGGCCAAGAAAACCTTGTCGAAAAGCCTTGCCGACCAGCGTTACAGAGGAAGCATGATTTCCACAGATGCCACCATGTATGTCGTGAAGGAGTGTTAATCCTTCGCTCTGTGGAATGCATCGCATGAACACCCCTTGAGTACCCGTTTATAGAGAACTCCTTCGACCAAAGTATACATTTTGGCTTTTCGGGATAAGCGACCGCCTCGAGATCGTCTTGGTCTGGAACCCTTCGAAGATAATCATAGATGGGCACCATCCATGTATCCTCGCACTCTAGAGAATTTGTCTCAATAGGAGGTGTCTCGGCTCGTCGACCGAGAAGGCTTCGAGTTGTTCCAAGAAGACTCCTTTTGGTACTTCAGATCGGGAAGAAGCTATTCGAGCAAGGTCTGATGCGAGAAATTATCCTTTCGAGGATGAATTGTGCCTCGAAACCTAAAAATGCTTTTCTAGCTTACGACTCCGATAAGTACCGAGACATTGTCGGGTTAGAAACCTTGGTACTCTTTGCCGACTTGATTCACGACTAGTTGAGAGTCTCCTCTCACGAGTAGTCGGCGAATCGAGAGCGCTTTCATTGCTTTCGTATACCGCCTAGCAAACCTTCGTGATACGCCACGTTATTAGTGGCACGAAAGTTTAATTGTATGGCATACTTTAAGGTCTCTCCGTTAGGAGATACCGGAACCACCCGACCCCGAGCCACTTAAAGTAAGCGACCGTCAAAGTACATAGATCCTTTGGTCGTGGGAATCGTCTTGGGGATCTGAGCAGTTCAGATTTGTCCATTCGGCGACAAAGTCCGCCAAGATCTGGAATTTAATGGCCGTTCGGGACACGAAATGGATGTCGAACTCCCAAGTTCGTGACCATTTTGCCATGCGCCCATTGTTTCCCTATTTTGGAGGATCGCTCCCAAGGGAAACTCGGGCAACCTGACTAGTTTGTGCGCTGAAAATAATGCCGCATTTTCTCGAAGACATGAGGAGGGCATATAGAAGCTTTTGGACCGAGGGTAACGCTCCTTAGGTCCGTGTAAAACTTCACTTACGTAGTAGACCGGTCGTTGTACATTTTCACGTTCTCTACGACCACTATCGCGCTTCTTGCTGTGGCGTGGCAGCTAGGTAAACCAAGAGCGTTTCTTTCCGCCTCGGAGAGACCCGAATGGGAGCACTCAGAAGGTACCTCTTGACATTCTCAAAGGCGGCGTTTGCCTCTTTCGACCACTCAAAACCTTCGTGTTTCCTTAGAAGTTTAAAGAAAGGTAGTCCCTTTTCTCCCGATCGTGCGATGAAACGACTTAAAGCCGCCATGCACCCAAAGTGAGTTTCGGACTTCTTTCCGTGTAGTTGAGGGCGCATTTCTAAAATGGCTTTTATCTTTTTGAGATTTGCTTGATTCCTCGTATTGATACTAGGAATCCAAGCAATTTCAAGAGATTCCAAATACACACTTCTCGTGATTAAGTTTTTAGCGATGTTTTACGAGATTGTCGAGCGTTTCTTCTTGGTCGATAATATGATTAAGTCTCTTGATGCTTTTGACAACTAGATCATCAACATAGGCTTCTAGGTTTGGCCTAATTGAGATGAAAAAGTTGCTGCATCAAGCGTTGAAAAAAGCGGCATTTTTAGACCAAATGGCATTTTGACATAGCAAAATATACCAAATGGTGTAATAAATGCGGTCTTTTCTTCATCGTCTAGACACATATTGATCTGGTGGTATCCGAATATGCGTCTAAAAACTTAACATTTCACAACTGCGGTAGAGTTAACCAACCGATCGATACGAGGTAAAGGAAAATCGTCTTTTGGACAAGCTTTATTAAGATCGATAAAGTCTCGCACATACGCCATTTGCCGTTTGACTTTCTAACCATTACGAGGATTAGCCAACCATTACGGGTGGTTGACCTCTCTTATAAAGCACGCTTTGAGTAGCTTATCAATTCGATTTAATAGCATCTCGTCGATCGGGGCAAATCTCCGTAATTTTTGTTTTACTGGTACTTTGTCGGCCGTAAAGCTAGCTTTGTGCTCGATCACCTCCACCGGGACTCGGGCATGTCGGATGCTTGCCACGCGAATACATCTGCGTTAGCTCGGAGGAAGGTGATGAGGCGTCTTCCTATTTGGGGTCGGAAGTATCCCGATGCTAACAGCGATCTCGAGGGCTCCCTGCGTCGTGAGGAACCTCTTTGACTTTGTCGTTCGGCTTTGGTGCGACTTTAAGCTTCGACTTGCTAGTCGAAGGTGACTTTCTTCTCGAATTGGTATTTGTCCTACCATCTCGAGGATCGATTGATCGCGGTATCGCCATCTTCTTGTCACAATGGATTGTGATTACTCCTTTGGGACTGGCATCTTAATACATTGATATCCATAATGAGTAGCCATTAGAATTTTGCCAAAGTTGGTCGTCCGAGTATGGCGTTATATCTTGATCGAAATCGACCACATCAAAGGAGATTTTCTCCGTCTGAAATTACTTGGTGAACCAAATGTTAAAGGAAGAGAAACTTGACCAATTGGTTTGGCGAAGATCCCGATGACGATCCCATGGAAAGAGTATCGCATCGGTCCGACTTTGGTCCCGGTATTTGCATGTCATCAGAGCACTCGTAAATAAAATATTTAACGAGCTTCCACCATCAACCAAAACTCGATTGACCCGACAATTGTTGATGGTGGGTTCGACCACGATTGGGTATCGACCTGGTCGAGTCGAAGGAATCGGGCAGTCACTCTTCTCAAAAGAGATAGTGACTTCCGACCACTTCGGTAATTTATTGACGAGGGGAGGATCTATGGAGTTTACCTCACGTTCAGCAGCCTTAAGCTGTCGCTTTGATTCATATGCCGATGATCCCCCGTAGATGTGTTCGATGGTGTGTTGTGGATCCTGGAACAGCATCTCCTCTTCGTCATCTGAAGATTTATGACCACTTGTTTGACCTACCTGTTCGAGAGTGGGAAGTGGTCCTTTGCCGTTGTAGTAGTCTTCAAGCTTTCGTTGGAAGACCCGGCAATTGCCAAGGTCATGCCCTTCCTTTTTATGGAAAGGACACCACCTAGACTTATCATTTTTCCGATCAGGGCGCTTACCTTTGCCTCTGTCGGAGTGCGGCTTGGATGTGCGTGGTTCTTTGTCATTGACAGCCAATACCTCCTTGGAACCGCTGGTTTGGAGTTTTTGACCCTTAGCCTTGTTCTTGGACTTTTTGCTTTTTATCCTTCTTCTTACCAATGTCGCTTTGGCTCTCGAGAGGTATTGTCTTCTCGATCTATTGTATTGTTCCACTCGACCGCCTCGAAGCGGTGGCATATCGATCACCATCTCGAAGAGTTAAATGTAAGTAGGTGGGTTTAAAGCAATGTCTTCGTTATTCTCCTACTACGGACTCCTGGCTTGAATGCTCGATGACAGATGAATCGAAACTTAGGAATTGAATTAGAACCCGACTAAAGCGCTTGATGAATTGGCGCAAGGTCTCGTTGTCATTCTGTCTCATCGGTGCAAGTCATCCTCCTTTCGTATGCGATTGTAAGTGCCTTGGAAATTTGCCAATAGAAGGTCGCAGAAGGTGTTGCCAAGAGTAAATCGACTCGAGTGGTTGATTCAAGAACCACGATCGGCGGATCCTTCTAGCACAGTTGGAAGATAATTTGCCATTACATGCTCTCCTCCTCCTGCTGTTCGGACAGCCGTTGTGTAGATTTGAAGGAATTCGATGGGATTTTGGGAACCATCAAACTTCTCCATGTTCACCGGTCGAAAACGAGGTGGCCAAGCGAACAGCTCGGAGATCAGGCGAGAATGCCCGACATCCAGTAATGACTTCTTGACGCCCTTTGCGGGAAAGAAGGGTTAATATCATCGTGATCGCACTCGACGATACCCAGTAATAGGTTGACCGGACCTATGATAGATCTCAGTCTTACGAGGGGAATACTCCTCGTAGTTTATCTGCTGCTGCAGATTCCCATGTCGGAATGGTGAGCGATCACCTTCCGAGGGGTTTCTTGATCATCGATCGTTCGAAAGACATTTCTCGAGTAGGTGATCGATCGACTTACCGCTTCGTCGATTCCTCTATGGTGATATGTTCGATCGACCGTAGCCGAAATCGTATTGCTATGACTTCTGAATGATGTCGAGGCGCTTCGGCCTTGCCATCGTGTTCAAGCCTTTGTGCGATCTCTTCAGCGAAGAGGTCGTAACTCGTGCTCGGGCTAGCTCTTGAGTTGGATTCTCGAGCAAGTCATTGATGTCTTGAAGTTCTTGAGCTTCCTTCGATCGATATTGGATGCGCCTGCATGCATTCTTCGGGCTTCAAATTTCTTCCGTTCTTGAGGCGCCTTAATGAAGTGCGGAATGTCGAGGATTTCCTCGCGTTCATGAAGGTGTTGGTCGTGTCCGCGATGGTGGCGTCCTTGCCAACGCCACGAGAGGGCGCAGGTGTGTGATCTTTGGAAGGGTCTCCATCTCGGTCTCTAGAAGAGTGATCTTGATCGAGGGAGGGCGAAGACCTCCGTTGATGATTCTCACTTGCGCTCGAGGCCTCTCCGCTTGAGGAATTGTCGAGAGACACCATCTGGCGACTTGGAGTAATCCTCCGGGTAGGGAAGTCTGGTTATAACTGCGTCGGCAGTGTGATCTCATGGAGAGATGGTCGAATTTGTAGGAAAAGCATGCTTGATCCCGCTCTCTCTGGCGTCATCAGGAGAGAGAGGATCACCAGATCTTGGTGAAGTCCTGCAGGTGTGGCTTCGAGCTTGCCTCACCAAGTCGGACCGCCTTAGGGGACTTGGACACCGAGGAAAAACTCTCGTCGTGTCGTGAGTCCACTGGTGTGGTCTGGTCGAGTTGACCCTTGTCCTTTGAGAGGTAGATTCCTCTCTCGGACGCATTGTTGTGAGGATAAGGATCCTCCTCAACTCCGCCGGCGACATTGTCTCTGGATCTGTGGGAAGATCCCCGAGGCGATAATGCCATAGGATGAGTCATCACTTGGTTAAAATCGAATCCGGCATCCATGTCGACGTCTGCGTAATCTGCCAAGTCGAACCAGTTCTCCTCGTTCCATTCTCCTGCCATGAGTGCATGAGATTTGGAAAACAGAGAGTATGTTGACAAGAGATTACCGGAAGATCCCCACAGTCGGCGCCAACTGTCGGTGTTTTAGAACCGAACTTACGTAAAGATTGTTTGATTCGGGTGGTCTCCTAGAATGGAATCACGCAGAGAGACTGACACGGGGATTTTTATACAGGTTCAGCCTTCTCCAAGAGAATAACAACCCTACTCTGTGTGTGTATGGTATTGAGTGTACTTTGAACAATCGGGGAAAAACTAAGACTATTACAGATAGTGCTTGTATTCTGATGGCGATTCATCCCCTCCTTTCTCTGAATGCCGCCTTTTATAGTGCGTGAAGGAGCGGCGGATTACTCGAGATAAAGTGGCGCCTCATCACCTCCGTAGCGTGAGCAATACGTTGGTAATAATCACCGGTGTATTAACTCCTCCACGCCGCTAATGACTATATACCGGAGATAATGGAGTATTACGTGTCATTACTCATGAGAATAACAGATGATGATCGTATTTGAATCCCTTAATCAATAAGACACACTTGTCTGTAGGTTTATTTGATCATAAGGTGGTCGTAGTTGACCTAGTCGTAGAGGAGCCTACGACTATGAGGTAGTCGTAGCAAGACTTACGACTATGGGATAGTCGTAGCATATCTTACGACTACGGGGGTAGTCGTAGCATAACTTACGACTATGGGGGTGGTTGTATAAGAACTTACGACAACCCATTAGGCTCTTCCCTTATAACATTAAGGGGTATACTCAGGGTCCACATGATGTCACATTTACCTATAATAAGAATTATAGATAAAAGATAAAATGAGGATTATTATATCCTCGTCACCTATAATTCCCTGTTTGAAGTGTTTATTTGCGAACCGAAAGAAGGCAAGATTGCTGCGTTGCCACTCGGAAGAGCGTAAGAAAGATCGAAAGCTAAGACTCCCTGCTGATTCTACCTAGTGGAGAAACTTCGATAAAAGCTTTGAAGACTTCGGTGCAGAACCGAGGATATATAAGGTTTGGGTTGAGTACAGATGGAATGAATCCTTTCAGTAACATGAGCAGTCGACATAGCACCTAGCCCGTGAATCTGTGTTTATACAACCTTCCTCCTTGGCTGTGTATGAAGCGGAAGTACATTTTGATGTCACTACTTATCTAAGGATCGAAGCAACCTAGGAACGATATTGATGTGTACCTAGTACTATTGCTGGAAGATCTTGTGATACTATGGAACAAAGGGGTACAGGTATGGGATGCATACAAATGAGAGAACTTCACTTTACGCGTCATGTTGTTCTGCACCATCAATGATTTTTCTACCCTTGGTAACCTTTCGGTGTTTAGTACAAAAGGAGCCAAAGCTTATCCGCACTACTTAGATGATACCGATAGTGTGTGACTGAACAACTCGCGCTAAACTGTGTACATGCGTCACCATAGGTTAATTCCCAAGTGTCACCCATACCACAAGATGGAGAAACAATTCGACGAAAATAAGGAGGATGGTTCAGCTCCAAGAGCTTTTAGAGGGAAAGAGGTCTATGATATGGTTAAGGATATCGATGTTGTGCTTGGAAATAGACGTAAATTGAGGACCTGTTAGAAGAACATCTGGAAGAAGTAATCATTTTTTTGGGACTTTCATTATTGGGAGCACTTATAAGTTTGCCACTGCATCGATGTCATGCACATGGAGAAGAATGTATGTGATAGCTTGATTGGTCTCTTACTAAACATTCGTGACAAAACAAAGGATGCTGTCAACGCACGACGTGACTTGGTTGATATGAACATAAGGATTGAGTTAGCAGTGAAAGAGACCGATAAATGACAAACATACCTTCCCCCAACTTGCTATACTCTGTCCAAGGCCGAGAGAAAGGAACTGTGCCAAAGCTTACATAGTGTGAAAGTTTCGTCCGGTTACTCTGCCGGCATGAAGAAACTTGTTTCTATGAAAGATTTGAAATTAATTGGTATGAAGTCTCATGATTGTCATGTGTTAATGACACAAATTCTTCCTATTGCAATTAGAAGTATTTTGCCGAACAAGGTCCGAATGGCAATCATGAGGCTATGTTATTTCTTTAACTCAATTGCTCAGAAGGTCATCGATCCTGAGGGACTAGATGCTCTGCAGGCCGAGGTGGTGACAACTCTATGCCATCTTGAGATGTATTTTCCTCCGTCATTTTTCGATATCATGGTCCATATCATTGTTCACCTTCTGAAAGAGATAAATATATGCGGCCCTGTGTTCCAACGTCATATGTACACGTTCGAGAGGTACATGGGAATTCTCAAGTCCTACGTACGGATTCGATCTCGACCAGAGGATAGTACCATTGAAGGTTATGCAACCGAAAATGTCATTGAGTTCTACCAATTAACAATCAAACTCGTGATAGGCACCACAATTGGAAGGGCATCAATTTTACTTAATTTTTCTTGAGGGATACTATGTTGGTGATATTCCCTAGAGGCAATTATAGAGATAATTGTATCATGTATATGTTTATGAGTTAAAGAATAAATGTTATTATGTTCCTTGAATGAATCATCAGTTATAAAGATTAATAAGTATGTGACTTGTTGGTGAAGCTCTTTAACTTATATGATGTCATTCTAAATGTATCCCTGGTCGGATGTCACTGGTTGAAATACTAGTGACTTATTGACCAGCACATGTATTGATTAATGACCATGTTTCACCGGTTATGGATATATGGATATCGAATCAATAATGTGAACACATGTTAGAGAAGATGGTGTTGGATTGACCCACCTTGAGACACTATTGAGATTATTATGATTTTATGTGTCATCAGCTGGTCTCAAGCAATGATAATGTATAATCCTTAGACCTGAGATCAGCACGGTTTCCTACATATGTAATAGTACACTTAGGGGTTGCCAAATGCTACTCCGTAACTGGGTAGTTATAAAGGTAGCTTTCAGGTATGCTATGAAACATGTGGAGGATTGTAACTAGTCAGATATAGGATTTGCCCCTCCTAACATAACAGGAGTGTTATCTCTGGGCCCCTTGATTTGGTCGGATAAAGAAAGTGCATGGCCATGCCACTAGTGGTCGAAGATTTGACCACATGAAGTTATCCGATACTTGATCGAGAAAGTATTGAATAGTCTATGGATGATATAATATCTCACATAGAGTTCAAACCATATACCATGAGGCAAAGGGAGGATACACGAGCAGGTCGCTTAGTTCGATGTAGTCGTATGGAGATACAAGCTGGCCGTAGACTGGTCGAACATGATCACTAACCGGTCATAAACTGGTCGTAAGGAGTTACGAACTAGTCATGACTAAATATGAACTGGTCGTATAGAGATATGAGCTGGTCATAAGTGATAAGGACCTAGTCGTAGATCATATTGCATTAAGGTTCGTCCGATATAATTTATGTGTATTCAGAAATCATTATGTCCTACTAGGAACCGCTAACGACTAGTGGTCAGAAAAGGGTTTCTGAGTCACAACCGACTACGCATGAACCTAACGGGTCACACACTTAACGGGTTGGAACAAACGAGTTTGGATAGGATCCATCATGGGCTCTATATAAGGAGATGCATGAGGCTATTGGGAGATACAAGACAGACACGTGACGTGAGTTGCTCCACCGAAACCCTAGCCACCATCTTCTTGAGAAGCCCTACCGTGAGAGTTGGTGCTAGCACACCGGCGTACGGTGTTCCATCCCTAGATGTGTGGATACCATAGAGACGCTACTGCGGTTGCTGTTGCGCTCGACGACGATCCACGACTTCGCAAGGAACGCGATTGGTTGTTGGAGGAGATGATCGACACTGAGGACGCTGGACAATCGTCTACGTTAGATGATCGCCTACGACCACTTCATCGACGCGCTCTTCGTTGGATAAGGCTGCTCCAACTCTTCTTCTGCTGCACTACGTGTCTAGTGATAACTATCTATAATCTCCTACTTGCATAGATTCCTGCTTTACGTGGTATATTTTTTGAATTGCCAGCTAGTGTAGCCTGCCCGTATCCCTTCATAATATTCTTTCATTTCAGAACATCTAATGATAAACAACATGATCAATAGTATAATATGAACAGAAATAAGCATTCACAGCTAATCACATTAAACTGTGAAATAGTATGGCCCTTAACACGACAATCTCCATCACCACACTTCCAATCCACCGAGTCATCATGCTTGAAATCACCATATTCATCTACTAAGCAATTACACCTAAAAGCTAGTATTGAATTACATATGATAATATCAAGAAACACATGTCGGCACACAAACCGTTATACAATAATATGTAGCCCCATAGCTATAAATCAGCATGACACGCATGCCATGAAAATTCATAGATGCATCATATACACAATTGGCCATACTATTCACATCAATCCCTGGAAAAAGGTGTTATGCATAGAATCCAATTCTATCGGGTGATATGAAAACATAATACTATGTAATGCGTCAACGATTACCTAGCACTACGGTCCGAGCTTGGAAAAACATTGGATTAACCTCAGTAACCCAATCTCTAACCAATCCGATCAGCACGTTCATCTGGCCATGCATCGCGGTGTACCCCGATAGCGGAATTCTGGCCGGTAGGAATACCATGCAATGCGATCACGAACAAGCGCAGATGATCATCTGCTGCCATCAGCTCATAACACCCGTGAACCCATCTATTATCGCCGAAACCAATTGATCTCATCAACCAGTGCCTAAACCGCTCCTTCCATATGAACCGATCTAGGTCACCAAACCAAAATAGCAGTAGATCCAATCTACTAGTAGCACATATCTAGTATATGCGACCAATCTAGATCACCAACTATATAAGATGACTCTGATACTACTGAAGGGATACGGGTAGGCTATACTAGCACGTAATTCAAAATTCTACCATGTAAACCAGGAAGCCATCCAAGTAAGAGATCATAGATCGTTATCACTAGATAAGCAGTGCAATGGAAGAAGAGTTTGAGCAACCTGATCCAACATTGAGCTTGTCGATGTAGTGGTCGTAGTCAATCGTCCAATGTCCTCGGTATCGATCGTCTCCTCCAGCAACCTATCACATTCCTTGTGTAGGTCACGGATCATCCACGATCAACGCAACAGTAGTGTCATACGCTAGTGTACTAGCACCAGCACACACGGTAGGGCCTTTGGGATGTGGTGGCTAGGGTTTTAGTAGGGCACTCTTATCTCCCAACAACCCCATGAATCCCCTTATAAAGAGCCCATAACGGATCCTATCTGAAGTAGTTTGTTTCAATCCATTAAGTGTGTGACCCTATAGGTTTATGTGTAATCGGTTGTGACGAGGATATAATAATCCTCATTTTATCTTTTATCTATAATTCTTATTATGGGTAAATATGATGACATGTGGTCCCTGGGTATACCCCTTATATTTACAAGGGAGAAGCCTACCAGGTGGTCGTATGTTCTTCTACGACCACCCCCATGGTCGTAAGTCTTGCTACGACTACCTTATGGTCGTAAGTTCTTCTACGATCACTATCCAGTAGTAAGTTATTCTACGACTACCCCATGGTCGTAAGCTCTTCTACGACCAGGTCAGCTCGACCACCTTATGATCAATAAAACCTCATGGCGAGTGGGTCCAATTGATTAAGGAATCCAAGCGATCAACATCGCCGTTATTCTACGGAGTAATAGCACATAATACCCCATTATCTCTGACAAATAACTGCCAGGCGGCATGAAGGAGTTAACACTCCGGTGATTACTGCAAACATGCGCCCGTTACAGGACATGATGAGGCGCCTCTTCACCTGGAGAAATGGCTACTCCTTCACGACAATATAAAGGCGGCGATCAGAGAAGAAAGGAGGGGCAATCAGAGAACACAGCAAGCAATCGGGAAGATAGGCACTATCTTCTGTAATAGTCTTAGTCTTTTCTCCCGATTGTACAAGATACACTCAATACCATACACACACGGAAGTAGGGTTGTTATTCTCCCCAGAGAAGGCCTGAACCAGTATAAAAATACCCATGTCAATCTCTCTGCGTGATTCCATTCTAGGAGACCCCCCCCGAATCAAACAATCTTTACGTAAGATCGGTTCTAAAACACCGACAGTTGGCGCCGACCGTGGGGATCTTCCGGTAATCTCTTGTCAACACTCTCTTTTTCCAAATCTCATGCACTTATGGCAGGAGAATGGAATGAGGAGAACTGGTTTGACTTGGCAGATTGCGCAGACATCGAAATGGATGCCGGTTTCGATTATGAACCGAGTATCATCTCATCCGATGGTGTTGCTGCCTCCAAAATCTTTCTGCAAATCCAGGAGACCATGCCACTGATGGAGTTGAGGAGGGATCCTTATCCCCCACAACAATACGTCCAACAAAGGAATCAATTCCCTCAAAGGGCAAGGGTCAATCCGACCACAATCAGGACTACACCCAGGCGGGCTCACAACACGACGAGAGTTTTTCCTCCAAGTGTCCAAGTCCCCCTAAGGCGGTCCGACTTGGTAAGACAAGTTCCGGAAGCCATAATTCCAGGGCTTCACCAGCATCTGGTGGTCCTCTCTCTCCGGATAACTCCAGAGAGAGCGGGATCAAGCATGCTTTTCCTGCAAATTCGACCATCTCTTCGCAGGTCACACCTGCGGACGGAGACGGTTATAACCCAGAGTTCTCCTTCCTGGAGGGGATTACTACAAGTCGCTAGATGGTGTCTCTTGACTACTCCTCAAGCGGGGAGGCCTCGAGTGCAAGTGAGAATCATCAACAGGAGGTCTTCGTCCTTCCCTTAGATCAAGGTCACTCTTCTAGAGACCGAGCTTGAGACACTCCCCGAAGATCACGCATTGTGCCCCCTCGTGGCAATGGCAAGGGCACCACCAGTGACGGACAGAACCAACACTTTGATGAGTGTGAGGAAAATCCTCGACATACTCTTACTCCATTGAGGCAGTCTCAAGGATTTGATGTGGAAGATCTCGAGGCTATTCGACGGAAGAAAATTGCAGCCCAGAAAAATCTGCCTGGACGCATCTAGTATCAATCAGAGGAAGCTCAAGAACTCCAGCACATCAACGACTTGCTCGAGAACCGTACTCGAGAGCTCGCCCGAGCGCCAAGCTACAACCTCTTCGTCGAAGAGATCGCACAAAGGCTTCGAACCACGATGGCAAGACTGGAAGCACCTCGCCAACATCGTTCAGGAAGTCTTAGCAATACAACTTTCTCAGCTACCAGTCGTTCGAACAATACTCCATGTAGAGATCGGCACAAAGACAAGTCGCATCGATCTCCTACCCGGAGAAATGTCCTTCGAACGTTAGATAATCAACAAGCCCCTCGGAGAGGTGATCGCTCACCATTCCGACATGAAAATTTACAGCAGTAGATGGAATACGAGAAGTATTTCCCTCGTAGGACCGAGACCTACTACAGGTCGGGTCAACCTGTTACTAGGTATCGTCGAATACGATCACCTGGTGATATCAACCCTTCTTTCCTGCAAAGGAGGCATCAAGAAGTCATTACCGGCTGTCAGGCATTCTCGCTTGACCTCCGAGTTGTTCGCTGGCCACCTCATTTTCGACCAGTGAACATGGAGAAGTTCGATGGATCCTAAAATCCCATTGAGTTCCTTCAAATTTATACAACAGCTGTCCGAGCAGCAGGAGGAAGAGAGCATGTAATGGCGAATTACCTTCCAACTGTGCTCGAAGGGTCCGCTCGACCGTGGTTACTAAACCAACCACTCGAGTCGATCTATTCTTGGCAACACCTCTGCGACCTTCCACTGGAGAACTTCCAAGGCACCTACAATCGCTCTGGGAAGGAGGATGACTTGCACCGGATGAGAAAGAACGACCACGAGACCTTGCGCCAATTCATCAAGCGCTTTAGTCAGGTTCGTAATTCAATTCCGGAAGTTTCTAACTCATCTGTCATCAGGGCTTTCAAGCAAGGAGTCCATAGTAGAAGGATAACAGAGGATATCGCTTTGAATCCTCTCGCTACTGTCGCCAAACTCTTTGAGATGGCTGATCGATATGCGACTGCTTCCGAGGCGATCGATTGGAACAACATAATTGATCGAGAAGACAATACCTCTCGAGAGCCAAGCGAAGGTGGCAAGAAGAAGGATAAGAAAGCGAAGAAGTCCAAGAACAAGGCGAAGGGTCAAAAACCTCAAGCCAACAGTTCCAAGGAGGTCTTGGCTGTAAACGATAAAGAGCCACGAAGCTCCAAGCCGTACTCCGACCGAGACAAAGGTAAGCGCCCCGATTGGAAGAACGACAAGCCTAGATGGTGTCCTTTCCATAAAAAGGAAGGACATGACCTCAGAATCGCCGAAGTTTTCTAACAAAACTCGAGGACTACTAGCGACAAAGGACCACTTCCCACTCTCGGCGGTAGGGCAAACAAGTGGTCGTAAGTCGTCGGATGACGATGAGGAGATGCCGTTCCAGGATCCACAACATACCGTCGAGTACATCTACGGGGGATCGTCGGTATATGAATCAAAGCGACAGCTTAAAGCTGCCGAACGTGAGGTAAACTCCATAGACCCTCCTCTCGTCAATAAATTACCGAAGTGGTCGGAAGTCACCATCTCCTTCGAGAAGGGTGACTGCCCGATTCCTTCAACCGACCAGGTCGATATCCGATCGTGGTCGAACCCACCATCAACAATTGTCGGGTCAATCGAGTTTTAGTTGATGGTGGCAGCTCGTTAAACATCCTGTTTACGAGTGCCCTGGACGAGATGCAAGTACCCAGGACTAAGGTAAGACCGGTACGATACTCCTTTCATGGGATCGTACCAGGGTCTTAAGCCAAACCTATTGGCCAAGTTTCTCTTTCTTTAACATTTGGTTCTCTAAGTAATTTCAGGACAAAGAAAATCTCCTTTGATGTGGTCGATTTCGATACAGCATATAACGCCATACTCGGACGGCCAACTTTGGCAAAATTCTTAATGGCTACTCATTACGGGTATCAATGTCTTAAGATGCCAGGTCCCAAAGGAGTAATCACAATCCATTGTGATAAGAAGATGGCGCATACCTGCGACCGTCGATCCCTCGAGATAATTGGTCAAATACCAACTCGAGAAGAAAGTCAGCCTTCAACTAACAAGTCGAAGCCTAAAGCTACACCAAAGCCGAACGACCAGGTCAAAGAGGTTCCTCTGGACGCAGAGGAGCCCTCGAAGATTGTTCGCATCGGGGATACTTCCGACCCCAAGTAGGAAGACGCCCTCATCACCTTCCTCCGAGCTAACGTAGATGTCTTCGCGTGGCAAGCATCCGATATGCCCGGAGTCCCTAGGGAGGTGATCGAGCACAGGCTAGCTTTACGACCTGACAAAGTACCCGTAAAACAAAAACTACGGAGATTTACCCCTGATCGACGAGATGCTATTAAATCAGAATTGGACAAGCTACTTAAAGCAGGCTTTATAAGAGAAGTCGACCACCTAGAGTGGTTGGCTAACCCTGTAATGGTTAGGAAGTCGAGCGGCAAATGGCGTATGCAAAGCGAGACCTCATGATCTTAATAAAGCTTGTCCAAAAGATGATTTTCTTTACCTCGACGATCGATCAGTTGGTTGATTCTACTGCAGGTTGTGAAATGTTAAGTTTTTTAGATACATATTCTGGATACCACTAGATCAATATGTGTCTAGATGATGAAGAAAAGACCGCATTCATTACACCATTTGGTATATTTTGCTATGTCAAAGTGCCATTTGGTCTAAAAAATGCCGGTGCTTCTTTTCAACGCTTAATGCAATCGACTTTTTCATCTCAACTAGGCCGAAACCTGGAAGCCTATGTTGATGATCTAGTCGTTAAAAGCATCAAGAGACTTAATCATATCAGTGACCTACAAGAAACATTGGACAACCTCAGAAAGCACCGCTTAAAACTCAATCCTGAGAAGTGTGTGTTCGGAATCTCTTCAGGAAAATTGCTTGGATTCCTAGTATCTATACGAGGAATTGAAGCAAATCCCAAAAAGATAAAGGCCATTCTCCAAATGTGCCCTTCAACCACAAAGAAAGAAGTCCAGAAACTCACAGGGTGCATGGCGGCTTTAAGTCGTTTCATCGCACGACTAGGAGAAAAAGGACTACCTTTCTTTAAACTTCTAAGGAAACATCAAGGTTTTGAGTGGTCGAACGAGGCAAACGTTGCATTTGAGGATGTCAAGAGGTATCTTACGAGTGCTCCTATTTTGGTTTCTCCGAGGCCAGAAGAGACGCTCTTAATTTACCTAGCTGCCACGCCACAGGCAGTGAGCGTAATACTGGTCGTAGAACGTGAAAATGTACAACGATCGGTTTACTACGTTAGTGAAGTTTTACACAGGCCTAAGGAGCGTTACCCTCAGGTCCAAAAACTTCTATATGCCCTCCTCATGTCTTCGAGGAAACTGCGGCATTATTTTCAGGAGCACAAAGTAGCTGTACTGTCTGAGTTTCCCTTGGTAGCGATCCTCTAGAATAGGGAAACAGCGGGACGCATGGCAAAATAGTCAATCGAACTTGGGGAGTTCGACCTCCATTTCATGTCTCGAATGGCCATTAAATCTCAGATCTTGGCAGACTTTGTCGCTGAATGGACAAATCCTGAACTTGTTCAGGATCCCTAATACGATTCCCATGACCAGTGGACGATGTATTTTGACGGGTCACTTACTTTAAGTGGCTCGGGGGCTGGGGTGGTCCTGGTATCTCCTACCGGAGAGACCTTAAAGTATGCCATACAATTAAACTTTCAGGCCACTAACAACGTGGCAGAATACGAAGGTTTGCTAGCTGGCATACGAGTGGAAGCTCTCGATTCGCCGACTACTCGTGAGGAGACTCTCAACTAGTCATGAATCAAGTCGGGAAAGAGTACCAGTGCTCTAACCCGACAATGTCTCGGTACTTATCGGAAGTGCGTAAGCTAGAAAAGCATTTTTTAGGTTTCGAGGCACAATTCATCCCTCGAAAGGATAATTTCCTCGCAGACCAGCTTGCTCTAATAGCTTCTTCCCGATCTGTAGTACCAAAAGGAGTCTTCTTGGAACAACTCTAGAAGCCATCCCTAGTTGAAGAACCAGAGACACCTCCTATTGAGATGACCTCTCTAGAATACGAGGATACCTGGATGGCCCCTATCTACGAGTATCTTCAGAAGGGTTCGTGCAGACCAAGGCGATCCCGAGGCGATCGCTTATCCTAAAAGCCAAAATGTATACTTTAGTTGAAGAAATCCTCTATAAGCGAGGTACTCAAGGGTGCTCATGCGATGCATTCAGAGCGAAGGATTAACACTCCTTCACGACATACACGGTGGCATCTGTGGAACTCATGCTTCCTCTGAGAACGGGTGGTAAGGACTTTCGACAAGGTTTCTCACCGCCAACAAATCGATGCCAAAGAGTTTAAAAAGTGTGTCCAATGCGGTTTCATAGCGAGCAAATACACCGTCACGGGGTTCCCAATCTTCTCGACGTAGGATCGAAGATAACTTGCACGCTTGACTTGACAAATCGTAGTTGCTCACCCGATGCCAATGCATGAACTTGCAACTCTTTAATTCGTCCAATCTCACGTGTACTCCACCCGACCACAAAGTGGAGTTTTACCGATCCCTCAATTCCCAACGGAAAGACATAACGGTCTTTCGAAGAAAACGCCCTATTCCCCTTCAAGTCGTTGGCCTTCACCAAACTACTTGGAAGAATCAAGCATTGATACAAAAAGCAATCAAAATCTTTAATCGTGGTCTAAGGTTACAATGGGGGTCTACCCTCAATATATAGTGCCCTTCTCCACCTTATGGCTGGCCAAGAGGCCCTACTCCAACTCTATTTCGGAATTAGAACTCCTACTCCAATTCGGACACAATCTAAAACAAAAAAAAGGAAACTCTTAGTTTACAACCATCACATTGTTTCAGTCATATCTTTTGATACGTGATGAATCTGAGGCTGATCGAACATCCGTTGGATCGGGCATGAAGTTAGCTTTCCAACAAGTACAAGAACACCCAAATCGGACTCCGTTTGTGAAAGTTATGACCTTTTTAATCCGGACTGTACTGCTGATTCCGAATCCGATTTTGATGCTGATGCCAAATCCGAATTGAATCCAAACCTTCCTAACTTCAATTTCATTAATTGAAACGACTTGAATCCGTGTGAAACTTGAGAAAGGGACTCTTGTAATCCTTTGGAAAGTCATGGCAAAACTGGATATCTTCCCAAGATATCGTACATGCCGCGAAATCATCAACTTTGTCAACTCTCGCGCGTTGGTTGGTCTGAATGTGCAGCATGCACTCGAATAGCCATAACTTTTTATAGAAAGCTCCAAATCACGTGCTATTTGATCCGTTGGAAAGTAGACTTGATAAGCTTTCCAAATATATATATTGTTCATGCTAGATCCTTCCGAGTTGCTACGAAGATCGTCATGAACCCATAGGCTGCATGCGTCCCATAGGCTGCATGCTATTTTTGTGAGCATCAAAACACCCCGAGAAGCATCGTGTTCTTGATATTCACATAAGGCATCTCCTTCAAACCTAACAATAAGCGATGACCCGCTATTAGGTAGTATAATATTCTCAATTAAACTTAAAGGAAATTCATGGAACAGATTCACCTGTCGGTTCAGCTTCTTTGCACAAGCTTCACCCAAAAGCTTCTCTTGTTCCTCAACTCTTTTAGTAAGCTCATGTTGTTCTGAAGTACTTGTTGAATTGAAAACACTATATGGAACAACATAGCTAAGAATATCCGCATCATCCTCCCTTTCTTCAAGAAAAGCTGTCCTCGGCTTTTGATAGCCTGAAAATGTGCTAGACAAAGAAAACAACGTATATGCATGGTATATATATGAATCAATTATTGTGTTCTTCTTGTTGTTTTGCACAATCGATAGCTCGAAATCATATTTCAAATTACACAACTGACTCATATGATCAAATTTCACCTTTGTAACATCCCAATTTTCTGAGCTTTAAAAATCCTTTGAATAGTTAGTAGAGAGAAAATTCACCATTTGATTTTATTTGAATTTAATTCAAAAGCTTAATATTGGACTTTGAGTAACAAAACAATTTAATATGACTAAAGTCAACATGAACAATAGTCAAAACTATTTTATTTGGATTCTATGTGCTTGGATATATTTTCTAGAATTTTTGAGAATTTTTCCAAGTTTATTTGCTAATTTCTATTGCTTATTTGAATTCTTATTATTTTCTAAAAAAGAAAAGTGAATTAAAATCTCCTAAATAGCTTTGGGCCAAAACCCTCTTGCCTCGGCCCATTCCTGTTCATCTTGGCCCGCGTTCTTGCAAAATGACCAAGAGCTAGCTTGTGACAATCGCCCATCCGTCCCGCCGTCGGATCGGCAGGATGCCTTCGGATTAGCCTTGCCACTTCAGCGTGCTCTCGCATCCTTCGGCGAGTGGGGCGCGTCGAGTCGTCGTCTCCAAGCCGCCTTCTTCTCCACCGCGCGTGTCCGACACCGCCATGGTTTCCTCTTCGCGAACTCGTCCAACAAAAGGGGAAACAGCCCCGATTCTTCGCGCGGACGACGCCATCTAGAAGCTCTATCCTCCCCGCACCCGTTTCGTTCAATTTCGAACTTTGAAATAGTCTCTATCCCTGTTTCCTCGCGCGTTCGTTTCGGGCAGTTTGATCTCCGCTGCCAACACGCCTCCTCGTACATACGACTCTATAAAGGACCCCCGCCGCCCTTGCCTCGATCCGAATCCCCTTTCGCCTCCTCCTAAAGCTCCGGTGCCCGAATTTGAGTTTAGGGTTTTTCGAGCCGTAGCCCAATTCTTCAAAATTCTTCGCCGCCGGTGACGCCGTGTCCCCGTCGAGTGTACCATCGGCTTCCTCGTCGCAAGAGCAACGTCGTGCGCCCCTCCTTTGGCCCGAAGCGTCGCTGGTGGCCAATCCCGACAAAACCCAATCGCTGTCCTCCGCTCCGACACCAATTCCGGCCGCCTCCGTTCATCTCCGATGCCAAAGAAGGTAGCCCCAAGTGCGCAATAGCATCCCCTTTCCAACGCGCGCATTCGCCGTCGCCGTCGTGCTACTGGTCGTTCTTTGGCGGTCCAGAGGCACTACGCCGCCGTTGTCGTTCGCGTAAGCGTGGACGCCAAGTCATCTAGCCACCTCGCGCCAGCTTGCTATGTCACCACGTAAGCGCGCGTTAGTGCCACGTGCGCATTGCGCCACCTCACCCCGAACCAGATCCCAAACCCTCGGTGAAACCGGTCCACGGTGCACCAAGCCACTGCCTCGTGGGTCCCTTGTGTCAGATCTACTGTTCTGTGAACCCGTGAGCCATGTCACTAACATGGGGGCCCCACATGTTAGCCACCGCACCATTTTCTCCAGATTTATTTTAATTCAAAATTTCCAGGGCTGACGTCATGCTGACATCATGCTTGCGCAATATTCCGATTTTCTTTTGAGAAATAATTCGGGATATTCCAAAATTAGGTTTTTCTTTAGATTCAAACTTCCAAAGCCCATAACTTTTGCATCCGAACTCCAAATCAGTCCATTCAAATTTCTAAATTCCTATAAATTCAAGATCTATTTAATGGAGATTTTTATTTATTTTTTTAGAGTTGTTTTGCCTCTGTTATTCATTTAGTTTTTTTGTTTGCTTCGTTTGCGAGTAGACTTCGACGCTTCTGGAAGATTTGAAGAAGGAGCACAACAAGACCAAGATCAATTCCTAGACCTATTCCAAGGCAAGTCATGCTTTGACCATGATTGAATCCCAGTTTTCTAAATGTTATTTTAATTCAAAGTATTGCATTCTATTTCAAGTAATTATTTAAATACTTTTGGGTTTAGCTATTAAATCCAATCTGTTATGCCTTCATTGTATAATTGTTATGCCTTGATCCTTTGTCACCCTAGTTGATATTTAGTTGGTAAATATTGTAGCACCAACGTGGGTTGGTTAGTGCAATTAGATTGCTTTGCCATGCCACGAATCATCTATTCATGTAAAGTGCAATTATTAACTTGACTAAGTGACTATGTAACTCTGTGAAAATCTGTGTGTACTATGTGTCTTTGTGGCATGTGTTGCACTTAAATCAACTAGGTGGGAAAAAGGTTTGGACTGAGGCAAGTGGAGGGAACTGTGTGACATGGTGGCTATGTGATATGGGAATGTGAATCTGTGTGTCAAATTAATCTGTGTGCCTTAGTTAGAACAATGGAAGTCTTGCCTCGGTCATTTAAGGACTGAACTTTGTGTGCCATTGAACTGAGCCCTTGATGCGACCACATGCCTATTATGGGATGGGCCTAGCATAGTAAGATCTGAATTCTTGGCATTGATTGCTCAGGCAGTAGGTTAGGCTATGTGAAAAGGGTGGAGGTGTGCTACCATGTAGTCGCATCATGGGCAGTTCGCCGCTTCCTGTCCAACGGTGTGTGTTGTACCATACACTATGTATGGTTTGGTATGACGTAAGCACATCGGGAGCATCTATGTTAAGATGAAGTTTCTAAAATGCTTTGTTACGATTAGTGCTTGCAACACTGGTTGTATCTTGTGGGTAAAGTGTACAAACTCTGCAGAGTGTAAACAATCTATTGAATAGCAGTGTCATGATCATGGACAATGCTCGGGATTTCACACGAGGGTAGATCTTAAATAAAGCTGTGTGGGAAGGGAGTTGTGTGATCTAAATCATATGGTTATGTGAATAATCTGTTTAGGCTATGTGTGTCTTTGTGAAATCAAACTGTTAAAGTATTATTGTCTATTTGTTTTACTTGCTTTCAATCTATTATTTGTATTCAATCGCAAATGTTGCATTTACGCAAAGAACCACAAAATGCCATTCCCTTGTAATAAGCTTGCATGTATAATTGCATTTCTGTGGTGTGACTTGCGAGTACGGTGTGTACTCACGCTTGCTTTAAACTAAATCAAGCAGAAGAGGAGGAGTCTTCGCCAGCATTCGAGGAGGAGTTTATCGAAGGTGCCTGATCGTGGGGTCTTGATCCCAGTCGGTTGCCTGTGGTGAATCGATGTGATGCCACTGCTGTTTCTGTTTCCACTGCTTTATTTCTCTGTTAGCCCTGCGTGGCTTAATAAATGTAAACTCGACCATAAGGTCAAATCATTATTTATTAATCAAATTATTCGTTTATGCTATAATTCGCTTGTGTGGATCGATATCCATCTTTGTTGACACTGTGTGCACTAACGTGATCCTGGACTAGTGCATTATACACAGAGGGTCCAGAATTGTAATTTTGGGTCCCGACAACCTTCCCAACATGAAATTCAAGTAAAGTGGGTGAAAACCAATTGATACCTTTCCATTCTTCAACTGTGTTACTCTAATTAGTTATACATGTAAGAGATAAACAAGTAGGCATTATGTTGTGTTCTAAACAATAGGCACTTGTATTTAAACCCTTCTCAAAGTGACCATGACATTGCGCAATAGATGGTTTGCGCAAAATATGCAATTTAAATCAGCAAGATTATCACAAGTAATGCATATTCGATAAACTTGAAACATGTTGTCTACACCACCATCTCTAATCAAATTGAATTTATATGTGTATATGTAGCTATTTACTAGTGATCTTAAGCATGAAATTTCAGAAACCTTCTTAATCACACTAGATAGCTCTTTAGGTTTATTGAATATAATATAACACAAAGAATCATTAAGGAATATTCTACTAAGAACTTCTTTTTGAGTAATCAATTCCACATTATGCAAATTAAACATATCAAATTTAGAACGTGGAATCATGAAAGGAATAACGGAGTTCTCAGTTTTACACACCTTATCTTGATGAACTATCAATTCAGTACCAATAGTGTTACCTTGATCGTCCTCCTCAATTAATGTAGGTGTCGTGGGTATCATAATGTCATCATGTAACCCCAGGGCAGCAGGCATTCCCTCTCCAACCATGGTTATCTCTTCATCTTTCTCTTCTAATGGTGAGGGCTCTTGAATGGTTAACTCCTTATTTGCTTGTTCAACCTGCACAATGTGAGATACAACACTAGAAATAGAGGGTAAGTTGTTAGGTTCAAAAATAATCTTACTTGGCCTATCATCTATCTCTCTCTTTTCTTTTGGTGTATCTCTCACATACTCAATTGGGATGCTCTCAACCTCGCATATGGTGGAATCACACAGCTCACTCGTTTTATCACTCTCACTCAATTTGGCTATGTGGCTCTCATCCTCACATGGGTTTTGATACATCTTATCCTTGTAAGACTGTGGGCTAGCAATGGCACAATTACCACCAACCACGACCTCGCCCGAAGAAAAATTCTGGAGCTTGACCTTTTTCTCAAGTGACACACCAGTGGATGAATAAGAACTAAATAGTCGACGCAGATTTAATTGATGTGCTTGTATGTCTTTAAGTCTCTTTTCCACCTTCGTAGCATATTTCACAAGATCTTGCAGACTACGAAAATATTCATCTTGAAGTGCAGTAACGATCTGAAAATTCAAGCGTGCTTTGAAGTATGTCTTTTCTTGATATGCACTAGTGATATTGGCCTGGCGCATTGCATGATTCAACTCAATATAGTAATCTTGGACAACATTGCATCCTTGTGTAATGCTCTCCACATGGTGTAGTAGTTCCCGCTCATAATAGGATGGAACAAATTCTCTTCTTATGGCCCTTTTTAAATAGACCCAAGATGTAATGAATCGTTTCCCACTTAGTTGTTGCCACCAACTAGAGGCATAGTCCTTAAAAAACATATCCTTGGCTTCTGATTCAAACTTCTGGGATTCAAGCTCTAACTCCATGTCTTGTACCCACTCAAGATACTCCTCCGGATCATTACTACCATAGAAGGGAAGATACGTATACTTGCGATCTGCCATTGTTAGTAGCAAAGCAAAGAGTATGTATGTAGGTGTATGTGTATCTCTCAAACTCACTCGTCTTACCAAATCACGTTCTTACCTTTCCGAAGTAAATTGAGGTCAAAAACTCACACTTGATATTGTAGGTGAAAACAACGTGAGAAAAGAGCGAATTTCAAGAGCAAGTCAAAACACGATAACGGATGTTTATGTGGAGCTTGGTATGGATACCTACTTAATCTGAAAATTCTAGGTATTGTAAAGCTAAGTAAATATCCAAACTAGAATTCAATGCCTAGTTGCTGATCACAAACGTATAAGTGAAAAACAAAGCAACTCACACGCAAAGATATTGGAACTTAGTGCAATCAAGGAATGAGCTATGTAAGATATAAGTGAAGACCAAAATAGCTCGTATTGCACAAGTTATAGAAAGACGCTAGCTAGTTGCAAATAATGAAACTAGGGCACAAGATTGCACAAAATATTGATATTCTCACAATTGAATCAAGAATGAGTGGGGATTTTTTTTTGTTTGCTCAAGTTTATGGTTCGGCTTTGCACTTTCTTTTTCCTTTTCTCCTTTTCTCTTTTCTTTTTTTTTCTCTCTTTTCTTTTTCTTCTCTATTTCCTTCTTTTTTTTTTGAACTATGGCCGAAAATCTTGTTTAACCAAAATGAGCAAAAATTCTTTCCTACCTTTTGATCTTTGAACAATTTCAAGAACACAAATATTAAGATGCAGCCCTAAGCAACGATTTAGCTAGTCTTAAATAGGTTCAAAGTATTGCAAAAGGATTGAAAGGTTCACAAAGGATAAATTGATGTCTTACTTCTTTTTGTGTTAATTTTTTTTTGTGTAAACACGACTAAAAAAAAGAAGATCAAACTAGGCTCAAATAAAAAGCAACGCAAAAAAGTTCAAGATCAGCAAACTAAACTTGATTCTAATGGACAAAAACTTAACAAAACTCACTAGAATAACAAATTAAATACTACGGCTGAAAGAAAAAAAATTGTATGGCTTTTCGTGTATAGGAAAAAAATGAAATCTAGATAACTGGATAAAGATCCTACCGAGTCAACGGAGCTCTGATACCAAGATGATACGGGGGTTCCCGATCTTCTCGACGTAGGATTGAAGATAACTTGCACGCTTGACTTGACAAATCGTAGTTGCTCACCCGATGCCAATGCATGAACTTGCAACTCTTTAATTCGCCCAATCTCACGTGTACTCCACCCGACCACAAAGTGGAGTTTTACCGATCCCTCAATTCCCAATGGAAAGACAGAACGGTCTTTTGAAGAAAACGCCCTATTCCCCTTCAAGTCGTTGGCCTTCACCAAACTACTTGGAAGAATCAAGCATTGATGCAAAAAGCAATCAAAATCTCAATATATAGTGCCCTTCTCTACCTTATGGCTGGCCAAGAGGCCCTACTCCTACTCTATTTCAGAATTAGAACTCCTACTCCAATTCGGACACAATCTAAAACAAAAAAGGAAACTCTGAGTTTACAACCATCACATTGTTTCAGTCATATCTTTTGATACGTGATGAATCTGAGGCTGAGTGAACATCCGTTGGATCAGGCTTGAAGTTAGCTTTCCAACAAGTACAAGAACACCCAAATCGGACTCCGTTTGTGAAAGTTATGACCTTTTTAATCCGGACTGTACTGCTGATTCCGAATCCGATTTTGATGCTGATTCCAAATCCGAATTGAATCCAAACCTTCCTAACTTCAATTTCATTAATTGAAACGACTTGAATCCGTGTAAAACTTGAGAAAGGGACTCTTGTAATCCTTTAGAAATTCATGGCAAAGCTGGATATCTTCCCAAGATGTCGTACATGCCGCGAAATCATCAACTTTGTCAACTCTCGCGCGTTGGTTGGTCTAAATGTGCAGCATGCACTCGAATAGCCATAACTTTTTATAGAAAGCTCCAAATCACGTGCTGTTTGATCCGTTGGAAAGTAGACTTGATAAGCTTTCCAAATATATATATTGTTCATACTAGATCCTTCCGAGTTGCTGCGAAGATCGTCATGAACCCATACCTTTCATGCGTCCCACAGGCTGCATGCTATTTTTGTGAGCATCAAAACACCCCGAGAAGCATCATGTTCTTGATATTCACATAAGGCATCTCCTTCAAACCTAACAATAAGCGATGACCCTCTATTAGGTAGTATAATATTCTCAATTAAACTTAAAGGAAATTCATGGAACAGATTCACATGTCGGTTCAGCTTCTTTGCACAAGCTTCACCTAAAAGCTTCTCTTGTTCCTCAACTCTTTTAGTAAGCTCATGTCGTTCTGAGGTACTTGTTGAATTGAAAACACTATATGAAACAACATAGCTAAGGATGTCCGCATCATACACCAACCAGCTCAAACATTACAAACGATACCTCTGTCTTGGCCTTTTGCGACCTGGGGTCTCGATATCCTAGGACCGTTCCCCAAAGCTCCAAGTGGTTTCGACTTCCTCTTTGTGGCTATTGATACGTTCACAAAATGGATCGAAGCCGAACCTGTAATTGGGATAACAACAGAAGCGGCAAAATGGTTCATGATGAGATGTGTAATTACCCGATTTGGAGTTCCAAGTCGAATATCACAGATAATGGTAAACAATTTTCGAGCACAAAATTTTAGGAATTTTGCGACGAGTTGGGTACCAAGTTATGTTATGCTTCTGCTGCCCATCCCCAAAGCAATGGGGCAGTCGAACGTGCAAACGGCCAAATAATGCAGGGAATTAAAACCCGAGTCTTCGACCAGCTCGTCAAGCGCTCGGGGGCTTGGGTACAAGAATTATCCTCCGTATTATGGGCAGTTCGTACAACTACTAGTCGGGCTACAGGTGAAACACCCTTTTTTCTAGTCTTCGGAGCCGAAGCCATGCTTCCTCCAGAACTAAAGATACGGTCAACACAAGTCGAAACTTTCAATGACTACAACCAAGAACAACTTCGAGCGGATGACATCAACCTGCTCGAAGAAAGGAGAAACCAGGCCTTAATCCATTCAGCAGTCTACCAACAAGCCCTGCACAGATACTATGATCGTAAGGTCCAACCTTGCAGCCTTGCTGTAGGTGACTTGGTATTGAGGCTCTGCCAATCCAAGTCTAATCGGAATAAACTTTCTCCCAAGTGGGAAGGTCCTTACACAGTGGTCGAAGTTACACGGCTAGGGTCAGTACGATTGGTAATGGAAAACAGCCAGGTTCTCTCGAATTCTTGGAACATCGACCAGTTGCGCAAGTTTTATGTGTAACAAACCATTCAGACAATAAAGCCTCAGGTTCTCTCTACCTCTATTGTCTTATTTTTTGAGTAGTGCTTTCATAATCTTTCGACTACATTCCAAACACCCAGTTTTCTTTACAATGGTCGAAAGGCAGGTAGCATCACCTAGTCGAAGCCTCTCCACTCTGCACGTGGTCCTGCCCACTAGAAGGAGCTTTCTAGTGTCGACTCGTTACTCACTTTTGCTACTAATACAAAGAGCTCGGGTTCTATTTGGTCGAAATATTTTTAAAGCCAGCTCTTTTCCACCTTAGTTTATTTCTTCAGTTATTTTGAAAAATACTCTAAGCAGAGTGCACTTTCTTAGATTTATTCAACCGCTTTTGGTGTACTCATTCTATCCCAACTGGTCGGAGGAAGAAACACATCTAGTCGAAGTCTCTCATCTCTGCACGTGGTCCTGCCCACTAGAAGGAACTTCCTAGCATTGTTCAGTTTTCTACTTTTGCTACCAGGACAGACCTATCGAGTCCACCAAAGAAGGACGAACGGATTTTTTAAAGTCCTCTAGACGTTTGCCTAACTCAAGTTGCCGTTCTCGATTTAATTAATCTGATCGGAGATGGTAATATCACCTAGTCGAAGCCTTTTCTCTCTGCACGTGGTCCTGCCCACTAGAAGGAACTTATTAGGGTAGATTCATTACTACTCTTTTAACCAGTGCATGACAATCGTGATCAAAAACTACAAGTTAATCAAACCTCTCTATTTTCAGAAACCCTTTTAACACTATTTACCTAGTTTATCTAAATAAACTAAGCAAATAGTCGGGGCTAGGATAAAGTTATTAATTTGACTTCAATTCTTAGTCTTTTGTTCGTCAATTATCTTTTGAGTTACTAACTACTCGACAAAATAATTTGTAGGAAACAAGATGGATTATATATTACATCAGCAAAAGCTTGTTTTCACAGGTTTTTATTACAAACTACTCTGAAGAAGAAGATCCCAGTTGCATCTCCTCCGAGACCTTCCTGCCGACTGGCTACATTTCTTCAATCAAACGACTTGCTTCTGCCTCAGGTTAGTTGAAGTCGGCGCCGATTGGTTGCACATTAAGGCTGGGGTCATGAGCTTTAAGTTTTGCCAATACATACTTATTGCACTTTCGACCGCCTCCTTTATCGAGTCAGCTTGGTTGGCCTTCAGGGTGGTCACTAGTTCTTGCAAAGTCCCGACTTGTTCCCTAATAGTACTTATGTGAGCAGCTATCGTGTCTTCTGGAGGAGTTTTTCCCTCACCACACAGCTCACCAAGTATATTGTTCAGGAGCATGACATTGTCTTGAAGATTAATCTTCGTCGACTTCATTTCCTGTTGATTACGAGTCGAAGCCTCGCGGAGTTGTTTATTTTCGACTACTTGCTCTGAAATGGGTAAGACTAGTCAAGCAAAAATAATTCCTAGAAGAGGAAAGAACTAGTTCACAGGTAAAGAATTCCTTACATGCTAGTTGAGAATATAACTTCTTGATTTCCTTATTATGGGAAGCAATGGTCTCAGCATGTCGCTTCTCCTATAATTTGATGTCCTCTGCATTTTCTCTGGTGATGTGGAGGGTCTCGTTAAGGATCATGGTTTTTTCTTGATCCCTAGTTTCGAGCCTTCCCAGCTCGAACTCAATTTCTAAAAGGAAATGAGAGTTAGAATAAGAAAAGAACTCGTGAAGGACTACAGGTAAAGAACTACTTACCTGCTTGCCGAGATCTCAGCCTTTCAATCTCTTGATCTTTTTCTTTGGTGATACGAGAAATCTCGTGAATGACCAAAGTTTTATCTTCAACTTCAATTTGGAGCCTTCTCATTTCGTCCTCTTTTTCTGAAAAGAATTAAGAGTTAAAAAGGTAAAGATCAACAACATAAGCAGTCTTAAGTTCAGCACTTACTGTTTATCTCTCCCTACAATTTTTGAGTCAGAGTTATCCTTCTGAAGCTTCTTCAAGAGGTCTTCTTTCTCTTCCCTTAGCTTTCTCATCTCGTCTTTTTCATAATCGAGCAAGTCAGCCAAGGTCTTTTCATCACTATTTAACCTATAAAGGTTAAAAGTAGATATCAGCACTATCTAACTGGTCATAAGTCTTTCTACGACTAGCACCTAGTCGTGAGTTTTTCTACGACAAACCCCATAAGCACTATATAAGTGGTCAAATCAAAAACGACTACGAATAACAGTGACTTACCACCTCTTTGCCTGTTCACATAGTTCCGCTTTTTCTTATCATAGCTCTACAAGTTGTCAGTGATATTCACCAATAGTGGCAATTTGTTCTAGAGCTTTCTGCAAAAAAGAAAAGACACTAAGAAGCAAGGGAAGGCCGCACATATAAGTATCCTTAAATACTTACATTCATGGTCGTCCGAGCAAACATCGAGAAAACCATCGTTGGACTCTTCAGCTTATCTATCTTTGCGACTTGATCCCACCAAACCTTCTCAAGGCGCTCGTTGTCAAAAATTTCCCCTCTGTTGGGAATATCTTTGGGATGAGGGACTCGATCGCGAGATCTAAAAGCAGAAGACCCCACGATGGAAGTAGGCCCAAACAAATTAGAACAGAAGTTGAAGTACTCCTCGTCTTCTGATTTTGTAACTGCAGCTTCTCTTTGGAGACCGGGAGGTACGTCTGCAACGACTTCCTTCCCGGCACGGTGGTCAGATACATCACCACCCTGGCCAGAGGCTTCTACCGCTGCCTCTGCTGCCTCCACGACCACCTCAGTGGTCGTAGCAACTACCTCAGTGGTTGCAGCGACCACTTCAGAAGCCACGACTTCCTTTGCCTCTCAAGCAGTGGGTGATCCTTCGACCACTCTTGTTGTCATCTCTCCATCCGCTAGAGAAGTGACAATAGGCTTCTCAATAGAAGCATCCTCGGGGGCTGAACGAGTCGGGCTAAGAGCAACAAAAAGAAAGCATGTTAAGTTGTGAAAAGCAAAAGGTAAATGCTATTTTTATACTTTAGTCTTTCTCACATACCTCTACACTCTGGACTTAACCAGGAACTTATGAGTCACCTGCCCAACGGAAGATTTCTTCAACTTCTTTTTTACGACCACGTTTGGTCGGAGTTCAAGTTGAAGGATAGGCTTGGCCACGACCACATCTAGTTATGGATTTTGAACAGGAGCCACCTCTCTGATCTCCTGACTTTCCGGATGGCCGAGATCAGTCTCGAACACTTCGAGATCGGCGCTTCCCTCGACCACAGGCTTTGCTGGAGCAGCATTGCCCTTCACAAAAGACATAAAGTCCTTCCAGTTCTCCTTTTCTGGTCGCTTGACAAAACTAGGAGAGGCAGAAACTGCGAAAGTTTTGGCTTTGCGCTTAAGAGGTTCGGTTGCTTCGACCTCTTCAGCTTCAGCTGCTTCAACCTCCCTGGCTTCAGTTGCAGCCGTATCTGCAGCAGCTTTTGCAGAAGATCTAGTCGAAATAAAAGAACTTGAGCTTGCCCCTCCCTTGTCGACGACTTTTACGAGTCGACGCTTCTTAGACGGAGGAGCTGAACCTTTTTCCACTGTCATCCCTACGCCGATGGTTATCAGTTCGACCTCTTGGTCGTCCTGACGATTTTCCATACCTACTTTCTATAAGAAAAACAGAAAAGAATTACTGACCAGACGTAAGATTTGCTACGACCAGTATCTAGTCGTAAGTTTTTCTATGACATTTCCTTGATCGTAAAGTTTTCTACGATCACTCCCAAGTCGTAAGTTTTTCTACGACAAACAACCAGTCCTAAGTCTTTCTACGACTCTAAAGTCCTAAGGATAAAATCAACCCTTGATTACCTTTAGGCGCTCCATCTTCTCTTCTACGGATAAAACTACAAGGATTTGAGGAACCGTCACTCCAGGTGGTGGAGATTTCTCACAAACAAGTTTGACCCGAACATCGATCTCTGCTTGTGAAAGATTTGTGCAAACAGATAAGACACTCATTAGACCACTTTGAGAAAGACCAAACCGAGAGCTAAGTCGAAGATTCACTTACTCGCCTCGTAGTCCCTGGTCGGGTCTTTTGGCCCCGTGTACCTCCACATAGGAGGTACTCGTTTCTTCAAAGGACTAATTCGACGTGTGATGAAATCCTTCACCACATGCCATTCGGTCAGTCCCTTCTCTTTCAAGTCCTTGATGGCTTGGATGTAGGGAGCAATTTGACCAAGATCCCTGGGAGTCGAATCCCAGGAAGAAAACTTCTCGACAACCTTCCCTGCGAAAGTAAGACTGTCATCTTGGGTGGTTTTCTAGTAAAACCACCTCTTCCTCCATCCCAGCCACGAAGACCGGGTAAACATCTGAATATACTCCTTCGAATTCCCATCATAGAGCTTCAGACCACAGCTCCCAGCAATCCCAGATTGTCGATCCATTCCATAAAAATATTGAAAGAGCTCAAGGTCTGCTGGAATTCCCAGGTATGCCTCACACAGATACACGAATAAACTTAGCATTGTGATGGAATTAGGGCCGAGGTTCACTAATTCCACCCCAAAGTGCTCGAGTATGAGTGTAAGAAAAGGGTGAGCAGGCAATCGAAGGCCACACTCACAATATGCCTGGAAGACGGGGATTTGCCCAATCTCCCCCGATGGCCAATGCTGCCCAACCGCCGCAATCCACTTCACAAGAACCTTCTCTCGAATCTTCGGCATCAACCAAGGCTTGAATCTTCACCACATCCATCTTCGACTCGGCCCACTCAGAAACTGTTCCGGCCATCTCTCTTAGAGAGGGAAGGTTTTGGATTAAGGAAGGTCTTAGGAGAAAGCACAATTGGGTTGGTGGCGGAGAAGGCAAGAACTCGATGAAAAGCGGGAGCTATTTGGGGAAAAGTAGAAACCCAAGTCTCACCCCCGGTAAGTATTTATAACCATATGTCTGGGTTGAAAGTGTGGAAATCCAAGGGTTGCCACCGTTTCGGGAACCGCTCCAACAGACAGACATATAAGAGTCGATTGCGATTCTCTAAGTTTATCTTCCCAAGAAAATTAGGTTCATTTTTACACCTCAAGCAAAATTACTTTCTTGGCCAAGCCTTTCTGGCCAAATGAAATATCAATCGGAGAGGTTTTACTTTCGATCACCATACTACGACTATTTGATAGTCGTAAGTAACCTTCTTGACCAAGTATATTCCTGGTCAAAGTGATGTACAAATGTTGAAGAGTTTTTCCTTCGACCATCTCTTTACGACCCTCTCGTGGTCATAAGACCATCTATGACTCCTTTACCAAGTAAGTTACTTTCACTTGAAGCTGGGGGGCTAGATGACGAGGATCTAATAATCCTCATTTTATCTTTTATCTATAATTCTTATTATGGGTAAATATGATGTCATGTGGTCCCTAGGTATACCCCTTATATTTACAAGGGAGAAGCCTACCAGGTGGTCGTAAGTTCTTCTACAACCACCCCCATAGTTGTAAGTCTTGCTACAACTACCTTATGGTCATAAGTTCTTCTACGATCACTATCCAGTCGTAAGTTATTCTACGACTAACCTATGGTCGTAAGCTCTTCTACGACCAGGTCAGCTATGACCACCTTATGATTAATAAAACTTACAGACGAGTGGGTCCAATTGATTAAGGAATTCAAGTAGTCAACATGTTATTCTACTGAGTTGTTATTCTCGACAAATAACTAGGCGGCATGAAGGAGACTCTGGTGTAATAGCACGTAATACCCCATTATCTCGACAAATAAGCGCTCGAGAGGCGGCATGAATGTCGAAGTTAACGATCACTGGTGATTCTATGCAAATATGTGCATGTTCCTTAAAAGTAGCTAGACATGATGAGGCACCTCTTCACCTAGATAAAGCGGCTACTCCTTCACGACTATATAAAGGCGCCTCTAAAAAAATTACCCTAAGTCTCTACGAGTAGGATCGTGAGAAGAAAGGAGGGATCGCGATCCTACCTACCTTGAGTAGGATCGGATCGCAAGAAGAGAACTTTAAGACTTGGATCGCGATCCTAACTACCTTGGCAATCAGAGAACACAGTAAGCAATCGGGAAGACATGCACTATCTTTTGTAATAGTCTTAGTCTTTTCTCCCGATTGTACAAGATACACTCAATACCATACACACACAGGAGTAGGGTTGTTATTCTCCCCGGAGAAGACCTGAACCTGTATAAAAATACCTGTGTCAATCTCTCTGCGTGATTCCATTCTAGGAGACCCCCTGAATCAAACAATCTTTACGTAAGATCGGTTCTAAAACACCGACAGGTTCTGAATCAGAAACTCCTTTCCAATCACAAGTCGGTAGCGGTTCCTAGTAGGACATAATGACTCCTGAACATACATAAATATTATATCAGACAAACATTATGAATATGATCTGTGACCAGGTCCTTATCACTTACGACCAGCTCATATCTTTATATGACCTGTTCACATCTAGTCACGACCAGTCCATAACATTTTACGACCAGTTCGTCAACCAGTTAGTGATCATGTACGACCAGCTCACGACCAGTTTGTATCTCCATACGACCAATTTGTATCTAGTCCGACTGAATGACCTCCTTGCATATTCTCCTTTTGCCTCGCGATATCTGGTTGAACTTCAGATGAGATATATGTCATCCATGGATAGTTCAATACTTTCTCGATCTAGTGATGGATAACATTGTGTGGTCAACTCTTTGACCACCAGTGGCACAATCATTCACTTTCTTTATTCGACCACACTGATAGGCCCAGAGATATCTCTCCTGTTATGTTAGGAGAGGCAAATCCCATATCCGATCAGTCACATCTCTCCGTATATTTCATAGCATACCCGAAAGCTACCTTTATAACTACCTAGTTACGGAGTAACATTTAGCAACCCCTAAGTGTACTATTACACATATAGGATACCATGCTGATCTCAAGTCTAAGTATTATACATCATCATTGGTTGAGACCAACTGATGACACATAAAATCATAACAACCTCAATAGTGTCTCAAGGTGGGTCAATCCAACACCATGCTCTCTAACATGTGCTCACATTATTGATTCGATAT
The DNA here is from genome assembly GCA_036346405.1 of Phyllostachys edulis. NCBI lineage: Eukaryota > Viridiplantae > Streptophyta > Magnoliopsida > Poales > Poaceae > Phyllostachys > Phyllostachys edulis. The sequence goes on along the minus strand of CM070554.1, from coordinate 52,308,371 downwards.
CCACATATCTATGAACGGTGAAACATGGTCATCAATCAATATATATGTTGGTTGATAAGTCAATAGAGTCCCGACCATTGACATCCGACCAGGGGTTCTTTTAGAATGACATCACACAACTATTAAAGGGCTTTACCAACAAGTCACATACATGTTAATCATTATAAATGATAATTCATCCAAGGAATATAATGACATTTATTCTGTAAATCATAAATATAGACGTGATATAATCATCTCCATGATTGCCTCTAGGGCATATCACCAACATTTACCCAAGCGAGACAACCATATCTCCAATGTGCAAACAGCAACCCCTTTACTGCACAATCATTCACCTGAGCACGGAATCATTTTGTTTAACCAAGACTAATGGCATTGGAATCCCCTGTGACGATAGAACAAATTTTACAACAGTGGCTACCCACCATGATTCCATATCTCATTAAGTCAACATAATTGATCACGTGCATGTGAGCCCATTGTACAACTAAGCATGACTAAGCATAACCACATCAACCCATGTTGGTAGTACAATTATGTCCAACTAATGATATCCCAATCCTAGGTTGACAAAGGATACATGACATTCAAGATAATCAAGGTGGCATAATGAAAAGTAGGTGAATTGCTACTCCCAGAAATAGTTGATATAAAAGTAGCATGCAATTTGATATAAAACAATATACTTTTTCAAACATAGGTTCAATATGATCAGAGGTTATGACTTGCCTTGGTCTTACTCAATTACTGCACTCTGATCTTCAAATCCTACTACTGCTCCTTGGAATCGCTGTCTAAACTAGAGAGAGAAACATACAAGGCACAAATAAATTCAAATAAAAATCCAAAATTAACAAAAACTAGTACTGGAAGAGAGATCTCGATTTTATATGAATTTAGAAACTTGAACAGGCTGAATCGGAGCTCGGATGAAGGAGAACGAGCTTTTGGAAGACTCGATAGGGGAGAAAATGGGAAAGAGAAAAAGAAGAGAAGTTACTACGACTGACAGGTCGAACCAGGGAATATTTTGGAATCTTTCCTTTTCTGGATTTTTGGGAAAAGGACAGAGGATGGCATGTGTGCCCATAGTCTACGGACCGAGTTCACGGAGCTGGCTTGCGATCCATAGCAGTCCAGTTCACATAATAGGAAACTAACAGGTGGGGTCCACATGGCATTGGATCAATACACGGTGGACCAAGTCCACATGGGTTTTGGATCTAGGGTTTGGGCTTGAGTGACACGCAGGCATCCATGTGAGCACTAGCGCTGATGCGGAGCTCAGGTGGCGGTGATGTGGCTGCAATGTCAGCAGCGATAGCGACGACGACTCTAGGACTGAGGGGCGATAGTGAGCGGTGGCGCAATAGCGATGGTGGAGCAATGATAGAAATAGCTGGCGGCGAGGAAGAAGCAGAGGCGATGCTATGGGCTTCGACGACGACGGGGCTTCGGTGGTGGATTGACGACACCAAGGAGGGGGCGAGGTGGATCTTGGTGATGCGAAACCGGTGGTGGCAACGATGACGGCTAGGGCTCACCGACGACGGTGGAAGACAACGATGAAGGCGATGGTGGAGCTCGGCATCTCCGTGCGAATCCAGCGGATTCGAGGCGACTCCCTAGGCAGTGGCTAGGGTTTTGAGGGCGAGCAATGCGGGGTGCGGAAGCCGAGGGTTGAGGCGGCATAAAAAGGTCAGGAGGCAGAGTTCAACTCAAAGATGGCGGTGATGTCGTGTTGGAGATGGGTACAAGGACGGGAAGGAGACGGGTACAGACAATGCTAATAGGTGGGGTCCAACGATCAGCGACTACGCGAGAGAAAGGGCGAGGGAGGCTGGGTTGGCGTGTAGAGTTGGCTTCGGGAGTTGGGCCGAGCGGCACGCGGGATTGGGACAGTGGGTTGGAGAGAGAGAGAAAGGAAATGGGCTAGAGAAAAAGATTAGGCCCAAGGGGATTTTCTGGAAAAGGAAAGATTTAGGATTTTTCGAAAAGGATTTAAATTAAATTGAGCCAAAAGAAATAGCAAATAAACTCATAAAAATCCAAGAAAATTCCAAAAATACTATGGAACAAGAAGAACTATAATAAATATGTTTTGAATTTAATTGATGTTTGGATCATTCCCAATAATACTTCTCTAACCTAAGCACAAGTGATGGAGGGCCATCCCTGTCCACAGTGATCTACAACTGGCTATAGTGATGTTCATCATAGAATGGTTCGAGTAGCTCCGATAGAGGCATGGCTTGCAATAACTGAAATGTCGAGTCAATTCGGAACAAATAGAATGCAAGAATACATGAACAAATTAGGGTTAAGTACATTGTTCGTCCTTCAACTATACCCGATGATTAATTTTCGTCCCTCAACCGAAATACCGGATATAACGACCCTCCAACTATCAATACCGGACAAAAGAAGTCCCTCCGTGCATTCCAGAGTGGTTTTGACCGGTGTTGACCTCCACACTGGCATTTTGACTGGTGTCGACCACGCCGCCCGCGCCGGCGACTCTGCGAGGAGGCCATCACAGCCATCGGCTCATCGAGCGCGTCCGTGGCGTGGCTCGTCTCCTTCGCAAAGCACAGCGACCTTTTGAGGAGGCTACAGGTCGACAAGCGCCTTCCTCCGGTTGCACAGCGGGGTGGTGTGGCCAAGCGTGCTGGGCCTCCTTGTCCTTCTCGCCGTCGGTGCACGCCGGCTCACCTGGTGAGTCCCCGGGGAGCGGCGCATTTGCCATGGAGGAGCTTCGTCCTCGTGGTTCTTGCCGCGACCGCATCATCGAATCGCCGACGACGGGGCCACCGCACCGTCGAGCGGACGCTTCCTGGGTGCGGCATTGCACGCGTTGCGGACGCGCTCAAGGAACCGGACCGTCTCAGCGCTGCTTGGCGTGGGGACCGTCTCCCTCCCGGTGTTTGCTCACCGCCACATGTTTGCCTCATCCGACGAGGAGGAGGAGACCAGCGACGGCGTCATCTCTTATGTTCCCTACTCGATGGCCTCGACGATGGCACCGTGCCCAAGGATGCCGAGGAGAGGGCGCGGAGCCGCCGGCGAAGCTTCGAGAGCCTCTCGCCATTGTCACCCGCCCGCCTGCGTGGCCAGCCCGTCCACGTGCATCATGTGCACCATGATGTTTCCTCATTCTTTGGAAGTTGCACGAGTATGCCATCCCCTTAGCCGTAATCGATTCACCGCCACCGCTTCTCCGCCGCTACCACTATTTCCATGGCTACAACGAGCTCATCGCCTCCCACGCCACCGATCCCACATACGGCGACTCGCTCGGTTCGCCGGCCGCTTCATATACGCGACATCCCGCCCATCCTCGCCGACACGACCGTAGCGAAAGGCCAAGGCGACCAACGGCGCTACGAGAACTTTTGACCACATGGACGGGGAAGACGAAGGTTCTCGTGAACACGCTCGACGAAGCCGAGGCGATCGCGCCACGACCATGAGGCAAAGAATCGACATGTTTGCCGTTGGGCCCGTGGTTGGGTCTCGATCGAGGCTCGAATCCATCTGTTCAAGCACACGACGACGACGAGAAGAGGTACATGGAGTGGCTCGGCGCGGCCGAGAGGTCGGTGGTGTGCGTGTCGCTCGGGAGTGTATGGACGTCTGACAAGCACCGATGGAGGAGTTAGTGCAAGGATTGCGGCGGTGTGGGCGTCGCGACCCCACGCCAGCAGCATTGTACGTCCATAGGGAAAATGATTTTTTTCCACCGCACGTAAACACTTGGTCAAAACCACTCTGAATGTACGGAGGGACTTCTTTTGTCCCAGATTGATACTTGGAGGGTCGTTATATCCGGTATTTCGGTTGAGGGACGAAAATTAATCATCAGGTATAGTTGAGGGACGAACAATGTACTTAACCCAACAAATTAATTACGACTAAATTAATTATGACTAATGAATTTGGACAAATTAAATATGACTAATTTAATTACAACCAGTTAACTATGACTAATTTAATTACAACTAACTAACTATGATTAATTTAACTACGGCTAATTTAATTACAACTAATTAATTGCGACAAATTAATTAATACTAAATTACCTCCTCTAAAGATCGATTTTCACTTGATGTCGAATTTTCTCTACTAATATGACCACTAAGCACTTGTAACACCCCAGCCCACATGAACCTGGAATGCTACTAAAGAAAACATAGCAAAATTATAAACTAAGATTTTTCTCCACAATTCGGCAGCATCTCATTTGTATCTTTTAACATTTGAGGAGATTAAAAAGCATCTAACAGCAATTCTAAATACGATAATGCAGTAACAGTCTTAAAGATATCAATCATAAGGATTACCATGGAGTCCATCTGACTCTTATTACAATTAATCAAAAACACCTCGAGGGGTGGACATAAAAACAGAAATATTATGTTCTAGAAATCTCCAAATTTAACTTAAGTTGCTGATTTATTAAGATTGGTGTTTAATGAAGTGAAGAGTGCATCTGTTGATTCTAGCCCTTCCTATGCAGGACATCCTCACAAAGGGTACATAAAAAAAAGCAACAAGTGTGAGTCCAAGACTCAGATAAGTACAGCTAAGACAATAGACCAAATTTCATAATCAAACTTTACTTCCATCTAAATCAATCATCCACAATAAAATCACAACATTTCAACTAACTTTGCCATGCAATGCAAATGCCACAAATGTGCATACTTTTCTCTTTTGCATATACTGGTAATGCGGAGTATGCCTGTGCCTTCTAACACAGGGACCTCAAACCCACACTCCACGAGTGTGGAGACCTCTTGTTTATCTAATACATGACGGGGACCTCAAATATATCAACGCTTGGCTACCACGTAGTCCAAGACTCAAGGATAGTATAATGATGCACATGAGCCACTACACTTAATCAGCATATGCATATATCAACAACTATAGGACTATGCATAACAATTCACATTCACAAAGCATTAACATTTCATGAATACTAACCAACATATGCATGTAACATCAACTGTAATGCTATGAATAAGAATTCACAATTGCAAAGCATTAACATTCCATGAATATCAATCAATATATTCTACCCAGTATTGTACTTGCCTCAACCGTGTGGAGTAGGATGACGGGAAGAGGATGCTATCCCCGGATTCACACCCCTACTTGAACAATTTAATAACCACACTAAGGGGACATTTCAGAGCATACAACATTATGAAAAAAATAATATAACTATCTACACTCCCTAGCGCAACCCAAAACATCGTTTCCTATGAACATCATTTTGTCCCAAAACAGGGCAGTCCTCTTCTAAAAATCGTATCTTTTCTTCTGTTTACTAAAAAATGGTGTTCTTAGACTTTCTCGAAAGATTACAGAATTAACCACATTAATCTAGTTGGCTAGATTCCATAATTTTGTCATTTACTATTTTTACTAAATAGATTATTACGACTGCCAGAATCTGGCAGATATTCTGGACATCAGAACTAAAATATTCATAACTTTCAGTACGTTTATCCAAAAATTACGTTCTTTAGCTCTCTGGGAATCTTGTGAAATCACTGATAGTATTTCGTCAACTAATTCTTATCGTCCAATTATTTCGTTAACTAATTCTTATCGTCCAATTAATACAACCTGCCAGAATCTTGACAGAACTCCTGGACAGAAGTGTGGTAAAATCCATAACTCAAGATTCGTTCATCCAAACGATGTGATCCAGGATTTTGTGGAAAGCTAAAGACGTTACCCACAAATCTCTAGGAGGTTACTAGACCAAATTTCGCATTTACCGATTCTAAAATTACAGAACCACGAACAGTAGTAAAAACCCGATCTATTGCCCTAAAACAATCGCATGGAAACGAATTAATCACAAACATCAAAGGATTGAGAAGTCACCCTTGAAGACACGCTATGACTCGCTGAAAACTCCACAAGATCCTCCTTTTCCCTTCCTTCTCCCTCTTCCTCTTCCCTTCTCCTTTGACCGGCAGCACAAAGGGCTTCTTCCTCCTTCTTCCTTTGGCCAGCAACAATGGAGGAGAGTCCACTAATGGAAGGAGATGGACAGCAAGGGAGGTGCTGGACAGGGAGGGGCGCAAGGGAGGAGAGGGTGCAGTGGCCAGGGAGAAGGGGGAAAGGGGATGGCAGCCAAGAGGAAGAGGAGGGGATGGGTTAGGGTTTGGGGTGGCCAGCTCCCACATGGGCCATGGGCCAAAAAGTTGTTCTCCCACGCCCCTTGACTTTGGTCTGGCAGCCCTCTCCTCTCTCCAATTCTGAATTTTCTATTTGTTTTCCCTTAATTCTCTCTCAATTTTTATTGCACTCTCAAATGATAGTCGGGGTATTACAGCACTGCTCTAAACACATAACATAACATCACAACGCAGTGGGGGCTGTCCGTGCAATAATTACATGCAATAAATGTATTTATTGAAACATGATACTTCGTTCTTTATTTTTTGTAAAGCGTGTTTTCATCCGACACATAAGAACACTCTAAGAGCATTTTTTAGTGTATTGAATCGATTCATTTTCACAGCAATGCCACGAAAGCATGAAGAAAACCTACTACTTTTTTCTCCAATGTATTAAACTAATTCCTCTCTTCAAGTGGGATCCACGCCATTAAAAGAGAAACCGAACGCTCCATCTGATCATCCTCCCAATCCTCTCCACATCTTGCCACATGGACATCATCTCGATCCCCTCCTCTCTCGTTCTCTCACCAGATCCCATCCACCACCACTACTGGAGACAGATTGGCCTCCTCCTTCTCCTAGGTTGCAGCGGCAAGCCCAAGGTGAGCATCGACGATGTTGGAAGGCCGACACGCCGATGTCAAGCTCAAGCGCCGATGGCGTCGAGGTCGAGCTACGCCAGCGCTAGATGACTGATGTGATGGCGGCAAGGTCAGGTGGCAACGGCGGTGAGACGGACATCAGCGATAAGACTACAGCGATAGCAACATCTCGCTCCGCTCCATCTTCCTCGTTCCAAGATCTGACAGGTGGGTGATGGGAATTTTTTTTATTATGATTGAATCGACTCCAATAAAGGGTTAGGCTCACATATTATTTTTGTTGGAATTGATTAGACCAATCTATTGAGTCAATTCCAATGATCCAAAATAGTTCTCTGAACTGACTAAAACACAATATTGCAGATGGCCTAAGATTCAGAAAGTAGTCATCACATATCTTGAATGATAGTAGTACCCTTGCATTAAGTTGTTTGGAGAGGTGATTGATGATGGTTTGTGTGGGTGGATGTATATAAATGTTTCGAAAAGATAATGTAATAAATATAGGTAAGAAAAAGGAAAAGTAGCATTAAATTTGGACATCTGCCTTAGGGCATGTACAATGGTATAGACAACTGCTGTCTATAGCAACTCTCTATGTCACCTGTAGCGGTGATTAAAGACAAATTGCATACAATGGTATGCAGAACATTTCTTTGTCTTTTTAGTTGTCTTTATAGAATACACAATCTTTTAATGCTTTTCTTGTTTCTTGTGCTATAGTCAGCTACAGGATTGTAGTCAACATCTTTCTCTCTCTTCGTTCTCTTTCATCCACATCAGCAAAAATCCTACGTGAAGAATGATAGGCATTTAATCGACATAAGCTCATTGTACATGCTCTAATAGCTTGCAACAGGATTGTAGGCCTTATAAACCGAAACAAAGGGAGTGAACCTGTAATATTGTGAAATATATATATATATATTTTTTACAAATCTACTCACATAATTTCACACGGACAATGTATTCACAAAATGTTGGTCAATTAAAGTAGTCTGAATGCACGTGCTTTAGAACGATGGTACTTCTTTACTGTCATGCAACATATATAGATAAGAGGGGAAAATGACTGTAGCTTCCGTCCTTGACCTTAAGCAATCACTTCATATTTCATATAGTACATGTAATTTTTTTTTAAAAAAAGTTAACGACAAAGAAGAGCAGCGAGAGTTTTTGACGACTCCGGCCCTAGGACACCGACGAGGCAAGTCCGGACATAGATAAGGCGACGTGCTTCATCCTAGGGACTCTATAGTGCTATTTTTGTATTTAATATGAAAAAGGGTTAGAATTACTAATTCACACGTCAATATAGCCAAACACATCAAAAACATCTATCGCCATACTACACATAGATTAGATCTGTTGTAGGCTTGTAGTCCAGCCGCTCAACGAAATACAGGACAAATTGATACTAGTGGCAGATTGAGGCCGAGGACCATGCACAAGTAAGAGTGGATTAAGGATGGGGGAAATTTGGTGCCGGAAGATCTTAATTTTGTATTAACGTGAAGAAGAAGCATCTTGAGCAAAGCGGAAGTGCCAAGAGAAAACAGCACGGTTGGATCTCCATGGAGGGTGAATGAAGGTGGGTAAGTTTTCTGCACCTCGGAGGATACGTTTCCACACCATCGCTCCCTCTGAAGCTGATCACCTCCTTCAAGCCTGCAACCTTCGCCACACTAGGACCTAGTTCCCAATCGCTCGTCGTCGATATCCCGGCCAACCTTCCTATTGCCCACCGCCGCACAGGCACGGCGCCACCGCCGTCTCACTGCAAGGGTTGTGTTGGGCCTTGGTGAAATTAGAGATGTTGCACAGCTCCAAAGGGCAAAACTGCGGAAGGCGAGGAAAAAATAAATAAATAAAACGGCAAAGAAATGGGCATAGCCTGTCACCATCCTTCACGCAATGAGATTGGTCGCTGGTTGTTGCGAATAAAAATCTTCGGGAGCCTCGACGCGGCGGCCCCTCCAAAGCCCCCACCTCGGTCTCGCCGCCGGCACCGCGTTATCACCGCCGTCGCCATGAGACCTCTCCTCTCCCGCCTATTCATCTCCACTCACATTGCCATGGCCTCCTACTCATCCTCACCGTCTCGACGGCTTACCCACCTCACACGCCATCTCCTCAATTCCTCCTCCTTTTGTTCTGGCGAGCTCTCCTCGGTGGGCGCCCCTGCCGCCGCCTCCCGCTCCGCCCGCCCGCCCGCCTACAAGGGATACGCCGCCGTGCTGGTCTGCATCTTCGAGGACCCCGCGGCGACCCCCGCGTCCTCCTCACCAAGCGCGCCTCCTCCCTCTCCTCCCACTCAGGTTTCTTGGCTAAATCTGTGACCTTTGTGGAATTTTCTTGCAGAAGATCGCATCCTGCTGGGCTCCATGTCGCCCGATTCCGTCACTAGAGTTATATAATTTCTTGACAAAATTGCTAGGGGAGGTGTCGTTGCCGGGAGGGAAGGTGGAGGAGGGGGATGCGGATGCTAAGGCGACGGCTCTGCGGGAGGCCAAGGAGGAGATTGGGCTGGACCCAGCGCTTGTGTCTGTTGTGACAGTTCTTGAGCCCTTCTTGTCCAAGGTAAATAAAAACTAGTTGTTTCTGGTATGGTCTCGAAATCTAGGCAATTGCTGTTAGCTTTTACTTATGGATTCTTGAGCTTAATTCGCGTATGCTTTCGTTACATAATAGTCTGTATGTGTAGAAGTGAAACTATTTTTGAGACAAGAGGATCGATTAGTCATTGTGGCGGAAATCCTACTGAATTATAGCAGTAGCAATAGCCGTGGCATTAGCAGGGGCAGCAGCTATGTAGTGTGATATCTGACATGTTGCAAGTCAAATTCAGATATGGAATAGCGATTTATCTGAGAAATTTGTTAATTATAGGATTTTTAACCTCTATCGTAATATGGTGAATGGTTACTCAGACTGAGTTGTCGAATGACTCAATGGCAGAGTTCATAAGCTGTTTTTTGGTTTACATGTACACAGCAAGTGTTCTTCGGTATGCACCAAGTCAAGGTTATTTTTCTGGGCGTTAGCTAGTGATAATGACACTAAAAGCCAATGTGGCAAGCAACGATGAATGCTGGATTGTGATGCATTTAAGGACTAGAAGAACTCAAGAAAGAGATAAGCAGTTAATATGCTTGTTAGTTCATTTGATTTTTTTCTACCAGTATTATCTGGTGCATATATTGCAATTTGCAAATATGCTGTGATCGCATTTCTTATTCCAAGTCATGTATAATTAATTAACTGACGAGAACCGGGTACATGCATGTCCACTTAAGAGTTGGGACACACTGGTGTTAGTATTGCTGATTTGTTAAAAGAGATACTCAAATTAATCAATCAAATTCATGTGTCCACCTAAGTCCATCCAACTTACTTTGAATCACCCAAGCTTGGTATGACTTGTTACATAACTTGCCCACAATGAATTCTTCTTCACTCTAGTCAAGCCGATTTACCTGTTACCTGTGCCAATTGATTACGGTCGCTAGCTGGAGGAAGCTGCCAGTTTTTGGACCCTGCATTGTTCATCAGGCTTCCCTCAGTAACTTTCAAGTAATCATCTATACTCTATAGCTATAGTCTCATGCTCCGGCTCCACCTTTTGGAATCCTTGGAAGAGGTAAATTTTGCAATCAAATTCTCATACATAGATTGAACCACTGAGCAAATCAGCTTGTTATATGGCTCTAATTTCCTGATTTGTGACATAGCACATGCTTTTGTACTCATCCAATAGAAGTGCAAACTGGCCAGAGCTTACAGTCTTTGTTTCGCAGAATGGTCTTAATGTTACTCCTGTAATTGGCATTCTTTCGGATAAAGCTTCATTCAAGCCTGTCCTAAATAAAGCTGAAGTGGAAGACATCTTTGATGCACCTCTGGAGATGTTTCTGACGGTACTCCTAAGATGTCTAAATGTTCCTTTTCTCATCTTAAAATCTTCATCGGCTTCTTGTGTTGTGAATAAGGACATTGCATCGCTTAGTTCTCACCTCTATCATATATCCAGGATGATAACCGGAAAACACGAGAGATGAATTGGATGGGCGTGAATATTCCGGTCCAGTTTTTCGACTACCAGGGAGAGGACAAAAAGTATGTGATTTGGGGATTAACTGCACACATTCTGACCCGTGCTGCATCAGTCGTTTTACAGAGGCAACCATCATTCGTTGAACTTCCCAGACCCAGATATACAAGTGCACCCATTGCTAGCACGAATGAATCGAAACCCTGACACAACAACATCACAATCATTCTGTAATTGTTGCATTTTCACCCACCATTTATTGGTATACGACGATTCCAAAAGTCTGAAACTAGATCCACTTGTGTATTTCTGTAGAGATGCAAAATGTACTTTATGTATTATTTTTTTAGAGGAAACTACGGTAGGCAAGCAGCCTACCTGAACAATATAATAACCGAAAGGTTCAGAGGTTACAAAATTTGCGAAACAGGGAGCGGAAGGAGAAAACAAAGCAAAACAGATTACATAACCGAGCCATAACCAAGCGGCAAGCGGCCACAGGTCATGTACCCCAAGGAGCACCAGAACGCCACTGCGCTAGGACAAGGAGCAAAGAGAGGAAGGTGAGTTTCCGGCGAAGAACAGTGGGGCATGTATCAGATTCTGATCCACCATGACGAAAGAGGCGGTCCTTGGTACCGAGTCTTCCTTGGTAGGGCCGGAGATAGACCTCGGGTCCTTGAGATCTAGAGAAAATACTAATGAGATACTCCCCCATTCTTAAATACATGACGTTTGACCAAGCGTATAGTCGAACTTATTTAACTTTGACTAATAATATATAAAAAACAATTTAGATTGATCATGAGTGAATAGTATCATTAGATTTGTCATGATAAATATTTTTATAATATAATAATTTTGTAATTTTTACTAACAAAATCATATGAAAAGTAATGATCAAAGTTATATAAATTTGACTACATATTTGGTCAAACATCATGTATTTAAGAACGGAGGGAGTATTTTAGTATGCATACCAAAAAAAAGTACACAGTGCCCAGGCCTGATGTTTACTGGCCAGCCCAGCTCCTAAGCCGGCCCAGCAGAGCGTTGCGTGAAGGATCAGGGTGTAGCGCCAAATGGCAAGGGCAGCCCTAGCCGCCTTCGGACTCTTCCCCTCCCTAGGCTCCAGCTCGACTTCGGCAATTCCCCAAGTGAGCAATCCTCCTCTCCACAGCTTGGCGCCCCTCCGCCTCCTCTCACAGAGGCTGCAGGCCTCTGCTCACCATGACGCCCCATCGCCTCCTCTCCTCACCCGGAGGTCGAAGGTCCCCCTCCCCCCCCCCTCGACTCCTCTCCACCATGGCCTGCGCCACCCTCTCCCCCAGCGGCCAGCGCCTCCTTACCCCTCAGGCCTCATCGCAGCGTTGGCACATGTGTGAGCTGGTGCGACCAAGAAGAAGGAAGAAGAATTTTTGGGTCATATTACTATTATTTTAGATGTTGTAAGGTTTCTTTTATTGCAAGCTCTTGCTTTTCGTGGACACGACGAATCTTCTACATCAAATAATAAGGGGAACTTTTTAGATATGCTGAAATGGTATAAAGAGAAGGATAAAGATACTGAAAGATTGTTTGATAATGCTCCTGGGAACCATTTAATGACTTCACCAGAAATACAAAAGCATTTGTACAAAGCTTGTGCAGAAGAGACCACTAAAGCCATTATGGATGATATTGGGGATAAACAATTCGTCATCCTTGTTGATGAGTCTCAAGATGCATCTATGAAGGAGCAAATGGCTGTGATTTTAAGGTTAGTATGCATTATTTGGAATTTTGTATTGCTTTTTATTTTAAAAAAAAGCTGGCCATATTAATTGTGCTTCTTGTCCCATGTAGATATGTTAACAATTAAGGGTAGGTGATTGAGAGATTTCTTGGGATTCAACATGTTTCTGACACGACATCATCTTCATTAAAGGTGGCCCTAGATGCTATGTTTGCTAGTCATAGCTTATCTGTCCATAGATTGCGAGGGCAAGGATATGATGGAGGATCAAACATGAGAGGAGAATTCCATGGGCTACAAAGTCGGGTATTGGATGAAAATCCATATGCTTTTTATATACATTGCTTTGCTCATCAGATACAATTAGTGGTTGTTTCCGTTGCCAAGTGTTGCTCTTCTGTCTTGGATTTCTTTAACTACACCACTTTGATTGTCAACACTATTAATGCTTATTGCAAGAGATACAATCAATTGGCCAAAGAACATCACGATAATCTTGTGAACAAATTGGAGACCAGTAAAATTTTTACAGGACGAGGAAAAAACCAATAAACTAATCTAGCAAGACCTAGGGATACTCGGTGGGGCTCACATCACAAAATCTTGTGTCATTTTCTTGTTATGTGGGACGCGATTCTAGAGGTATTAGAGAATATTTGTGATGATGCCACTAATGCAACACAAAAGACCACAGCTTCAGGTTTGTTAGAAAAAATGGAGAGCTTTGAATTTGTGCTTATATTACATCTTATGATTAGAATATTGGGCAAAACTAATGATCTGTCACAATGCTTGCAAAAGAAGGATCAGAATATTGTTTGTGCTGTAGGATTGGTTGAGACCACATTGCAGAAAATTAATGACATAAGGCAGCATGGTTGGGATGAGATCTTTGAAGAGGGTAAAGACATTTTGTCTCCAACATTGCATCATTGTGCCAAATATGTCGGATACGATAATTGTTAGGGGTCGTTCGAGAGGTCGTGGCGGCCAATTGGTAACTTACTACCATCATTTCAATCATGAGATATTTAATGTGGTGCATGATTAAATTATTGTTGAGTTAAACAATCGATTTGCTAAAAGTTCTACTCAGTTATTGAGATGCATTGCTTGTCTTGATCCAAAGAATTCTTTTTCCAGATTTGATGAAGATAAACTAGTTAAACTTGCTAAGATTTATGCCGCCGACTTCTCCCAATATGATTGTGTACTCCTTAAGGACCAACTTGAGACATTCATTGCTGATGTGAGAGCTGATCCGGATTTCTTAAGCTATAATGACCTTGGTAATCTTACTGTGAAGATGGTTTAGATCGATAGACACACAGTTTTTCCATTGGTATATCAACTCATTGAATTGTTCTTGATTTTGCCTGTTGCAACCGTAACAGTAGAAAGAGCTTTCTCAGCTATGAACATTATCAAGACTGAGTTGCGGAATAAGATGAGTGATGAATGGATGAATGATTGCATGGCATGCTATATTGAGCGAGATGTATTTGCAAGCATCGATGATAACAAGATTTTACAATATTTTCAAAGTATGAGAACGCGTAAGCTGAAACTACCTTGTGCTAGTGGTATGTTACATTCTTATTTCATAATTTGCATTAAAAATAATGTTGTGGTCTTGTGTCCCGATTTACATATGCAATTTTATTTTTGCAGGTTCAGGTTCTCGTACTATTGCTGATGAAGATATGATAGACTCAAATGAACCAAATCTTTGTTTCATATAGAGAAAGAAACCAGAAGCTAATCGAACAGAATGCAACAATCAGCTAGATCCATGCAAGGATAAATTTTCATTTTCAGTTAGCTGTAATCTACTATAGACGAACACATAGTGCATAAAAGCATAAATCGGCCCGCCTCTTGGTCGGAACGGAGGATGAGTTACGTCTAGTCTGTTACGAAAGTCGCACGCGAACACCTGCATCGTAGATGGAAGGAAAAAACAATAAACGAATAATAAAAAACTGAGAGTAAATAACTACGGTAAAAAAAGACAATAAAAAAGGAATTATACAAAAACAAGCTAGACGAAAGAATCATAAATGTACCACCTTGGCAGAAGTAGAGGTCCAGACGTTCCATAAAGCAAAATACAGTCAAATACCTTTGGTCTGAACGGGGAACTAAAGGAAAAAGCAATAATCAAAACACGCGAGTAAATGTACGCGGTCATAGGGATGGGAAAAAAGGGAAATATACTCGTCTACCTGTCGAAATTAGGTTGGGCGAACGAAGCGCAGACGTAGCACTTTCGCGCAAGTCACACTAATAAACCGTCAGCAAGAACCCCCGGGAAACCTGTTGAGAAAACATACAGACAACAGCATACTATGAGAGGATGAACGTAGAGCACAAAGAAGCATGTTTCTCCTATAACGAAAATAGTAAATCATAGGTAAGAGGGCAGGACGAATCCTTAGAAACGGCTAACACTGGTAGTACGCGGCAAAGATGCTGGGCAATGACGAGCGAGAACCTGTTAAGATTCTGCCAGAAACGAAGAGGGTTCTCCGTAACCACCAAAGGAGTGCGAGGTCGCGAGCAAGAAAGATGAGCAAAGAAGCAAAAAAAAAAAAGAGGACACACACAGGAGACGCTGGGCTACAACGAAAATAACACGACATGAGAAGCCACAAATGGGTGAGACGAACGGTGCTATGACCCACCAATCAGCGTCAGCACAACAATCGACCAAACGCGAAGCCTGAGCCAACAAAACAGCGAACAACTACATCATTCTTGTAGCGATGTGAAACTCGCACACGACCAAAAACCGTGGAGACAGCGCAGCGCAGCCAAAAAGACTGGACAATAAATTGGCTTGCCGCGTCAGTGCAACTCGCGTGCTCTTCGGCAGGCAGCCGAATGAATAAGTCGACGACTGAGAGAGACGATCGACCGTAGCTAAACCACGCACCGGCAATCGAACGGCCGAGAATATATTGACGAAACAGAGGCCAAGCCAACACATCGGAACTGACAAGACTCGGCAATAAATGGCCTCGCCGTGTTAGCGCACTTCGCGTGGTTTCGGCAGGCAGCAGCCTGGGTGCAGCGAACAGGCCGTGTGGTGGCAGAACGGTCGAGTGAGTGTCGAATTGGAGCAACTGACGCGACTACAACTGCATAGACCGGAACGCTGGACGGATTGTCGTTGACGGGCTGTAGATCGCAAGAAGACGTGGCCACGCTCAGCGATCGTCGATTTTAGCTGCTTTAATAGGTTGAAGGACTGTAGATCGCAAGAAGATGTGGCCACGCTCAGCGATCGTCGATTCTAGCCGCTTTAATAGGTTTAGTATGTGTGCATTCTTGAATAAAGTTGGCCAATAAAATCCTGGTTGTAGTACCTTAGTTGTGGTTCTACCGTAACACACTGGTCTAAAATCCGCTTAATGCCTAGTTCATCGTAAGGTGGACCCACGTTGTGAGGACCTGGGGTATTTAACTTGTAATACTTAACAATCCATTGGTCCTAGCATTACAAACCAAATATCCCGCCCTCGATGTATTGTATACCTCCCAGGAGCGGTATACACACATCGTTCACAAAATAATATCAATTCCATACAATAATAGATCATTACCGAAGTCACAAAAGGTTACAATAAAGTCATAACATCTCCGGTTTCATACATACGGCCGACCGAACAAATAGCAAAAATACAAGTACTAAGAGTGCAGCGGAAACATAGCCATAAGATGGCACCAAAAGAAAAACCAACCGGTGTGCCCTTACCCACAAGGCAACCTGATCGGAAACAAAGTTAAGTCCTTAAAATGACCTTATGGTTGCACTGATTACCCGAATCCACAGACACAAAGTTAAGTCTTTAATTGCTGCTCAGGCAAGACTTCCACAAACCCAAAGTGATTCCTCTGGGGACCAGCCCCGAAGCACCTACTACTCACTCCCGGCCTTCTTGCCCAAGCATAAAACCATTTGGGTTCAACCCAGCCACTGGACCACCCAGTCCTGGCACAACAAGTTTTAAGGTGGTCTTGTACCACAATCAACACAACTTATGGCATTACACCATAGTCGGTTAACAATGGCACCAACCAGAGATTCCATAGTTCATTAGTCAAAATTATTAATTGATGAAGCATAATTCACAAAACCCACGGTTCTACAGCAAGGCTAAGCATAATCTTACGGTCCCATGTTGGCATTAACAAAAGGTACCAACTAAATATCCATCCTATGGTGTCCAAAGGAGATCATGTCAACATGTCAAGTACCCAAGCCCAAGGAGGCATAGTGTCAAATAGGAGAATAGCTTCTGCCCAAAACAGTTCTATAAAAATAGCCATGCAAGTTTAACAAATCAAAATATTTTTGTAAAATGGGATCAAGATGATCAAGGTCCACGACTTGCCTCTGTTGAAGGGAAAAGCTTTGGTTGATGTAGCTTGAACCACGAGCTCCTCAGCAATCAACTGAATCTACACGTGCGCAAAGAAAACCAATTAAGCAAAGAAACTCCAAGAAATTCAAAAGAACTTACTTAAAGCAAAAGAGAGGAGGTCCACAAGGAAGGGAGGTCTGAGAGGGAGATCCAGCAAGAGGGAGGTCCGAGCCCAAGAGGTTCGGACCGGGGAGCTTGAGAATCTCACTAGAACCGAGAAAGCTAGGTGAAGAGGCTGAAATGGAGAACAGGAACAAAGTGGTCACCTAGGGTGCTCTATTTAAAGGAGAAAGGGAATAGAAGCACCACAACAAGGAGGTGACCAGGTTCAAAGCATTGGTACAAGGGCACACTGCCAAAGGTACGAAAAAGGATTAGATTATAAGAAGGAGGGGACAAAAAGTAGAATTAAGTACAAAGGAAAGGACAACACTTTAATGTGACTTCAACCCACATCAAATGCACTTTAGAACCTGGGGCAAGGGAGTCAGTCAAAAGGGTGAACATATGGTCAAAGGGAATGGTCCAAGGAGGAGGTCCTGTGAGGAGATCCAAAGAGGAGGTCCTGCGAGGAGGTCTGAGGACAGGGAGTCCTAAGACAACCAAGGAGGTCTTCACTATGCAGGTCCAAAAGACAGCACAATGGAGAGGTCCTATGTACAGGAGGTCCAAAAGATACAAATGGGTCCTCTGGATAGGAGGTCTAAAAGACTACAAAACAACGGGGAGGACCTGAGGACAAGATTCACAAAAGGGGCAGGTCCTGACGGTCAGATCCTCAAGGAGCAAGTCCTGACGGTCAAGATCTAGAGCAAGGGAAGGTCCGCGGAAACAAAGATGCGCGGGAGGAACAGGGGCCGTCAGATTTTGATCGGACGGAGCAAGGCAAATGGGCCGTTCGGACCAAGCGAACAAGCCAACTAGGCCAAGCCATCCGATACAGATCAGAAGGCACAAAGGGATGGAATGTTCGGACCGGGCGAATGCTCCAATAAGATTGGGCCGTCCGATGCAGATCAAACGGTCCTAAGGCAAGAAAGGCAAAACTCAAGCAGTACGACCGCAAGAGCCAGCGGTGAGTCCAAACGCTAGGGAGGTCTGGACCTAAAGGAGGTCCAGCCTTACGATCCCAATAAAGAGGAGGTCTGCATCGTTAGATCAAGCAACAGAGTGGTCTGGACCCTTGGATCAAATAGAGGAGGGATCTAGATGGTTAAGATCTCAAAAGGGAAGGTCCACACGGCCAGATCTGATCAAGGGGAGGTTTGTGCGGTTAAGATCTCCAGAGAGGAGGTCCTAACGGCCCGATTTGATCAAGGGGAGGTCTGTGCGGTTAAGATCTCCAGAGAGGAGGTCCTAACGGCCAGATCTGATCAAGAGGTTTTTATGTGACGAAGACTATGCTCTAGCGGTAGGTCCGGCCAAGCAAGCGGTAGGTCCGACCTGAGGAAATCCGAAAGACATAGAAAAGTCCAAAAGAGTACAGAGAGGTCCTAAGGACACAAAGAGGTCCTGAGGGTTAGATCTCTCAAGTAAGACCCCAACGGTCAAGATTAAAGCAAAGGAGAGGTCCGCGGAAACAAAGATGCGCGGGGAAAGCTAGGGCCGTTAGATCAAGATCAGATGGCTCTTAAGGGGTGGAATGTTCGGACCGTCCGAACGCACCCTCGAGATCGGGCCGTCCAAAAGCATCAACGGTCCTGAGGCGAGGAAGGTTAAACCTAAGCGGCACGACCGCAACAGAACAGCGGTAATACCGCAAGGACGCAAAGGAGGTCTTCAAGGAACCAAAGGAGGTCCTTTGGACTCTGAGGAGGTCCAAAGGAACAAGGGAGGTCCAACAAGGTTCAAAGGAGGTCTTAACAAAGGCGGTAGTTCCGGCACTACCACAGCGGTACGACTGGAGGTCGGAAGTACCGAAACGAAGAAGGTAAAACCGGAGTAGGGTGTCGCACCTCGAACGGACGGTACGACCGCTAGAGGGATGGTGGTAGTACCGTAACCCAGACTGAACCATCCTTAAGGGAGGTCAAAAGGAGCTCCATATGGACATAAAGAGATCCATATGGGCACAAGAAGGTCCAAAAGGATTCCAAGGATGCCCAAATGAACTCAGGGAGTTCAGATGAGTGCGGAGAGGTACACGGGGAGGTCCAAAACAGAGAAGGTGGTCTAGATCCAAGGAGATCTAGACAGAGAAGAGGGTTTAGCCCAAAGGGAGGTCTAAACAGAAAGAGATTCAAGCCAACAAAGGGAAGGTCTGGACTAAGGGAAGTCCCAACAAAAGATACAAGGAAAGGTCCAAAGATCAAAGAGGTTTGAAACACAAACCCAAGCTGATCTAAAACTCAAAAGGGAGGACTTAGACCAACACAGGGGTTCGAGCAAGAGAAGGTTTGGAGGAGGACAAAACAAGACCCAACAGAAAACACTAGAGGAGGTCCAGGGGGGCAAGGGAGGGCCAGAGGGGAAAGAAAAGCACCGGGTCGAGGCCAAGCACAAGGCAAACAAAGACAAGGGAAGAACTCCAACACAGCTCAAAAGGGCAAAAGCTGATTTTAGTTAAAGTTTGATTTTAGTCAATTAAAGCTCTTCTGAAAACTTAAGTTAAGCTATGAACTCTCATCGAAACCAAATGGTTATTTTTATTTTAAAAAAGCTTAAAAGACTCAGGACGAACGGGACATTACAACACGCATGTCATGAACATTACACACATACATGCATCTCATACATGAAACATTATGGGTCATACTATTCACATCAATCTGTGCAAAAACAAGTTATGTACAGAATCCAATTCTTTCGGACAACATGAACACACACCACCTATAGCGCGCGGTACGAAAACCCAACACGGCGGTCCCACTACACGAATCTCATTCATGTATCCGAGCCTTGGAAATCATCGGATTAATCATATTAACCCTATTCCGAACCACTCTGATCATTGCCTTGATACGACCACACACTGCGGCAAACTCCGATGGCGGAATTCCGACCAGTAGGAGTGATATGTAGTCTGGTCGTGAACAAGCATAATAAACCATCTGGTCCTTATAGCTCATACCTCATCGTAGACCCATCTACTACCACCGAGAACTGATCGATCTTATCGACCATGGTCTAGATCGTTCCATCTATATGAACTGATCTAGGTTACCAGACCCGACCAGTAATAGATCCAATCTACTACCACATATCAAGTATATGCGATCGATCCAGATCAAAAACTACGTAGGATGGCTCGATACCACTGTTGGGCCACGGGTAGGCTACGATAGCTACAAATCAAAATTTCTACCATGCAAACAAGAAAGCCAAGCAAGTAGATGATCACAGATCGTTACCACCAGATGCGCAGAGCAGCGGAAGAAGGGTTGGAGCAGCCTGGTCCAACATAGAGCACATCGATGTGGTGGTTGTAGTCGATCGTCCAGCGTCAAGCAAGTCGATGCAGTGGTCATAGTCGATCGTCCAGCGTCCTCACGAGTCAATCGTCTCCTTCAGCAACCTCTGCAGTTCCTTGTGAAGATCGTGGATCGTCCTCAAGCGCAACAGTCGCAGTAGTGCCTCTACGGTATCCACACGTCCAGGGAAGGAACAACCATGCGTCGGTGTACTAGCACCAGGTTGCATGGCAGAGCTCTCAGGAAGATGGCGGATAGGGTTTCGGTGGTGTAAAAACTTGTTATCCCAACAGCCTCATGCATCTCCTTATATAGTGCTCGTGACGGATCCTATCCCAACACATTTGACGAATCAGATCCGCATCGGGTTTGTTCCAACCTGCTAAGTGTGTGACCCAGAGGTTCATGCGTAGTCGGTTGCCAGACTCGGAAACCCTTTCCGACCACGAGTCGAAAGCGATTCCTAGCGTAACATAGCGATTCTCGAATACACATAAATTATATCGGACGAACCTTGATGCAATATGATCTACGACCGTGTCTTCATCACTTACGACTGTGTCTTATCTCTATCGACCATTCAGATTTGGTCACGACGATACCAGAACTCCCACGACTGTGTTACGACCACTGTGATTACGCTCGACCAAAGATATCCACTGTGTCCTCATCATTTACGACCAGTGTCTTATCTCTATACAACCAGTTCATATTTGGTCACGACTAGGTCGTAACTCCTTACTACGTGTTATGACCACTCGGATTACGTTTGACCGCCTACGACTAGCTCAGATTCCATACGACCGACCAGAATCGTCGAACTAAGCAACCTACTCGTGTATACCCTTTGCCTCACGATGTCTGGTTGAACTCCAGGTGAGATGTTATGTTATCCATGGACTGTTCAATACTTTCTCGATCGAGTGTTAGATAACTTTACGTGGTCAAACACTTCGACCACTAGTGGTATGACCATGCACTTTCTTTATTCGACCACAACGAGGGGCCCAGAGACATCTCTCCTGTTATGTTAGGAGGGGCAAATCCCATATCCGACTAGTCACATTCCTCTGTATGTTTCATAGCATACCCGAAAGCTACCTTTATAACTACCCGCCATTCACGGTGTAGTGTTTGGCAACCCCTAAGAGTGCTATTACACATGTAGGAAATCATGTCGATCTCGTGTCTAAGGATTATACATCATCATTGCTTGAGACCAACTAATGACACATAGAATCATAACAATCTCAATAGTGTCTCAAGGTGGGTCTAATCCAACATCATGTTCTCTAACATGTGTCCATATTATTGGTTTGATATATCCATATCCATGACACGTGAAACATAGTCATCAACCAATACATATGCTAGTCTATTCATATGTGTCCTCATATGTTTCCCACTGGATTGTATAAGAATAATTATCGCAGAAATATAGAGTTTCACGATCAAGTCACATACTTGATAATAAATATTAACAATATTATTCTAGGAACAAGATAACATATTATCCAATATTATGAACATAATGAAATATAATCATCTCTATGATTGCCTCTAGGGCATATTTCCAACAGGAACAGACCAGTACGAATACGATTCGTTAAACGTATTTGGATAGGATCTGTCATGGGTACTATATAAGGAGATGCTTGAGGCCGTTCGGAGAGAGGGACGAGACACGTGAGTTGTTCCATCAATTCATAGCCGCCATCTTATTGAGAGTGCTTTCCTGTGCGACTTGGTGCTAGCACGCTGTGGGGACCCCGATATCGGATCCGTTTCAAGCTAAGTAATTACGCTGAAAGAGCACAATACTTAACATGAAACGAAAACGATTCCGAGTGCCCAGATATGTGTCTCATGTTAGCTCCCAAGGATCAGTGGCTAACATGCACATGTCCTAACACAACATTGCATTCACATCCATACACAATATACAAGAATAATGGAATCGTAAATACAACATCATTGAATAGAAACATAATGTACAAGTTTGTATAAGAGGGCCAATCGGCCAAAAGTAATTATCAAATGATAAATCATGGCGGAAGACAAACTTAAAATAAAAAGGAATAACCAAGTTGGCATGCCCACAATCCCACAAGCAACCAACTCGATTAAAGTCGAAGGCTCAAGTACTTTACTCAATTTGAATGACTTCTCACTGAATAAATGGACAATTTTAAGTACAAAGTTGTACTCGCGAGACTTTTCAAGAAAAATAAGGATGCATGTAAGTATCAAAGGAAGGCTACTACACTAGTCAATTTTCAGTATAAAGCAAGTTTTGCAATTAGATAAACAATATAGATTCAAATTGCCATTTTTAAAACCTTTAGAAAACATTGTATAACAGAAAGTAATGCTCAACAACAATATAATCTCCAACTATAATCAGCGCATGAACATCCCATTCGGGACACAAATCATTCCATGACATTAACACGCGAACTTCACGTTCAAGATATCATTTCAGATCTGAACAAACTAACATAATGACATAACATTTTTAACCATGACCCAAACTTAATTTTCCATAAGCTAACTATGCATGCTTTCCCACAAGTGATGTCCATAACCGGGGACACTGCTATTCGAATAGATTTAGTTAACTCTGCAGAGGTGTACAGCTTTCCCCACACGATATGATTACCTCATACTGTCGCCATGCACTCTTCCGAAGGAGTGTGACTGAGATATCATAACGAGGCCATTACAATGTCATGTCCTAACTATCAAACCACCCGAGGGCAGTCCTATGGTAGATGGTACGGTCGCCTGAACCACACGGGAACCCCGTTGTGTAAGTAAGTCCTTTGCGTAGTTTCACGACAAACGCAAAAGATCCTTAAGGGCAAGAAAATAAAAATAAAACATGCCCCCACTAGATTGACAAGAGAACCATTAAACATAAACAATAACAATTATCAATCTAATTGTGTTTTGATAGCTAACACACAATAAATTATTAATCCAAGCATTCGCCATTATCCCGGCGTGTGGATGTACGTAAGACTTAGTTCATCACACCACAGACCGGTCCTCAAATACCCAGACGGGGCTATGCGAATCCGGGACCACCCCTTCATCACCCTATCACCCGTCCAAGTCCAACACACAACAATAACAACCCATCAACAAGTTCATAATAATCAGATTCGATGATCTGGAAATTTTCCTCAAATTCGACATAATCAAATCCATATAATCCTCAAATTTCATCAAGATTCGATTCAATCCATCGGCCGATGTACTAGCTCCATCAACCGCTTTCGGCTACAACTACTAGCATGGCTAAGCATCGTTCTACAAATTAGCAAATATTCATATATAACATATATCCTTAATCATTCAAGGTAAAAGGGTAATCAACATTCAAAGGAGGGCTAATGCAGCAAGTAGAAAATTAACTACCTCTACCCATGAACATACTTTTCAAATTAGCATGCAATTAAGAGATTAAAACCATACAAAATATTTTAAAATCAGTAGGAGCAATATGATCAAGAGGAGGGTGCTCGCACCTTTGCTGTACCACTTGTTCAATCTTAGGTTACACTCATGAATACATTTGTATCGTTGAGAAATCTATCGAAGGAGCGATATCGCAATTAACACCAAATAAGCCAAAAATTCAAAATACTCAAAAATGCATGAAATTTATACAGTGGGTAGGTCATGATTTTATATGAATTTAGGTGAAAGAATTATTCCATTTGGGTTTACTATGTGAAAGTTATAATGGTTTGAATCTCAGTTTTCCAGAAAATGCAATTTAAATACAACCAGTTACTGTTCATATAATTAAATTATTTGGTCAAAAATTGTAGAGCAGTGGTGAGGCAAAGGATTATATGGATAATTAGAGAATAATATTATAAGACCAAAATAGTTGAATTTACTGCATTTGGAGTTTTTATGATTTAGTTAAGAATTTCTAAAGTTATCAGCCTTTTTCTTTTGTAAAATAATGGAGTTAATGGATCATTTTCCAAAACTACCTTCTCTATTACAGAGAAATGTTTCAAACCTATTTTAAAATAAATTTCACTTAAAATGAAAATTATCAAAATTGGTTTCACTGTTTTTGGAGTTAAAATGAATTAGTTAAGCATTTTTGAAGTTAAAACAATTTCTAATGTATAAAATAATGATTTCTGGATTTCTATAAGCGTTTAGTCCTTTTCTCACTGGGCTCTATTCTAGCCTCAGCCACTTACAGGTGGGAACCCTGGTCAAAAAATTGACTCAGTCAACAAGGACCAGTCTCAGCCAATAATGACGTCGAAGACGTATTCAGGGAGTACGTCTTCTAAAATCGAAAGCGTACTCTCGGAACAAGCGCATATGAAATACGTTTGCCCTTGACAGAAAGCGCACTACATGGTTTAACCTATTCACTTAACTAGCCATATGGGCCCACTTGCAATAGAGACATTAGCCTTCTAAATCAACCGTTACTTTAATTAATCGGGATTTTACTTAATCTAACCGCTACGGTTTGTCGGACGTGCCCGACAACGGAGAGGAGGGCGAAGCCGCGGCGTTGCTGCGCTCGCCGGCGGCGAGTGGAGGTCGAAGAGTGCAAGTACAGCGGTAAAATGGAAAGGCAAGGTCAAGGGCTACCTTCTGGTGGTGTTTTTGCCGGCAGAGGGGCACGGTGGTGCGCCGGGGGCGGCGTTGAGCGGAGGAGGATTGTACGGGTACCAAGGATGCTCAACGAAGAGGCTTTCCAAGGGCAATCTGGTGCTGGATCCGGGCTCTTGAGGCTTCAGTGACTTCTCTGGCCCAGCACAGGAACCACTGGTCTTCTTCTTCGGCCACGGCGTTGTCCAGACGCGACGGCGGTGCAGCATGCAAGGTGACAGCCTTCGGTGAGGCGACAAACTTAGCAAGAAGTAGGGGGAAATTCTCAGGGGACCTTTGCGATGCTCACCGTGCTCTTGAAGGCGACGGGAAGTGGTTGAGGCAGTCCAGCGACGAGAGTCAACAGCGGCGCAGGGAGGTCACCGAGGCGGGGACGCTCTGGAGAAGGGGAAGCTCCACTCGAGGTTGGGGAAGGACTAGTACGCCAAGGAGATGCTCCTGGTCCCAGGAATTTGGCTAGGCCTCACCGAGTCGACGATGGGGACAAAAGGCGTTGTTGGCCGGAGCTTGAGAAGAAAAGGCCGCGGCGACGATTCCCTACACCAAATGGCGATTAAGAAGGTGATGGAACTCAGCGTGGTGAGGGAAACCTCCCAGACTAGGTGGCGCGGTGGGAAACTCACCGGAGCGCGGGAAGACTTGGCGGTGACGCTCGGGCGCGCTCCCAAGGCGGTGAAGGCACAGTCGTGATCCAAGAGATACAATACGAATCAAGGGCTCAGGTTAGCAATTATAGGAACGGCAAGCTTCAAGGAGTTGAACGGAGGCTAAGATGGTCGAGCCTACCGAAGAGAGCAGCAACCAACACTTCCCCCTCTTCCACGGCTAGGAAGATAAGTGGGGAAGGAGGGGGCACCCGAGGGAGTTTTGAGCGAGCCTGAAGACGGAGAAGCTAGCGACGTGAAATGGCGAAGCTTTGGGAGTGGGCGACGAGGGCGGTGGGTGACAGCGTCGACGGCTACGGACGGAGGCTACGGCAGAGCATGTCCTGCGCATGGCGCTCAGCGCCTGAGTTCGCCATCGCGCTAGAGAAGATGACCTGTAGGTGGGGCCCGCAGGTCAGCGGTAGAAGGAAAAGGTGGCTCGGTCGGTTTTGAATTGGTGCGGCTGGGTCAAACCAGGTTTGGTTGGGTCGGAAATCTTGGGCCGTTTGATTGAGAATTGATGATCCGGATTTCGTGGCCGTTCGGACTGGTCCGATCGGCCCACTCTGTTTGAGCCCTACGATCTAGATCGGACGGTTGCGCATCGGTGGCTATTGGACCGATTGGGGGGTGTGGTTGGGTCCGGTGCGTTAAGGCGGTTGGGTGGAGCCAAGTTGGCGCGTCGGGCTCAGGCCAGGTGAACATTATTGAGCCCAAGTCTTGAAAACAGTTTGACCAAGAAGAAAAAGGGTTTGACCAAGGCTTTAAAAATAGGAATAAAATTCCTAAAATTCTAAAATAATTCAGAGGGGTTCCTGGGACATCCTAGTACTCAAATAAAAATCTAAAACTGCACTGTGCAAGATTTAATTTGAATAATTTAAATTCAAACTTGGAAAAGGTTATTGATTTGAGTTTGAATTTTCTGAGGGTCAAAAAGAGTTCCAAAAATTTTGGAAAAATTATATTAATTCATGATAATTATTATAGTATTTGAATAAATTATTTCCAGAGGATGACTAAGAGTTTTTGTTCTTGTTTTCTTTTGGAGTATATATTTGAGTTGTAGGTTTAAACTTTAATTGAGATTTTCCAAGTGCAAAAACAAATGATGCAAAAGTTTCCAAAATATCATGCATGCTGATAAGATGCATACTAATTATCATTAATTAACTTGGGAATGTTACACACACCAACGTACGGTGTTCCTTTCCTAGTTGTGTGGATATCGTAGAGGAGCTACTGCGGTTGCTGTTGCGCTTGAGGACGATCCATGACTTCTCAAGGAAAGCGATTGGTTGCTGGAGGAGTCGATGGACATCAGTAACGTTGGACGATTGACTACGACCACTACATCGATGCGCTCTTCGTTGGACCAGGCAACTCCAACTGTTTTTTCGCTGCACTACGCGTCTGGTGGTAACGATCTGTGATCTTCTACTTGCATAGCTTCCTGGTTTATGTGGTAGAATTTTTGAATTGTCAGCTAGCGTAGCCTACCCATATCCCTTCAGTGGTATCAGAGCTATCCTACGTAGTTTTTGATCTAGATCGGTCGCATATGCTGGATATGTGGTAGCAGTAGATTGGATCTATTATTGGTTTGGTCTGGTAACCTAGATCAGTTCATAAGGATGGAACAATCTAGGCACTGGTCGATAAGATCGATCGATTTTCGGTATTAGTAGACGAGTCTACAAGGAGGTATGAACTAAAATGACCAAATGGTTAATTGCGCTTATTTACAATCACATTGCATGATGCTCCTACCGGTCGGAATTCTGCCATCGGAGTATGCCGCAATGAGTGGTCGTCTCAAGGCAGCGATCAGATTGGTTCTGAATAGGGTTAATATGATTAATCTAATGATTTCCGAGGCTCAGTTACGTGAATAAGATTCATGTCTCAGGAAAATTTTTTCCAAGCGCGCTGCCCTCGATCAGCGAGAGGCGTTGCCCCTTCGAACCCAGCCCGCTAACCAGCTAGCAGGACCACTGTAGTCCTAGCCACGTTATATAGTAGTATGTGTTCATGTCGCCCGATAGAATTGGATTCTATGCATAACTCGTTTTTGCAAGGATTGATGTGAATAGTATGGCCCATTGTGTATGTGATGCATGAATGGATTTCACATGGCCTGCGTGTCATGCTGTGTGATAGCCATCGAGCTACATATTATTGTATAACGGTCTGCGTATTATTGTATAACGGTCTGCGTACCTACATGTGATGCTTGATATTATCGTCTGTAATTCATTACTAGCTTTTAGGAGTAATTTCTTAGTAGATGAATTCGGTCGGAGACTTCAAGCATGATGGTCGGAGGACAGGAAGCATGGTGATGGTGATCATCATGTTAAGGGCCATACTATTTCACAGTTTAATTTGATTATCTGTGAATGTTTATTCCTGTCATGCTATTTGATCAAGTTTTATCATTAGATGTTTTAACATGGTAGAATAGTATCCCTCATTAAAAATTAAGTTAATTTGATGCATTTCCAATTGCTGCGACCATCATGATTTTGATCATTAATTGGTAGGTCTATCAAAGTAGGGTGCCATTAACTATCTTAATAAGATGGGGTGGGTGTTGGACACCCACATACATAGTGTTGGTTTAACTTGACAAGGCTATCAAAAGAGTTTTGGGCCTTGGGGCTTAGTGTTGGTCGGAAGTGCATGGAGATGTCATCGATCAAACAAGAGTTATATGTGATATGATTAGCAAAGCGTTGCTTACCTAAAATCACTAAGTTTCTAGCAGTGATGCCAAAGCTCACTAGGACTTAATGATTTATGGATCTTGAACTCACTATATGTTGATTGAGGGAAACATAGTTTAGAACATATAGTAGGAGTATCTTTTATTGACTGTTGATGATTAAGTTCGACTAGGTATGAACTAGTCGTGTGGTGATACGACTAGGTTCAGACTAGTCGTATGGAGATACGACCAGGTAAAGACTAGTCGTATGGTGATACGAGCTAGTCGTGGACTAGTCGAACACAACCACCAACATGAGTGTCTAATAGAAGATCTTACGTAAACATAGTGCTGAATTTTTGCATATTCTGTTGTAGATAATGGCACCTACTACTTCTTATGCACTTACCTTTAATTTGTGATCTATTCTTGAGAGAGAAAAGTTGAATGGTTCAAACTTCATTGACTGGTTTCGTAATTTGAGAATTGTTCTCAAACAAGAAAAGAAGGAATATATTCTAGAGAGTCCCTATCCCAAGGAACCAAATGTTGATGCTACTCAAACTGAAAAGAATGCTTACGAGAAGTATTGCAATGACACAGTCGATGTACACTTTCTTATGCTTGCAACCATGAACTCTAAGCTTTAGAAGCAATACGAGACCACAGACGCTTACAATATGATTGTGGGTCTGAAGGGTATGTTTTAGGATCAAGCAAGGGCAGAGAGGTTTAATACCTCTAAGGCATTGTTTTCTTGTAGGCTGTTGAAGGGCAACCCGGTCAGCCCTCATATGATCAAGATGATTAGTCACATTGAGAGCTTAGAAAAAGCTTGGTTTTCCCCTTAGCCAAGAGTTGGCTACTAATGTGATTCTCTAATCGCTTCCTGCGAGCTTTGAGCCTGTTATATTGAATTTTCATATGAATGGCATGGAGAAGTAATTGACTGAGTTGCATGGCATGCTTAAAGGTGCTGAGGAGAGCATCAAGAAAAGTTCCAATCATGTGATGATGGTTCAAAAGACTACAACCTTCAAAAAGAAGTTTAAGTCGGGAAAGGGAAAAGGCAAAGGAAAGACTCAAGATGAGATCGAGAGTCTCAAGGCTAAGCTTAAGGAGCTCAAGCTGGGTCCTAAGCCTGACATAGAATGTTAACACTGTCATGATACTGGGCATTGTAAGAGAAACAGCAAGAAGTACTTAGCAGAAATGAAAAAGAACAAAGGAAATAAGACTTCCAACTCAAGTATAAATGTTATACAAATTAATCTTGCCACTTCTACGACCAGTTCTTGGGTATTTGATACCGGATCGGTTGCTCATATTTTCAATTCGATGCAAAGACTGATAAGGAGTAGAAGCTTGGCAAGAGGAGATGTTGATCTTCGTGTGGGCAATGGAGCAAGAGTTGCTGCATTAGCTATTGGCTCATTACCATTAGCTTTACCTTTAGGATTAGTTATGGAACTAAATAATTGTTATTATGTTCTAGCCTTAAGCAAAAACATTATTTCTGCTTCTTGTTTAGGAGCAGAATGTTATGAGTTCAGAATAAAGAACAATTGTTGTTCGATTTTTTTTGAAGATATGCTTTATGGCCATGCTTCATTGGTGAATGGATTGTATGTTTTGAATCTTGAGGATGAGCCCATCTATAACATTAATGCTAAGAGACTTCAACCTAATGATGTGAATTCCGATTTCGTTTGGCATTGTCGTCTTGGTCATATAAATGAGAAGCGCATGATGAGGCTCTATAAAGATGGTCTTCTAAACTCATTTGATTTTGAATCATTTGAAACATGTGAATCTTGTTTACTTGGCAAGATGACAAAGGCGCCCTTCACGACCAGAGGTGAAAGGGCGAGTGATCTACTGGTCATAATACATTCGAATGTATGTGGACCAATGAGCACTCCGACCAGAGGTGATTTTCAGTACTTCATAACTTTTACTGATGATTTCAGTAGATATGGATATGTCTACTTGATGAGACATAAGTCGGAATCCTTTGAAAAGTTCAAAGAATTTCAGAATGAAGTGCATAATCAACTTGGCAAAACAATCAAATGTCTACGATCTGATCGTGGAGGTGAATATTTGAGCCATGAGTTTGGTGATCATCTAAAGAAGAGTGGAATTGTTCCACAGCTTACTCCGCCGGGAACACCTCAATGGAATGGGGTATCAGAACGATGGAACCGAACATTGTTGGATATGGTTCGGTCAATGATTAGCCAATCTAATCTTCCATTGCAATTCTGGGAATACGATCTAGAAACAACGGCTTTCACTTTAAATAGGGTTCCATCAAAAACTGTAGAAAAGACTCCATGAGATATGGACTGGGAAGAGTCCTGGATTGTCTTTTCTCAGGGTATGGGGCTGTGAGGTATATGTCAAACATTTGACGTTTGATAAACTCACACCCAAGTTCGATAAGTGTTTCTTTGTGGGGGTATCCTAAGGAAACTAAATTATATTATTTTTATAATTGGGTTAATAACAAAGTGTTTGTTGCCCGTGATGATGTCTTCTTGGAGAAAGAGTTTCTTTCCAAAGGAGTCAGTGGGAGCAAGGTGCAACTTGAAGAAATTCGGGAGCCATGTGAAAATGTTTCAACTCCTACTGAACCTCTACAGGATGAACAAAATATTGCTAAACCTGTAGATGAGGCATCAGCCCTACGTAGATAAAAAAGGCCACGTCAATTGACTATAAGGTATGGGCATAACGTTTTATTATTGAATAATGATGAGCCTAAAACTTATACGGAAACGATGGTGAACCCAGACTCTGAGTCATGGCATGAAGCCATGAGATCCAAATAAAGTCCATACATGATAATCAAGTTTGGGACTTGGTTGATGCACCTGATGGTGTTAAGACCATTAAGTGCAAGTGGATTTTTAAGAAAAAGATAGATGTAGATGGAAATGTTCACATTCATAAGGCACGACTGGTTGTGAAGGGTTTCAGACAAATTCAAGGTATTGATTATGACGAAACCTTCTCTCCTGTCGCAATGCTTAAGTCTATCCGGATCATTTTAGCTATTGCTGCATATTTCGACTATGAGATATGGCAAATGGATGTCAAAACTGCTTTCCTAAATAGAAACCTAAGTGAGGATGTGTACATGACACATCTTGAAGGTTTTATCGATGCAAAGGAAGCTACAAAGGTATGCAAGCTTAATAAATCTATCTATGGATTGAAGCAAGCATCTCGGAGTTGGAACATTCGTTTTGATGAAGTGGTCAAAGGGTTTGACTTCATCAAGAATGAAGAAGAACCTTGTGTTTACAAGAAGGTTAGTGGGAGCAAGCTTGTGTTTCTGATATTGTATGTGGATGACATACTACTAGTCAGAAATAATATTCCTATGCTTGAATCTGTTAAAATTTCTTTGAGAAATAGTATTTCAATGAAAGATTTAGGAGATGCAGTATATATTCTTAGTATAAGAATATATAGAGATAGATCTAAAAGGCTAATTGGATTAAGTCAGGATATGTACATAGACATGGTGTTGAAATGGTTTAGTATGCAATATTCCAAGAAAGGTTTTTTGCCCATAGCACATGCATTAATCTTAGCAAGAGTCAGTGTCCTACGGCAACTGATGAGCGAGACAAAATGAGTAGAATTCCATATGCTTTGGCTACTGGATCTATCATGTATGCCATGCTATGTACACGACTAGATGTGTCGTATGCTCCAAGTGTTACGAGCAGATATCAGTCGGATCTAGGTGAAGGTCACTGGATAGTAGTTAAGAATATCCATAAGTACTTGAGAAGGACTAAGGATGCATTCCTTATTTATAGAGGTGAGGAAGAGCCGGTCGTAAATAGTTACACCGATGCTAGCTTCCAAACCGACAAAGATGATTTCAGATCGCAATCAGGGTTTGTGTTTTGTTTGAATGGAGGAGCAGTAAGCTGGAAGAGTTCTAAGCAGGGAACGGTTGCTGATTCTACAACAGAGGCTGAATACATTGCGGCTTCGGAAGCTGCAAAAGAGGTCATTTGGATTAGAAAGTTCATTTATGAACTACGTGTGGTCTCTAGTGTTTCTAGTCCAATCGATCTCTATTGTGATAATAGTGGATCCAATGCACAAGCTAAGGTGCTTAGATCGCATCAAAAGTCTAAGCACATACTTCGATGATATCACATCATTCGTGTGATCGTTGAGAGAGGTGATGTGAAGATATGCAAAGTGCACACTGATTTGAATATTTCAGATCTATTGACAAAGTCTCTCCCACAGCCTAAGCATGAGGCCACACAAGAGCAATGGGTGTAAGATACCTATATGATTGACTCTAGTGCAAGTGGGAGACTGTTGGTGATATGCCCTAAAGGCAACCATAGAGATGATTGTATCACGTCTATGTTTATGAGTTATTGAATAAATGTTATTCTGTTTCTTGAATGAATCATTGGTTATGAAGACTAACAAGTATGCGACTTGTTGGTGAAACTCTTTTAGCCTATATGATGTCGTTCTAAATGAATCCCTGGTTGGAATACTAGTGCCTCTATCGACTGACACATGTATTGATTGATGACCATGTTTCACCGGTCATAGATATAGGGTTATCAAATCAATAATGCAAACACATGTTAGAGAACATGGGATTGGATTGACCCACCTTGAGACACTGTTAAGATTATTATGATTTTATGTGTCGTCAACTGGTCTCAAGCAATGATGATGTATAATCCTTAGACCTAAGATCAGCATGATTTTCTACATGCGTAAGAGTACACTTTGGGGTTACCAAACGCTACTCCGTAACTAGGTAGTTATAAAGGTAGCTTTCGGGTATGTTGTGAAACATGCGGAGGAATGTGACTGGTCGGATATGGGATTTGCCCCTGCTAACATAACAGGAGAGATATCTCTGGGCCCCTCGATGTAGTCGGATAAAGAAAGTGCATGATCATGTCACTGGTGGTCGACCACGTGAAGTTATCTAACACTCTATCGAGAAAGTATTGAATAATCCATGGATGACACAACATCTCACTTGGAGTTCAACCAGATATCGTGAGGCAAAGGGAGAATATACGAGAAGGTCTTTCAGTTCGATCAGATATGGACTAGTCGTATGGAGATACGAGCTAGTCGTAGGCTGGTCGAACATGATCACTAAGTGGTCGAAACCTAATCGTAAGGAGTTACGAACTGGCCGAGACCAAATATGAACTGGTCGTATAGAGATACAAGCTGGTCGTTAGTGATATGGATCTGGTTGTAGATCATATTACATTAAGTTTCGTCCGATATAATTTGTGTATATTCGGGAATCGTTATGTTCTGCTAGGAGCCGCTGATGACTCGTGATCGGAAAGGAGTTTCTGAGTCACAGCCGATTACGCATGAACTTAACGGGTCACACACTTAATGGGTTGGAACAAACCAGTACGAATATGATTCGTCAAACGTATTCGGATAGGATCCGTCACGGGCATTATATAAGAAGATGCTTGAGGCTGTTAGTATAGAGGGACGAGACACATGAGTTGTTCCACTGAATCCCTAGCCGTCATCTTCTTGAGAGAGCCATCCCGTGCGACTTAGTGCTAGCACACCAGCGTTCGGTGTTCTTTCCCTGGACGTGTGGATACCGTAGAGGCGCTACTGCGGTTACTGTTGCGCTTGAGGACGATCTACGACTTTTCAAGTAAAGCGATTGGTTGCTGGAGGAGTCGATCGACATCAGAAACGTTGAACGATCGACTACGACCACTACATCGACACGCTCTTCGCTGGATCAGGCTGCTCCAACTGTTCTTCCGCTGCACCTCGCGTCTGGTAGTAACGATCTATGATCTTCTACTTGCATGGCTTCCTGGTATACGTGCTAGAATTTTTGAATTATCAGCTAGCATAGTCTTCCCGTGTCCATTCAAATAGGCCCTTGATATTTATGGGAGATTAATTCCGCCAAATTCGATACTCGCATGGAGCCTTCGACGTGTACAGTGATTGCAATTCCATTCGGTGTGACATACCTGACTCTCTGTGCGCTCCCTCGATAAGAGCAATAATACTCCCTCCGTTCTTAAATACATGACGTTTGACCAAGCGTGCAGTCAAACTTATATAACTTTGACTATTACTTTTCATATGATTTTGTTAGTAAAAATTACAAAATTATTATATTATGAAAAAATTTATCATGATAAATCTAATGATACTATTTACTCATGATCAATCTAAATAGTTTTTCATATATTATTGATTGAAGTTAGATAAATTTGATTGCACATTTGATCAAATGTCATATATTTAAGAAAGGAGGGAGTATCTATGAGCTTATTGCAGTTTGTCTTGCATGCTTTCCAAGTCGTATATGAGTCTGTGCTTCCTGTAATGTCCATCCCGGAAAGCGACGGGGAACTGCCCCCACTCACACACACGCGCGTGTTAAATTGTTAATTAGGCCATGCCGGAACAAGTTGTTCCGAACAACCACCACAATATAAAGCAGCGAGATTACCCTGGCAGAATTAATTAACATCAGGGGTTATATTACACCAAGAAACAACGAGAAAATTCCAGACGCTAGCTAATAAAGCAAGGAAGGAGGGAAGAGATCGCCCGGCCATGGGCTGCGGCGGCGACGGCGAGTGCCGGCCGCTGGGGTGGCTGCTGGGGCTGCCGTTCGCCCTGCTGGCCGTCCTCGTCTCCATCGTCGGCGCCATCATCTGGATCATCGGGTACCCCTCCCTCCCTACTACCCAAGTTCGAAGAAACCATCTTTCTTTGCATCCTTCTCGCTATATCAACTTACAATTTGATGATGACGTTGTTACCTAGGCTGCCGATCTCATGCATCTGCCCGTGCTGCTTGTGCGTGACGGTGGTGCTGGAGGCGGCGGTGGAGCTCATCAAGGCGCCGCTCCATGTCTTGACCTGGTTCACCTCCAACATACCCTGCTAGCTGTGCTTAGTTAGCTAGGCTTCGTTGTTCGTTCATGTTGTCACATATGATTAGGACGATGATTTATGTATGTTTAAGTTCAATTTGCCTCTCGTGTCTCGGGTGATATGTATGCCATGTGAAACAATCGAGTTTTGGGCGGATCAGTTAATTTCTTTGGTAAATAAACTAAACTCTCTGGTGTTCGCTTCGATCCCCTTTTCTTTCCCTGGATTGATTCATGAGATTGGTCGTAATCGTACCGTATACATGGGTAATTAATTTGTTGATGGCGATTATACAATGATCGATTGTGTTTCCACTTATTCTTCTTCCTTTCCAACTTTTTTTCACTTTGTTTCCATGGGTAGTGATGCTCCATTTGTCAATTGCTGATCAGACAGAGATAGTTATTTAGTTAGAGGCAGGTAATCAACGTAGGGATAAATTTGGGTGGCTTCTACGGAGCCCGGAAGATTCTTGACCCGGCGGGCCAGCTTCAGTTCTTCGCAGTTGACAACACTGAAGTCTGAAGCATTGAAGCAGAGTAGCAGCACATGTTCAGGAGCCTCATTTCGTACTACTACCAGAACAGAGCATGACAGGGGAGGAGCTTTAGTCTGTACGTACGTACGTACCGTACTCAGGGATCTGCATACGTACAAATGGGGAGAGACAGTGAGCGATTTGCCGATCTGACAGGAACCAACCATCTAATGCCTAGGGAATTTCAGTTTCAGGAATGGAATCATCACAGCTATCCGAGTTCTGTTCTTAGGCTTGAGGATTATTTACGGATGCAATGCTGTAATGATGGGTGGATCCACATTGAAGCGTGGATGGCACAGGACACCGGGTTCATTTTGATTTTACCCTTGTATAGTCTAGAGAAAATTACACTGTAGTTCTTGAACTTGTGTTACTTAACTTTCTAAACTTATATTTTACTTTTTCAGCTTTCTAATCTTGTGAGGTTGTGTCACTTAGCTTTATAAACTTGCATTTTACTTTCTCAACCTTCTAAACGTGTGAGGTTGTGTCACTTAGCTTTATAAACTTGCATTTTACTTTCTCAGCCCTCTGAAGTTGCGAGGTTATGCTACTTAGCTCTGAATTTGCATTGAAGCGAAGTTCGTCGCATATGATACCGGTGACTTCGTCCCCTTCGAGTCTGGTGAACTCGTCGTTGCCCTGTTCCAGTCGTGTTAATCGTCTCTGTCACCTCGCGCTGACAAAAACAAATTTTTCGAGCCCGGAAATGCATCGTGCTTGCGTCTTCGCCGGAGCTTCACCGTCGCAGTTTGCCACTATCCTCGCTCTTACCTCCACTGAGTCGGCCGTGAGAGATAGAAGTACATTCTCAGTACCAGAGCGGGCGCACAGTACTTCTCTCTCACACGGTGATTCACCAACTTAGCCTTTTTTTGTTAACAAATGACCAAATGGATTTCGTGCAGGGTGAGTAGCTTCTACTCTGACACTGGAAATATACTTCTCTCTCACGACCGACTCAAAGGCAAGGACGTGGGCGACGGCAAGCTGCAGCGATAGATCTCCGGCGAAGACACGAGCACGGTGCATTCTCGGGTCCAAAGAATCCGTTTTTGTTGGTGTGAGGTGACAGGGACGGAGTCGCAGGCATCGCATTCGACGAACTTCGCATCAACGTAAGTTCAGAAAGTTAAGTGACATAACCTCGCAAGTTCAGGGAGCTAAGAAAGTAAAATGTAAGGTCAGCGAGCTAAGTGACACAGCCTCGCATGTTCAGGAGTCTGAAAAAGTAAAATACAAGTTCAGTGAGCTAAGTGACATAACCTCACAAGTTCATGCATCTATAGTGTAATTTTCTCTATATTTTATATATGTATATGTGTGACTTATATACTCAAGCTCAGTGACCCTAAACATCTAGTAATATACATGGTGCAACGCGTCGTTTTCTTTTCGGATCCGTCGCTACCTGTAATGTTAGCCTTCTAAACCATTAAGAGCTTGTTGGGAACTCCAATCCCGGTTGGGATCCCGGCCAATTCCCGGGGATGGAAATCCACAGGGCAAATTTCCCAGGCCAACAAGAATAGCTGTTTGGATGCCCATGGAACAGGGATTTTCTACCCCAATCCACGTCGTTTCCATTGGGAAAACATCCACGTCTCCCCACGTTGGGAAAGCTCTCCCGTCGCGTCGCCTCTCCTCGCACGCGCCCCATCTCCGCCTCGCGACGCTCCCTGCGACCACGACCATGACCGCCTCCGCCTCGACCTGACGCTCCCAACTCACGCCGCCACCTGCCGAGGCCGCCTTCCTGACACTCCAAGATCGAGCCGCTGCCCCCAACTCGCACAAGTGAAGAGGTAAGAATATCCTACTAATTTTTACATTGGGAGAGGAGATGGCCGAGGCGTTTGTTTCTATGATGCTGGAGTGGGGGATCAGAGCGCTCTCCTCCCTGCTCCCGGGCGCACCCTAGGCGAGGCGCGACGACGTGGAGGAGCTGAGGCAGCTGAGAGGTCAATGCGGTGGATCCACACGGCGTTCGAGGACGCAGACTCCCTGGGCGGGTGTTGCCTGGGCACCCGCGGTGCAGCGGTCAGGCTCTGGCTCAGGGAGCTCAGGGCCATCGCCTACAACACGGAGGTGAGAGAGGGTGGCATGCGGTGGAGCTTGGAGAGGTCGGCGATGACGGGCAGGCCCCAGCGCTACTGGCGGCGAAGGGCGTCGAGGAGGCGGCGGGAGTAGGCGGAGCTTGAAGATGGCGGCAGTGAGGCACGGGAGAGCGATGGGGAGGAGAGGTCCCAGTCGGGGAGGCGGGTGGGGATGGTGGTAGTGTGGAGGGGGACAGGGAGGGGTGGGGAGGTGGCCTAAATTTCCTTTCTTCCAAATAGTCACGGGTAGATTTTGTCTTAGAGGATATCTTCCCACCGGGATCTCATATGCCACAAAAAATCCACCTCAGGATTTTATTTTCAGAAAATATTTTTTCTAGTATCCAAACAAGGCCAAGTGTGGCAGTCTGCACATCTTCGGACACTGCGTGGTCTAAAAAAAAGAAAAATCTTCGGACGCGCTTTGATCCTTGACCTGAGAAAACCTGTCTTGCCATCCATGGGCAGGCTGCTGATGATTTGTTGCGCACGGCCTTGACACGTCAAGTTAGTCCAGTTCTTGCAGTTATAGACCCGGTCCACTTAGAACAGTAGGATATTTCTAGATTTATATAAAAAATTGAACTATCTCCTTTCTGTAAAATTCCAGCAAAATTGAACTTCATATGCCCGAAAAAGACCGTTAGCGTGAAATGGTGTGGGCCGACCAAGCACAGGATTTCCCAGTACAGTGAGGAACCGGACTGTCTGGATCATTGTGCTGGGCTGGGATCTAATCTAGCTAGCCCGAGTGGAGCTGGTCTTTTTGCTGTGGAAGCCCAGTTCTAGGACATCTTTAAGGGCTTATTTGAAAAGTCTATTTTTAGTGGGAATCCACGTGGATAGGCCAAATAAGGCCTCAGGGGCGTTTGGTTGCCCGGATGACCCAACTTTGGCTCGTATCTATGAGTTTGTCTCACCCAGCCAAACTGTGGGGATGCAACAAGATGTCGTTTAATTGCCTGGTTACAACAAGCCTAGCCAAGCAGAGAAGTTGTTTGGTGTAGAGACAATGTGGTTTGGTCTTATATTAGGTGATGAACAATTGTCATCATTGTCGAGGAGTTTGAGGAGATAGTTCTCTGTTTTGCAAAAGTTATACTGCATTAAGGGGGTAGACGGTCTGATCGGCATTGAGAGCGGTTTGACCGGGCATTGCCTACCAGACCAGCAGTGCAAGTGCATGGAAAATTAAGACCAAACACTTGTGTAGGCTTGATTGGGTATGTGTTTATAATAGTTGTCATTGGAAAATGAAAATTAGACATGAAACTAGATAGAGTTTTTTTTTTGAAAAGTCTAAAGAGAGTGCTTTATGGTGAAGTGAAGCGGTTAGACTGGCCACACCATTGCAGTTAGACCACTGACGGTCAGACTGGTGTCCTGTTACTGATGGGTTCGGTCAGATCGGTCAATGGTTGCTGGTCTGACTAGCATGGTGGCTGCGGTCAGATCGGTTGTGGTCTTTTAGGGCGTAGTAAGTTGTCGTTTTGAGCTGAAATTTGAAATTTGGTCCAAGATCATGGAAATGTTGCATATGTATTGCATGATACATGTTTTGGACTAACGTGGATCAAGCTACGAAGAACTTGTATTCGAAATGGATTTCCTGTTTATTATTGTATAGCGAAGCTTGGAGTTAACCACGGTCAACGACGAGGATGATCGAGACTTAGTTTTCTGGAATCAAGGTCCAGAGCAATCAAGGATGCTAGGTGAAGTGGTTGATCTCAAGCAAGATGCAAGATGTACAAGAACAGGAAGTTTAAGGCAACAGGTTGCATCAAGTAGCTTGAATCGGTGCAAGTGTTGAAGCGGTCTGGTGGGAGCCGGATGGGAGATACTTGCTGACATCACTACACCATGAACACCTTTCGCAACGCATGTATGCGTTGCTATATGTCCAAATAACCGTTTCTATGATCTATACCAATGCATGTCGTATGCGTTGTCATTGAGGCCGTTGCAAAGGTCTATCACAATACATATAAAAGCGTTGGTAACTAGTACAGAAAGCGTTGCAAGGTAGCAACAGATATATCTAGGCATGGCCAACACTTTTATGCGTTCTTTGTTTTGGACAAAGAAATTATTTTATAATTGTTTACGACCCATATTAGTATTCTAAAAGATTCATCATTTTAAAGTTTTGCAGAAAGTAATAATTAAGCTAGGCCCACAAGGCTAAACACATTTTTGACAATAAATTGTGCTTGTATAAAGAAGTAAATAGATGTATTTATTGAGAGAATGACACATTGGCAAATGTGACATGTACAAACTGGAGTACAAGAATTCTATGAATTATTCTTAAATCATATTACACGATATCTAACATAATCTAGCTCTTTCGTCTTTGTTGTCCATCACTGTTCTGCTGTCAATGTGAAAAACTATCAACTTGTCTTGTTGACCTGCATGAAAAATGACAACATATAAGTAAAACTTATACTTTAACATCAGATGATATAAAAAGAGATGCTCATGAAGAGTAGTGTGATGCTCAGTGGATTGATTAAATGACTGATTCAATTTTTTCGGTATCAAATGCGAAAATGCATGTGCAA
This sequence comes from Phyllostachys edulis, assembly GCA_036346405.1. Lineage (NCBI taxonomy): Eukaryota > Viridiplantae > Streptophyta > Magnoliopsida > Poales > Poaceae > Phyllostachys > Phyllostachys edulis. The sequence goes on along the minus strand of CM070554.1, from coordinate 52,267,787 downwards.
AAGAAGGTGGAGGGCACATAACCAGCCTTGCTGACTGAACAGCAGAGGATGAAAGATTACACATACACGTGGAGAAACTATAGTACATCCAATGCGTGTCTACCACATAAGTTTATGTGGTAGACAACTGGTATAGATTTAAAGCAACAACCGACAAGAAAAATTTGGTAGACTAGTTTTGGTGGTACTCGGCGTGATTTATTGAATCCACAAACTGGTGCAAGGCAAGTCATTTGTTAGCCAGACATTCTTCTTAATAAACATTCATTGCTCATTCTTAGCTTGTGCATAATGCATCTTCCTGATTATCAGGTTGATGCAACTGGGCAAATGTAAAAGAAATACTGACAGGTGTATAACAGTTATTCCAGGATGACTTCAATGAAACTTCAGGAAAGAAGCAATTTGCAGAATCCCAAGAAAAAAATTATCGCTTGCATACTTTATGTGGACTTTGTGATGCAACGTAATGACTTACCTGAATTCCAAGTATCTTGGTGACACCATACATGTCAGATAAGCCACATATAATTTCCCTAATCACAGTGTTAAGTCCAGGGCACAATCCTTCACTTCCAGGGCACAGTCCTCCACAAGTGACGGCAATGCATGCATGGACCTCATCCGATTCAAAATAGACCTGACCAAGACAAACATGAGGTCAGAAAAACCCTTTGTCCGTGTTGATCACTTTGTCAGCATATGAAGTATGAGGTAACATACCTTTTGGCAAGGTCCAGCACGGCGGAAATGGTTCCCTCTTGGGCCATCCTTGTGAACAACAATTTGCATTGAACAATGATACCCTCTTAATCAAAGTAAATACTTTCTAGAACCAAAATATCTGTTTACAAAGGATGCAAGTTCACAGCAAATTTCATCTACTACAAAAGTGTATTCACCGGCCAACTAATCCTAAATATCATCTGAAGGAAGTAATAAACCCAAGCTCTAGCCTCTAATATCCTTTTTACATTGAGATCACCGAATATACCATTAGTAAATGGCTAGTACCCAATCTAATTTAGAACTCTGGAAATGCCCATTAATAAGTATTGTGTATGGAATGGCAATCCGATTGACAAAATCAACAGGCGCAATATTTTTCAAAAACAAAATAGATATTAACAACAGATGATGGAAAAGCACAATTACAACATGGTCTAGTGTGATGTCATCTCATCTTTTACCTTAGTCAGTGGTTGAGGCTACACTCCCCTGTCTGGGTCCTCATGGTTCTCCACATAAGCTGTACAACAATCAGGAATTAAGAGTGGAGAAGAACTGCATACTTGAACATTGTGTACTTTGTGTTCAGTGTCTCATGCAATGAATGTCTTCCTGCTCGATGAAACTTAGCTGTTCCCATAGGACTAATAGGTTTTGGGATCTCTCGCGGAATATGATGTAAAATGACGCGAAGTAGTTGATTAGGAGAAAGACATGTTCCAAATACAAGAATCGTCATAGCACAATTGCTAATTGTAGGACTTCTTAGACATAGGTGATTCTAGAATTCTGCTATATAAGGTCGAATAAATTGTTTGAATATTAAAACAGAAGATAAATATCCTATGCAAGAAAATTGCATTTATTCATTTTCAGTGAGGGCTTACTATGAAATAAGGAACTGTAGCTTTGTAACTGATCAGGCTCAGGTACAGCAGGCATCCCAAACCAGTAGTTGTGCGCCTCTCCCTGATCGAGAGGCACTCGCACATGATGCTGTAACCGTGTGAGATGAGAATGAATGACACAAAGGAAGCTGTCTGCAATAGAATCCCTGTCACATACACGCCAAATGACATCCATAGTGAGCATGTCTAAAGGTGTACGCATGAGTACCTACACAACATCTAAATTCATTCCATTCTTTTTTTCATGCCAGTATTTGCTAAGCTTTAACCACAAAAGGTTTGGTTAAACAACTTCAGGGATTTGTTTACAATCGTTCAGAGAATCAAAGATGCCAAATTGACAATCTTTGAAAAGCATCGATCGCTCACCGAGCGTAAATGAGAGTGCCATTTGCAGAGCTTTGATCAAGGGGGCCAAAGCTAGGATCCATTGAAGGTTATTCACCTGTATCAAGGAAACAAAAATACTCCTATGTTATAACCAAAGTAATACTCCCTATCAATTTAAACAGACGCTTAGAAGAGGACTTACAGAGTGAAAATTCTCTGCTCAGAGTTTCAATAGTACATAACAAATTAAACAGACAGAACTTGAAGAACAATAGGATTTACAAGACCTAGAAGTGCCGATTCCTCTAGGAGCTGAAGGCCCACAAGAATCTTGAGGCCGCCCATATCGCCAAGAACCCGAGGTACAATGACGGGAGAGCTTGTCCACTCCTTCTAACTCGGACGTGATTTGAGGAGTGGTGAGTAGAGGATTTGAGCTCCCTCGCGCATTCCCCCCTTCGGTGAAATTGGCTCCCTGAGCTCCACCTCCACCCAAAAACCATGCCCAAAAATTCGGATCTTAGCAACCCCATACACGATTGTGGCGGCACCGACATGAGGCGCGGTGACGGTGGCGACGGCCTCGAGTGCAGTGGAGTCATGAGGCTTTTGAAAGGACAAAGGTAGGGAAGGGCACACTCATTGTCGGCCTCGATTAGCGACGACCTTGAGTGTGGCGGTAGCGTGAGTCTTGGGGAAGGGGAAAGGTTGAGCGCGGCGGGTGAGAGAGGCGAGCAGATGTTGGAGGGGAGGAGGCGACGGTTGGAGGGGAGGAGGCAGGCGAGGCTCGGGGAGAGGGGCGAGGGGGCGAGGGATGCTAGCGAGGACGAGGGCGGGTCGGCGGCGAGCGAGGGTGTTGCGGCGGTGGGTGAGGGCGGCGCGGTGGCGATGAGTGGAGAGCGGTGCGGATCTGGGGAAGAATATTTTCTTAAGAGGAAGATGAAGCGGAAGTCGGGATAAGACGAGTTTAATTAGAGGGGAGCAAATGAGTAGTTTTATTTGGATGTGGGAGGTGGTGGGCTGAGTTGGTCCTGCAACGCATGTGCTTTCCGTTGCGAGTTATATGTTGTTGTATGTATGTTTTTCTTGTAGTGCATGAGGGAAGCCATTGGTGAACCTACACGTGGAGAAGCACTGGGTTTGCTTCATAAAGATTGGACTTGGTTAGGGATGGAATGATCGAGAATGGATATTTTGGTAACTTCACCAAAAAAACTAGGTAGGTGACTTTGGAGAAACCGTGGCGCATGATGGCGCAAAGGAGAAGCAGTTTGGGTCAGGAGGAGGATAAGATCATGAAGAGACGGCTTCGGGGGCGTCAGATTGTTATATGCTTTGAGAAGCATGCGTGAATGAGAGACCCGTTTGTGTGTGGGCTTAATGGATGCCCGTTAGGGTTTCCCTCTTGTCTCCTAGCCTCATCTACATAAGGGTTGGTGCAGGATTTGCACCCTCTAAGCTTTGAAACCATAATTTTTAAAATTTGGGGGAAAGTTAAAAGAGTGGAGGCTAGGGTTTGATAGGTGAATTAAGAGAAATTTTGTGGGATTGAATGCTCACGAGTGAGATTATGTCCTCCATGTAAGAGTGGTTGTAAACCTTCAGTTTCTCAACATCAATTCAATCAAATTTGTGCAAAGATGAGTTCTGTCGGGACCCCAAACAAGCAACCCCGGGACCCTCTGTGCATTCTGAACTAGTCCCATGATCAGTAGCTAGCTCACACAGTTGTAACATTGGTGTAATCATATCCACACAACAAACTATAGATGAAGCAGACAAATTAATATTATTTAGTAACAAAAGGACCTTTGGTCAAGTCTGACAACGTTTGCCACGCAGGGCTTAACAACAAAAGGTAACTACAGCAGAAACTAAACAACTTGTGGAGGCCACCCAACATGCCCACAGACAATCGAGTGGAGGACGTGACCTAATTCGCATAGTCTTCGAAGTAGTCTTCCTTGTAGAACTCAGTGTTCCCTGGTTCTTTTTCGGGGACTGATCAATAAATGGCGCAAAGCCATGAGTACTTTTAAAGTACTCAGCAAGTCACAAAGAAATATATGCAAATAGTATTCATGCAAGGCTTGACAAGGATAGCTTTATGGCTATTTTGCATAAAGCAGTATTTGTCGTTAGATACAGTAAGTAAATTGTAAAGCACAATTTAAAAAAGGGTAATACATAAGTAATCAATTTTCTTTGAAATAACTAGTGAACACCCTCTTCACTTCCCAACCATTAACCAAAACTAACTACTCAGATCCATCCAAACCAATCCAACAATTTTTATAAAGTCTACCCCTCATGTGAAATCACCAGGCATTGTCCATAACCGGGGAGACGGCTATTCGAATAGTTTTACACTATACAGAGGTTGTACAGCTTGACCCACAAGAGATAATCATCTTTTAATGTCAGGCATTTCACGCTTCTGATGGCGTGTGACTAAGTGATTATCACAAGACTTTTACAAAGCTCTGTTTTGATTCGGTTCTGCTCGCTAAGGATTCGATGTACTGGCCCCCTCTTGCACCACTTATCAACCCAAACAGAACCGACTCAAAGTATTGCTAATTAGTTGGTCCAGTCCACTCCATAAATGGACTTGTGGTTGCACGCTAAGGCCCAGATCAATGGCGCACAAAGTTAAGTCCATAGTGACTACTCAAGCGAGGCAACCACATCCCAAAATCATGCCCTTTACTGCACGATCACTCGTCCGAGTATAAATCATTTGGGTTCAACCCTGCCAAATGGCAACCCTTGCCATGGCACAACATCTTTTAATAATAGTGGCCGCGCCATAATTCCATATTTCATTAGGTCATGTTCATTCATTCTTTGAGCATGTGATCATGAATCCTTCGGATAGCTAAAGCATTGGCTAAGTAGATATGATACCCATGTTGGTACTACAACAATGTCCAACTAATTATTAACCATCCTATGGTGTCCAAGGATTTATGTCATTCAAGAGTACATGTCATTATCAATTTATCAAGGAGGCATAATGGCAATTAGGTAATTAACTACTCCCGAAACTATTTTTATACAATTAGCCATGCATGTTTATATTAAACAATATACTTTTATAAATTGGGTACGACATGGTCAAAGGTCTACGACTTGCCTTCGTTGAAGTGTTGCGATGCTTCGGCCGTCGGATCCGATAATTCGTCCGAAACGCCGGAATCTATACGTGCGAACAAAGCCAAATAAATAAAACAATACCAAATAAAATCCAAATAATTACAAAATAAACACCAATAGAAATATAATGAACTTAGAAATTTGAATCACTCGAATTGGAGTTCGAATGAAGAAGATATGTCCTTCGGAAGTTTGAAATTACATAAAATGATGAAATCTGGATTTTCTTGATTTTTCTGATTTATTTTTATAAGGGAAATTCGACAAAAGCCACGTGGGCTTGCTGACGGGGCTGCCACATCAGTGAAGGGCTAAGGTGGCGTGACCAGCGCCACTATGGCGATCTTGTCAGCGTAAACCTTGGCGGCGTGCTTTCGGCCTAGGGCTCGCCGGCGATTTGCGGCGTGGCGGTCGGCGGTTAGGGCACCAGGAGGAAGGGGAGCTCACAGCAATCTCGGCACTCTAGGTCTTGAGGACGCGGCGCTATGGGGTGGCCGGCGGTGAGGACGAAGAAGTGGCAGCGGCGGCGGCCGTAGGTGGAGAGGGGGTTCCAGCGGACTTTCAGGGATAGGGAGGCGCGCATGAGGGAGGCGGCATCCTTGCAAACCCGGACATGGAGGCAGCGACGGAGGGGGCTCGACGGCAGCGGTAGATGCGGCGGAGTGAAGCTCGGCGGCATCGGTTGGAGCTTGAAATACGACGAGCTTGGAGGGAGAAAGGGGGAGTGAATGGGGGGGAAGAGCAAGAGGAGGCGACAAGGCACCCGGTGCTCGCCTTATAAGGGCACGGGGAGGTCTAGAGGAGGAGGATGACATGGAGGTCAAGTCGGCACTAGCGTGGGAGCTTGCGTGCTCCGGGGAATCCGCTCGGAGGGGATGGCGCGGCGGGGTGGCATGGGCGCGGTGGAGTGCTGTGCATTAAATGCATGACGGGCGGCGGTGACGCGACAGAGGCAGGTGAAGCTGAGCAAACGCACGCGCATGCATTGCATGTGCGCCCAATGGCCGGGAGGAGGAAGAAGGGCCCGGAGGTGCTGATAGGGGGGCCCCACCGGCAAATGAGCGAGAGGAGGCGCGGGATGGCGCAAGGGGCTAAGCAATTTGGGCGGTTGGGCCTTGTGGCCGAAGGAGGGAGAAAATGGGAGTGGGCTGAAAGGATTAGGCCCAAAGCCTAGGGAAGAATTAAAATACATTTCCGATTAAAGAAATGCTAGAAAACCAAAAAGGCTTTAAGAAATTAGTTAATAAAGTCTAAAAATTCTATGAAAATACACAGAAATCCCTTGAATTATTTAGAGCTTAATAAAAATACTTTTAACTATACTTTAGCTTTTAATTTTGCAAACAAAATAGATGTTAACTTTAGGGCAAAAAGGAAAACCCTTTTTAAAATCCAAGAAAAAGTAAGAAAAGACTTTAACTCCAAATAAAACCAAAAACTCCAATAAACCAACTTTTTAATTAATTAAACTATGGTTAATCAAAATTAAATTGCTTTTAAATTCTAAATTTCAAATTAAGCTTTAGCAAATTAATAAAACTAAATGGTTAATTTTTAAAGTTTTGAAAATTTTCAAAAAGCCTAGAAAATAGGGATGTTACAAGTTCTCTCTTGTTTCTTTCTCTCTTTCTTGAAATCTTGGGTTCTTGTGCTTTTTAGGGGATTTGCCTTGGTTTATTGCTGTGATCTAGCATGCTAGGATTTGTGAAAGTTGATCTAAGGTCATCTTAACCATTTTTAATCAACGAGCAAGTCTTTGGATTAAATTTTGGCTTTCACCTGGTTTTGAACCATTTTACACTCAAACAAGAAATTCTTGGAACATTGGCTATGATTGTCTAGATCTTAGATTGAAATAGGTTCTCGACCTTTTTATTGACTTGTGCCTAAAATTTCAAATGATTTAAATTTGTAAATCAAAAGTTAGGTCATTTTGTGGTTCTAAAACAATGTTGATTTCCTGTCAAACTAAGGTCATCACATATGTGGGCAACGAAATAACCCATAACCGTATGGGGTCATCTCGCGTTCTTCATTCCCGAATTTTTGGTAGTATTAACATTTTTTTTGTACCGTATTTACAGAAATGGTGGTGTTCCAATATTTTTGGCAAAAATAACGCTGCGTCCGCACGGTCGCCATGCGAGACACCCCACGCCCGCCACATTGTAGCTGCCGCACGGCCGCCGCAGGCGATGGGCCAGAAGCTGACCACCGTCTTGGTGGTGCTACAAGACAATGATCGTCTGGTGGCCTGATCGCCCACCACGTGCCCTCGGTGCCGATTAGGGTTAGGGTTTCACAGATTTCGTAGTATTTTAAAAATATAGCAAATTAGTTCAAAAAATTATGAAATGTTATGTGAATACTCATAACATAGTCTACTTTCTTACATAATTTTTTCCATAATTTTATTCTTTGAGAATTTTTCTCAGAATTTCATATAATTGTACTGTTTGCACGAATTTGTTAATGTTGAAAATGAGGTCCAACAATTATGAATATTTTTTAGGCTCCTCACGTAGTGGACTTGATTGCGTACTGTTTCGATAATTTTATATGTCTCAAAAATGAAGGATTTAGGTTGCGAAGATTAGGAATTTAGGTTTCAGAAATTAGGTTTTCATGATGTTATGTGACTTGGAATGTATGGAAAAAAGCGCGTTAAACTCCGTTGGAGACATCGATATACAATATGTTGCTTTCTAGAGACGTGCAAGGCATATTAGGGTTTGCAATGAATTAGGGTTTGGAATGAAGTTCCATTGTACGTTTTGATACAGAAAATTGTCAACATTTCAAGCGTTACAAGCATTACATGAAACACACATGGGTTCATTACAATCAGGATGTAGGAGGAGGGTTATTATCACAAGTAACCAGATCAAATATGATACTCTTTGTTTATTTATCGATTTAATGTGGATGATGTTCTTTAATATGGTTGTGCATGAACCAACTGAGGGGAATACGTGGCATGCGGATCATATAACGATGTATCATAACCTCCGACTCATGTGCGTTTCGAAGGCTAGGTACATCGTTATATGATCTGCACGCCATGCATTTCCCTCTATTGGTTCATGCGTAATATTATCTAGCATGTGATACAATACAATATTAAAAAATATCATCCACAGAAAATTGATAAATTTACAAAGAGTGTCCTATAGCATAAAAAATAAGTGTGTGCAACTAATCTCTGTGGTAATCTCTTTTCTTGCTGAGCTCACCTCATCACATAGTAGCACCTTCGATGCATGTTTAGGGCACAAAACATGACCATTATCCTATAGGATAAAAAAATAGTCATGTTAGAACATTACAGTAATGATGAGAAATAGGGAATTTTGAAGCACGATAGATTTCTGACTCTAAGTTCATAACAGTAAAAACTAAGAAGACTTCAACAAATCACCTCTGACTTCATAGATGCAAATGATTCGATTGTATTACCTGACTGATTGTTAATGAATGGCAGAAAGCATATTCATTTTCAAATAAGTTGATTGGTGTTTGCAGTCTCTTCAAGCCAGTAGCACCTTCGTTGTCTTCCTGCGACATAACAAAAATATAGCAAGGATGTCAGTGTATCGTACAGTGAATAACGTAGTAAGGATACAAATTATGCATAACTCGTACAAGTTTCACTGTACATAAGAAAACAAGGCTGAGAAAACATTACATTACGACACCGAATAATGACCAGACGAGCTCGGTCTGTAGGGACAATCTTTCGCTGAGTGCCCAGGGGTCTTGCATATCCTACACTTGCTTGTGCAGCTAATACTGGTACATTGGTTGGCATTTATGTCATTCCAGAAGCACCGCGTCTGTTGTCGCCCCTTCGCTGTTATCTTCAAGTCCTTGTTCAGGCCCCATTTCACCATGTCCGGCCAAAGATCCTTGTACTTCATTTCTAGGCGTACGAGTGAAACTCCGCACTCCATGTACCAAAAAGGTGCTGCATGTCGTAGTACTCGAAGATGTACGGCATACACATCGACCTCATTTACGCACACTCCTTGTACACGTGTGAGCATGGCTTGTGCAGGAGCTTCGGCTTGTTGCAGGTGCATGTCGCCACATCACCTAGGGTACATGCCTGTTTTCTTTCCCCCTTGGCATAACTGTTGACGTGTTTCTACCAAAGTCTGATCTCGTACTTCCTCCTAAGGCCATCGACCACCCGGATGTCGTGCATCCAAGCCTTCTCCATGTTATTATCCATGTGCCTCTGCATGTTCTCGGACCACTGTTTGCCTTCCACCATATGTCACTTGGCTGCGATGGCTCTATTGACAAAATAACCAACAGAGTGAGTCCATGTCTCCTCAACTATCGTAGTGATAGGGAGGCACCACACACCTTTGAGGACGCTGTTGTACACCTCGGACATGTTGGTTGCCATAATCACGTACCTCGCATCGTCTGTGTCATACAGAAGGGACTGTTTCTCCAATTTAGGAGCGTGGCCATTAATCCACTCCGAGAAACTTATGGCACTATGGGGTTGCTCTCCCTCCAGTACCTCTGAAGTGGACTCCTTTGTATGCCTCGTAGTCCGGTGTTCGATGTCTCTCCAGATGGAGTCAAACTTTCGCCTCTGGTTCTGCAGACACAATACCTTGAATGTCTTCATAATGTCCTGACTACGAAACCACTTCAACAAGTTAGATGCAAGATGCCTCATGCACCACCTGGATTGCACGTCGTTCCACTGGTAAGGGGGGCTATCCCATGCTGCATGGTGTTGATGGCCGCCAACAACCTAGCATTGCGGTCTGTGATAAGGCATACAATAGGACGGTCTCCCACCACCGCCGTCTTCACGTTCAATAGGAACCATAGCCAACTAGATGTGTTCTCGCTCTCCACAATGGCAAATGCCATAGGAAGAAGCTGGTCATTCGCGTTGGACGCCACCGCGGTGAGGATGTGCCCTTGTGCCTCTCCGTGAGGAAAGTGCCATCCATTGCCATCACGGGACAACAGAACTGGAAGCCCCCGATAGCCTGAGTGAAAGCCCAGAACACCCGGTCCAGTATGAAGCGGTTGGGCCCTTTCTCAACACCTTCACGCTCAAGCTTGTTTATGTACATGCCAGGGTTTGATTTGGCATTCTGGTGAAGCAATCTCGACACAAGGTTATATGCCTCTTCATATGTCCCGTACATGGACTCGATGACCTTCTGCTTGGCTCGTCGGACCTTACTGTAGCTGACTGGATAGCCAACCTGATTGGCGACTTCCAACATCAGCAGCATGGGGGAGACGGACACGTCCGCTGCAACTAGGTGCTTGATGAGGTTCACCACATATGAGGAAGTCACAGTCCGATACAGCCGTAGGGGCTCGCTAAGCTCGCAAGTGTGGTCGGTCACCGCCTTGACTGCGAATACCGAGCCGAAGATCTTTGCTCGGTGAGTGCTGACCTTACCAGGGTAGCCTTCCACTACACACCTCACTGCGTAATATTTGGGGTTGGACCGGTGCACTCGGTACACACAGCTGATGGACAAGGCGTACCATTTTATAGCTTGTTGCACGACCTCCTTGCTAGGGAAGCGCTGCCCTACTGAGAGGGTCTCAGCATCAAACCCCCAATGGGAGCCTTCTTCTTTGCAGCAGTATGAGCAAACGCACTGTGACATCATCAAGTCTCGATGCCATGTAAGGCACCTCCGATGACATAATTCCCCCGATTGGACCACTGGCCTGGTGTGCGTCATCGTCGCTACCATTTGAGCTTTGGTCGATGTCCTCGTTGGACTCTAACCCGAGAGCCCGGTCCAGTAGATACTCATGGTAGTCAATGCTAGCCGACCACCACGATTCAGCCCCCTCATTTTGCACAAAATTATGCGTGAGTCAATCCTCCAAGGCAGCACATTCCATGTTGCTGTATTCAAGCTTGGGCTGCGCTTGCCCACTTGTAGAGGCCTTGGCATCATCAAGGTGGCCTGACGCTTTGGGTACGAAATTCACGTACACCATCGACCTCCCGTAAATGTCCGCCTCAGGCTGGGAGGCAATGTGTATGTACTGGCTTCATGGTACGCTTTCAACCACCTTGACAAGCTCCCACACATCATTCGTGCAGGCGATCCTCTCGATCACAAATTTCTTCCTCGTTGCCTCTATGACGAACTCCCTCCGGATGCAACTCTGAAGCTCGTGAATATTCATCGCATCGAGCCCCTCCACTCGGATCACCTTGTACTGGCATCTCGATAGGTCCAACCTGTTGGGTATGGCCTGTACGAGACCATCACTATAAAAAACATACAAGTCTTGCATGCTCGACATTACCTAAAGCCACAACAACCCCATCCGCGGTACATAGATACGACAAATTGCATGCAAGTGATGAATTACATATGTGTAATTAGATATGACTAATTACTTACTAATTATTTACCACTAAACTAACTAAATACAACTATTTAATTACCACTAAACTAACTAATTGCAACTGATTAATTACCACTACATAAATTACGGGTAGTTTATTCACACTAATTTAATATGCGGGACTGATAACCACTAAACTAATTTTGACTAATTAATTAATTACCAGCGAACTAACAAATTACCTCTAAATTAATTAATTACTAGTAAACTAACTAATTCATAACTAATTAATAACTAGTAAACTAACTAATTATGGTAATAATGACAAAAGCATCTGACAAATTACCTGCCCTTCAGGGTAAGCTATAAAAAAACCGAGCGACAAGCGATGAGCAGCAATAAAATTTTTGATCTCTAAAAAAAATTAATTATGTTAAGTTCTTTGAGTTCTCAGCTTTGAGCGCCAGAACGAAAAGCAAAACACAATTGGGATGAGCGAAGAGCCACTGCGAGATCTTGATATTTATAGCCGAGCGAAGGAGGAGCATCTACGTTAGCGCTGGGAATTTGGATCGTTGTTCACGCTACAAAGCGGGCAGGGGGACAACATGAGCAATGGCGAGACAAAGCGGAGGAGGAGGATGGATGGTTAAAAATATGACCACCAGAGGGGGGTTGTGTGGGAGGGGAGAGAGTAGGGTTGGCGGGAGGGGGGCCATGCGTGTAGGAGGGGGAAGGGGTAACACATGGCGAGATAAAATGAGTACACTTAAATAGAATTGCAAGGTCAAATCAAAACAAGGAAAATTATGGAAAAATTACACAAGAAAGTACACCGTGTTACGAGCATTCAAGTAAAATTTTATAATTTTTTGAACTAATTTGCTATATTTTTAAAATGCTACAAAATCTGCAGATTATCGGTTGAAACTCTAACCGTAACACGTGAACCCCTAACCTAACCCCTAACACCCCCTAACCCTAACATGCGGCGGACGCAAGTGCCACCATCTGATGGTATTTGCAAAGAGCGGCGACGTATGGTCATGCTGGATACGCATTACGGCTGGTTGTTCGGTCGTGGTGTTAATTTTGCAAAAAAAAATTCGTTGTGGCTATTTTTGTAAATACGAAAAAAAATCATGCTAATACGGCCAAAAACTCTACTTATACCTCATTTACTGGAATCACACATGAACACAGTTTCATTAACCGGACGCATGACGTATCTGAATACCATTGATTATACTCTACAAAGTTGCCCAACTTTATCCACAAGATACCTCAAACTCATACTGTCATGCAATATACATGCAACCTGATAGCGTGCGATTGAGTTAAGATAACAAAGTATTCTCACTACTCAACCTTTCTAGCCTCTACCCGGTAGGTTCAAAGTCAATACAGCCATCGGGAAACCACCGGCCAATGGTGGAGTGTGTGGTCCGATGCTTACTGGTCCATACCATTTTGTAGTTCAGTGAGTGCCTTGATTGGCCAACTCCTGACACACCCCCCAATCCACAACAGCTCTATACAACAAGAGTAGTTGACATCCTGTAGATATTCAATCAGAAGAGTAGTGTACTGAGCTAAGTTCAGTACACCATGGCATAGTATTAAAGGCAATTATCTGCCGGGGAAAAACTGGATTAGTGGCAATCTATCTGCCATCAATATCCAAGATTTTAGGGTCCCATTATCTGTCGGAAATAATTATTTTCTAGAACAATCTATCTACCGGCAATGTTTTAACGTTAGCAACAATACATCTGCCCTAGAAAAAGTCAACCAGGTCAACCTATCTGCCGGGAATACCCTTTGGACGGGAAGATGAAAAATTTATTCCGCTTCCGTGTTAGATCTCCCGCACATCTCCCCTCCCACGCCCGCGGTCCCGCCCTTGCCCCCCAAAACCCAAATCGCCTCCCCTCCTCCTCCTCCCCCGCCGTCGCCTCCTTGCCACCTCCCTCCGGCCTCGCACCCACCTCCTCCTCCTCCTCACCTCCCTCCTCATCTCTGCCTCCCCCACTGCGCCCTCCGCCCAGTGTGCACCGCCATCCTCCTCCCTCGCAGCCGCCACCTCCTTCCTCCTCACCGCTGCAGCCACCATCCCTCCCATGCACTGCAGCCCGCCATCCTCCTCCCTTGCCACTCTGACCGCCTCCTCCCTCCCTCACCACCGCCTCCCCTCCCTCCTCTTGCTTGACCTTGACCTTGGTGGCACGGCCCACCACTGGCCGCCTTGACTCCGCCATGGCTCGCTCTCGACTGGCCTCACCCTCGGCTCAGCCGACTCCTCCTCTCCCTCCTTCCTTGGCTCGGCCCCATGGCACCGGTTGCGCCTACGCTCGCATGCAACTTGGCCTACTGCCGCCGCTGGCTCACTCTCGACCGGCCTCACCTCCGGCTCAGCCGACTCCTCCTCTCCCTCCTTCCTTGGCTCGGCCCCCATGGCACCGGTTGCGCCTCGCCCAGGCGGCTTGGCTCAGCCACTGACCACCGTCGGCCCGTTGCCCTGTACACCCCTCTCTTCTGATTATGCTCATGCTTAAGCTTGATTTAATTTTTGTAGCTTAATTGATGGTTCTTGTTTATGCAAGGTGAGATGATAAGTTGGATTGCTATATGATCCAGCATGAGGAGAATGATGGTGGTGATGGTGGTGATTCGGTTTGTAGCTAGCGAGGTGTCACCCCTTTCCTCCCTACCCCTCGACTTCCTCCCTTGCTCTGTGATGCTAAGGCGGGGTTAGATTAAATGGGGAACTTTGGATGTGCGGGGTTGATTGATGCTTGCATTAGTGGGCTCAACATGATGTCTTCTTGATTGTGTACAATATTGGTGGCATCGATAATCGCGCTTTGCTTGTGATTTGTGTCTTGAGATGGTGAGAGGGAGGGAAGGTCTGTAATGGCATGGTTCGAGTCGAGTGGTCTCTTTTCCTCTTAATGGCTGCATTTTTGTGTTAACTTTTGTGATGGTCTGCGATTATGAGATGTTGTTCTGCTTGATTATTGCAATATGATTATGATGTGTTACGATAATATATTTCTTGATTTATATATGTATTCCTCGTGATCATGAGATGGGCTTATTTGCTACTTCATTCTATTGCGGGCACTTTATTTTTGTGTTCCTTTTCATGAGCAATTACTGGGGTACTATGTAAACAATAAAAGTGCCGAAGATGGTGAAGAGAACATGTTAACGTCTTTGGTGACTGTTCTCTTAGTCTAACGCTTTCAGCTATTGATTGTTGTAATTGTTATTCTGTCCTCACTTTTACGCATGTCTTTGCATCGTGTAGAAATTGCGTATTAACACATTTAATCTGAACTGATATTTTATGACATGTATGTTTAATATCATGAGAAACTTACAATATACTATGTATATTCCTTGAACAAGTTGGCATCTGACAGTAACCACTTAGAGTGGTGCTTGCGTCAAATTAAACAATTTGGACTAGGAGCAATGTCCAGAATTCTGTGTAATAGAATAAGCCTAGGCAAGATCATAAGAACAATGCCTGTTAAATCTTAAATGGGAAAGTTGAATGCATATAGTGATTTTGTATATTGTAGCGACAAACCACTTCCTTCCTACCCATCGTGAGGCCCCTACTTTTGTTGAGCAAGCCACAGAGCATCAAATTCTTGTTACTGGAATTAAGGTATAATTTCCATGCCTCTCCTTGAGCCTATGATTATTTGAAAGAAGTCCTTGAATTCAATGTGGTAGCATATTTTCCATCATGTCCCGAGTGTTGATTGAGGTGCAATGGTTCTATTCTGACAGTCGTGGACACCTTGCACCGTACCAAAGGGGTGGGAAAATTGGTCTTTTCGATTGGTGCGAGTGGGTAAAGCTGTACTTATCATGGAGTTGATCGGCAATGTTGCTAAGGCCCATGGTTAGTATTATATAAATTTCATGGTCTATATTGTTCGATCACCTTTTGCTTTCTTTGTTTATAATTGATTAATTTGTTTCATGTTAAGGTGGTTTCTCTGTGTTTCTTTGGTGTTGGAGAACGCGACCAGTGAAGGTAATGACCCATGAAGGTAATGCCTCCGGTGCTCGTGCTCATGTTGGGTTAAGCTGGTTTATTTGTTCTTGAACATTTTGTGATCTTTGAGGACAAGATGTGCTTCTATTCTTGACAACATTTTTGGTTTCACTCGGGTTATTTCTGCGGGACATTTCTTGGTCTAGGAATTACCAACACAAATCTTGTGCACAAAAGGCATTAATTAACATCGACTTCTTGCCATGATATCGCCCATGCTCCACTTAATACAAAAACACCCTTTTTGAATGATTGTCATATTTTAACTTATTCCTTGAATTCTTGTCGCTAATAAGTCTCACTATTGTGCTTTTGGTCACCCTTGATGTCGTGCAAACTCGAGGTGTGTCGCTCTTCTTGGGCGTATTCCATCTACTATTGGATACCAACCAACTCTTACTCTTGATCTTGGAGGAACACTTTTGTGATTATTTTGCCATTTGCTTTCCAGCCACATCTATTGTTCCTAGTAAGTATTTACCATGGGTTAGTTCATGATTTTTTTTTGTAAGGTTGAATGCACTTGACCACACTTAATGTTTTCTTTGGAAATTAGTTTTGTTTCTTTTAAATTTTGGGCTATGAAGATGCAAATGACGTTTCACAACACGGAACCACACATGATAATGTGGAACGGTGGTTGTATATTCAATATTTAACATATGGAGTATACTCTACAAACTGAGGAGAGTTTCCAGTGTGCAAGAGAAGCTAAAGTTAATAAAAATAACCTGCTCGAGTAAAGCTAATCATAGATGTGTCCTTTCCCTATTATAAAAAGGGCAGTTGCAGGAGTGCTTGCTAAATATGACAAGTTCTGAAATACATGGGCATTCAGAGTGCACATCACAGAGGGAGACATAGGGTGGGAGACTAAGATTACGTGTGGACTAACATAACTTTTCATGGTTGGGCTTTGTCGTGAATGATTATAGCATATGAAACTAGATCTAATGATACTACCATACTTTAAATACTAGAATACTCATTTGATGTTGTCATTCTTATGTATTTTGCTTGCCTTGCTTTTTTGAGGTAGGGTGATGCATGAGAAAATTATGTGTTAGTTATGTAGTGAGCATCTAATAATGTTGCCAGCATTATCTGATAATTCATTTTGAATTCAAGTTTTTTAACTAAATATTACATTTGTAGTCTCTTGAGAGGGCATATGGTTGCAAGCTATGTATTGGGCCTTGTACTACAAGAGGAACTCTTCTTTTTTTTTTCCATGAACTTAGGTACCATAGCAATCCTACTTGATTTCATCTCTTTTCATCTCTTAATTTGTAGATCTTCAATTACTTGTGTGTTGCTAGATCTTTTATCGACATTATGGATTTGAATTGATGTAGTTTGTAATCCGGTTTGAGTCTTGTTGCTTTAACCTAGAAAATTAATATGAGCGATAGAAATTGTTTGATCTGATATTTGTCCTTGTGAACTATATGTAATTATGTCCCTAAAATAACGAAGAACAAATCTGACTGGTAAAGAATTGACCTATGATCAAAGGGCTCTAATCTGGTTGTGCATGGTACTTGGTACAATTTGCTGATGAAATAGTGCGAGCAAAATCCATATTTGTATTTGATTTCTGAGGTGTCTTTGTGCACTTTTGTTTACCATTCTTGTTTTGCCTAACTGTGTTTAGTTAAATGATGATTGTATTATTCCTATGCATTCTAGTAATAACATAACTTCTATTTTTACTAATGATTTTTATTAAGACTTGCAATTCATCTATTTGGGCTCTACAATTGCTCTGCTTTAGATGTTGTCTTTGAAGTGCACTACAAGGTTTAGGCACTTTTTAGCTTTCACTACATTAATAAACTAATTTATCACCAACCTGCAGGATCTACTTGATGGGTCAATCAGCAGGAGCACATATCGCAGCATGCGCTCTCTTGGAGCAGGTGGTTAAAGAATCTAGAGGAGAGCACATTTCTTGGAGTGTTACTCAAATAAAAGCATATTTTGGTATGTAAAATAGATTGGTGTTATCATATTATGATAAGGATACTTAGCTGTTACTGTTCTGACTATAAGATTTTGGTATGTAAAATAGATTGGTGTTATCATATTACGATAAGGATACTTGGAGATCTCAATGCACTTTTTATTGACTTCACTTAATTTATTCATTTGTTAGAGCTCCAACATACAGTTATCCCTAAACATCAATGGGCATCTTTCTGCATTTCTTTACACTAACTGTAGGCATTTTCTACAAATATTATAGCTTATTTCCTCTTGATTGCTCACTTTAAGCTTTTGTGTATGCTTGAAAGAGTATGGATGGCTAGGTGTAGCTAGCATTTGATATTGCTATTAAGTGCTTGATAAGCCATGGAGCTACTTATGGTTAAATGGTGCAAAAGACAATTGAGGGTAGTTTAACTGCCAGCAATATGTCTAACTGTCGGGAAAAAATGATAATCGAGGGCAGTTTAACTGCCGGCAATACGTCTAACTACCGGGAAAAACTGATAATTGAGGCGGTTTAGCTGCGGCAATACGTCTAGCTTAGAAAAAAAGCGATAATCGAGGGTAGTTTAGCTGCGCAATCGTTTAAGCTAGGAAACTCTAATCGCCGGGAAAAATGACTTTTCTAGGGCGATTAGCTCACGAATGCACATATAGCTGCTTGGAAATGTTTTTCGGTAGCACTTTACGAGCGGGCAATAAGTCTTAGAATACACATTCCCGGCAGATAAATTGCCTTGCAATGTAGTTTTTCCCGGCAGTTGCATTGCCCTTAATGCTATGCCATGGTGTAGTGGTTGGATATACCAAACCCGTGGTTAGGCGAGTTCTGTGTCTGTTACATGGCACAAGGTTCTAGTCCTTACTTGTATCTAGTGAGAAAATAGACCAACACCAACTCGTGGTTGTCCACCTGCTTGGTCTCACCTTTAACTCAATTTTGTCAAGTCTATTAGGTTGTCCATCCTCCTGGTCTCTACCCTCAACTCTCCACCAAAACCATTGGAGGTTAGCCAATACTCTTTTTTACTATTTGTAAATACATTGTGTGACAATGCCGAACATTTATTAATATTTTATGCATATTAAACTTGTTAGGGTGAATATGACCTACAAATGAACAGGTGGGCGTGTATGTGGGGTGTTAGGATATATCTAATCATCATGATATTCAAAAGTGTTATTCCAATAAATAAGTAATTGGCATAAATATGGTAATAAAAGTAATAATATAAGTACAAGAAATATAGGCTCAAATGATCAAAGAATGCAACTTTCCTCCACATCTATAGTCCGTGACTGGATTTACCTCTCCTGCATCTTGATCAACTCCTTCCGTAACTTGATGATCGAATTCGGGTTATAACGTGGAAGAAAATCAAATAAATAAATCCAGGCTCAACAAGAAGTGAGCTGGGAACAAAATGAAATAAAAAAAATTCGAAAAGAATATAAAGAATGGTGGTGTGGGATGGTTGGGATTTCTTTGGTGCTTGGTTAGGTCAAACGAAGTCGAAAATAGGTTTCACGGGCTCGAAACGGTCGAAATGGACATATTATGTCTTATTGGGTCTAGGATGAACAGTGATAGGTTTGTGTAATATCCCGTTCAGACAATAGAGAATTAAATGATTTAGAGATGAAATTAATAGAATTATTTAGTTGAATATTAGGATTTTTGGGTTTGGAAAGAATCACGGGCCTTGACCCATGGCCTTATGACCCATGTGTGTGTGTGGGAAATTTTTTAGCATTAATAGGACCAGGTGGAGGTAAAACCCTAGCTGCCCCTGTCTTTTCCCCTTATGCCCCCACTCCTCTCTGCTTTCTCCAATTAGTGCTTGCGCCGCTGTTTGGCTCCCGTGCATAGCTCTCCCTCCCTGCATAGCGCCGCCGCCGCCTCCTGGCTCCACCCCCTCAGCTCGGGTCGCCGCCGCCGGTCTTGGTCCACCTCCGGCCCGGCACTGCTTTCTCCCGCCAGTCGCCCAGTCGGCTCGCTTCTGTCACGGTGCAACCTTGACTCTCAGCCTTGAGCCGCCCCGCTCACTCCCCTGGTGTGTCCCCTCTCGGTCGGCTCGGCGCTGGCCTTGCCCGCCATTGCGCCCGCCTCCCGGTTGTAGCCACCATGGCTCCTACCATCGGCTCGCCGCCATCTTTAACCTCTCGGCCCGGCCTCCCAGGGCCCAGGCTTATTGCTCGCCCCTCGACCTCTTCTCCTTGTGTCGCCGCTATGCCTTGGTGGTGGATGGCGCTACTACGCCGCCGTCGGCTCGTCGGCCTTCGCACCAGCCTCGCCTTTGCGCCATCGCTTCCATCTTTCTTGCTCGATAGCAAGCAGCTCACCCTCGCACTCAAGAAGGTATCATCCATCTCGCAATGTAGTACTTCAACTTGTTGGTTACTCTTTGGGCGGCTAGCATATAATGGTTTTACTAGCAGTTTGTCAAGCTGTGAATATCATGGGGATATGTGCATGATCGTAGAATGATGATACAATTGGCAATGGCAATTGCGGTTTGTCGAATCTCGCATTTTCGTGAGTTTGATTCTGTCGAGCCATTGGCGGTCGGGCCAAGCGGATAAGCGGTCAAACCGGCCATGTCTCGAGGATTTTCTGGTCAAGTCGGCGATCGGTGGCTAGAACGTGATCGACCGATTTTGACTTGATTCATCGAGTTGTTTGGCGATGCTTGTTGGGTTAGCTTAAGGGCATGGGCTTCAGTGCATATGTGTTGCATGTTGCATGTTTTCACTAACGTGGGTCAAGTTGTGAAGAAGTTGTTCCCGGATTCGATTTGCTTGTCTATTGGTGTGCAGATTGCTTGGAGGTCAACGACGGTCAACGGCGAGGAGGATCGGGACTAAGCTTGGAGAGCTGAGATCCAGAATGATCAAGGATGCCGGGTGAGTTCAATGGACTCAAGCGTGGTGCAAAATGGACAAGGATGACCGAACAGGCAGTTCGGTGCGATTGGTTGATCAAGCGGTGCGGGGGTCGGTGCAAGTGTAATGGTGGTCGGTGGGAGCCGGATGGGACAGACTTGCCGACACGATGAGAGTCGCTGGATCAACCTACACGTGGCGAAGCATGGATGTGTTTTGCGCAGTTCGGACTCGGTCTTCGAAAGCGGTCGAGAAGGGGTATTTTGGTAATTTCACCAAATACCTCCTCTGTGACCTTGGGCTAAACCGCGGCGCAAGACGGTGCGTGGAGAAGCGGCTTAGGTCAAGAAGAAGTTGAAGACGACACATTAAAATACGTGCGTATGTGACCCTTTAAGTTGGGCCATAACGGGAACCCATTAGGGTTAAGTCTCTAGAAGCTAGGCCTCCATATAAATAGGGGTGGCTGCTGTCAAACAGCCATCAAGCACTTTATTTTGTAAACTCTAGTTTGGTGTTAGGGCATTAAAGAAAGAGAAGAGGCTTAGGGTTTTAGAGAGTTGAGTTGAGTTGTGTGCTCATGGATTGAGCTTTGTCCTCCATGGATGGAGTGGCTGTAAACCCTCTCAACCTCAGATCAACCTATGGATGATTTTCCAAAGATGAGTCTCTTTTGTGTTCTTGCTTTATATTTGAGATTTTGAAGTGTTCTTTGATCTATTATTTTTTGTTGGTTTCGTGCCCTCTTCTACCTTGCTGTGACATGTGGAAACATATCTAAGATCACCTAGATCATCAATCTCCCACGAGCAATGTTTTGATCAAGTTTTTGTTTTTGCCCGGTTTTGAACCTTCCTTCGGTAGAATGAAAAAAGGTCGAAACTTTGACGTAGATCTACTCAATCTCTGCTTGGAATAGGTTCCTAATATCCTTAGGAAGGTGTGTTCCAAATTTGGCCAAGTTTGGCCGTGTAGATCAAAAGTTAGACTGATTTTCGTTTTGATTTTGGGTTGTTTGCACTGTTTCTAGTCAGGAGCGATTGGACCGATCCTATAACGCCGGTCAAACCTCGGTCGATCGACCGAATTTTTCTTGCGTGATCGACCGATTTTCAGATTAGGGTTTGGTCTTTTTGTTCCTTGGTTTGGGTATTTTGGTTTGGATTCAACACAAGTCTTCTGCTGTTCTTGAGAGTGTTGATCTTCATAGCTATAGAAGTGAACCTGGTGTTGAATCTAAACGAGGTGAAAAATTAGGTGAGCTCCTATTCACCCCGCCCCCTCTAGTCGCCTTTCTGGTCCTACAAGTGGTATCAGAGCCCGGTTAACTCTTCTCATAGATTTTAACCGGTCTTTGGAGCTATGGCGACTGACAAGTATTTAACCAAACCACCTGTTTTTGATGGAGTTGATTTTGCTTGCTGGAAGGCATGCATGCATGCCTACATCGAGGCTCAAGGGCACGCTATTTGGCTTAAATTCAAAAATCCATATGTCGTGCCAGCCAATGACAATGTGATCACTCCAAATGTTGAGGCTAATAGCAAGGCTCGGAACTTTCTGATCCAAGGTCTTAGTCGATCTGAGTTTGAGCGCGTGGCTTATTTGAGGTCTGCTCACGAGATCTGGAGGACCCTTTGTGACTACCATGAGGGCTCTACTGCGATCAAGGAAGTGAGACAAAACCAGCTCAAGAAAGAATATTCAAAGATCGATCAAAAGCCCGGTGAGTCTTTAGATGAAATTTGTGGGGAGGTTCTCCAAGATTCTTCATGACCTCGTCGCGATAGATCTTGTTTTCATCTTGAGTGCGAGAAGCATACGCCCGCTTTTGGGTGCTCGATGTGAAGGTGCGGGGATGAAGATCACATCCATCAATGACAACCTTGTCATGAGTGAGCTTACCATGGATAAGCTCTACTCGAGGTTGAAGACGCATGTGATTGACTTTATCTCGCGTCTCCCCAAGACAGAGTCGATGGCTTTGGTGGTCGACCCATCTAAGGGTAGTTCTTCTGATTCATTGGATTTTGGCTCATCTTATTTTTCCTTGTCCACTTTGCATTCTCTGAGTGATGAGCAGCTAGAGAAGCTACCTGAGGATGACCTAGCCCTCCTATCCACAAAATTTTCCAGAGTATACAACAAGGTGAGGAACAGGAGGAGAGGTGGCCCTATCACTTGTTTTGAGTGTGGTGAGCCGAACCACATTCGCTCTAAGTGCCCCAAGCTGAAGGGCAAGATGGAAAAGGACTCTCGGAGGCGTCCTCAAGCTAAAGACACAAAAGTCAAGAAGCCCAACTATCGTAAGTTCGTCAGCCAGGTCCTTGCCGTTCTTGAGAGTGTTGACATGAGCGATGTGGACTCGGAGACGGAGGACGATGATAATGACTCTTATGGCAAGAAGAAGGACCAAGACTTCACCGGTATGTGCTTCATGGCTAGAGACAGCCATGACGTCGACTCCTCCAACGACGACGACCCTTTCAGCGATCCCGATGAGGTTCGTCGTGCGAGGAAGGAGGACATATGGCTTGTTGACTCCGGGTGTTCTCGACACATGACTGGAGATTCTAGGTGGTTCTCCTCCCTCACACGTGCATTTGGCAATGAATTGATCACATTTGGGGATGCTTCTACTAGGACCATGGCAGCCAAGGGCACAGTGCGCATCAACAACAAGTTCATGCTCAAGGACGTCGCTTTGGTAAGTAAGCTGAGGTATAATCTTTTATCTGTTTCCCAGCTTCTTGATGAGAGCCTAGAAGTGAGATTTAAAAGTGGTGAGTGTAGAGTTCTAGACTCCTCGGGTGAGCTTGTCTTTGAGATCTCCAGGGTTGAGAGGATCTTTTGTGCTGATTTCAGTATCTCTTTTGTTTCTAGCTCTAGGTGTCTTGTGGCTTCTGACTCCCATGATCTAGTGTTGTGGCATCGTAGGCTTGGACACATAGGCTTCGATCACTTCACTAGAGTCAGTTGCAAGGACCTGATTAGAGGTTTGCCTAGGCTGAAGGTTGTTAGAGACCTTGTTTGCTCACCCTGTAGACATGGTAAGATGGTTTCTGCTTCTCATCCACCTCTTACCTTAGTGATGACAGATGGACCTGGTCAGCTCTTGCACTTAGATACTGTTGGTCCTTCTAGAGTTTAGTCTGCCGGTGGGAAATGGTATGTACTTGTGATTGTGGATGATTACTCCAAGTATTCATGGGTTTATTTTTTGGTTTCTAAGGACGAGGCTTTTGGCTATTTTAGAGAATTGGTCCTTAGACTTACTGTTGACCTTCCTAGAGCTTTTAGAGCCATTAGGAGTGACAATGGGACAGAATTCAAGAATTCTTCCTTTGCCACCTTTTGCACTGATAAGGGAATTGAGCACCAGTTCTCTTCACCTAGAGTTCCCAATGAGAATGGTGTTGTAGAGAGGAAAAACAGGACCCTTGTAGAGATGGCCAGAACCATGCTAGATGAGCATTCCACACCTAGGAGGTTTTGGGCTGAGGCGATCTCTTCTGCTTGTTATATCTCTAATAGGGTGTTCTTGAGATTTGTTATTGGTAAGACTGGCTAGAACTCAGATTTGGTCATAAGCCCAAAGTTTCTTATTTCAATATTTTTGGTTGCAAATGCTTCATTCTTAAACATGGCAACCTTGATAAATTTGAATCAAGATGTTCTAATGGCATATTTCTTAGATATCCTACTCATTCTCGTGGCTATCGTGTGTATAATTTGGATACTAACAAAATTGTTGAGACTTGCGAAGTTACTTTTGATGAGGCTAGTCCTGGTACTAGACCCGATGCTGCAGGTACACAGGTTCCTGATATTCGAGAAAGCATCTTCGTCGATGATGACTCTGAGGATGAGGACCTAATCCATCCTCCAGTCACTTTTGAGATAGTTGGAGAGCCTGCTTCTACTTCTCCAGTTTAGCTGAGCAGCCTCCTCCTACCTTCACCGACGACCTGAGTGGCTCTGCTCCTACCTCCACAGTTCATGAGGTAGATGCCACTTCTGCACCAGGACCTCCTCTTCACATTCAGCGACAGCATCCACCTGAGCAGATCATTGGGGATCTCCATGAGCGAGTCACTCGCTCCTAGTTTATTTCTCCTGATTCTCATGCACATTCTGCTTTTGTCGCTTCTTTTGAACCCCGAGATGTCATCCATGCTTTATCTGATTCCTCTTGGGTCAATGCCATGCATGAAGAGCTTGAAAATTTTGAAAGAAACAAAGTCTGGACCTTAGTTGAATCTCCACCTAATCATAATGTAATTGGAACAAAATGGGTTTTCAAAAATAAGCAAAGTGAAGATGGGTTGGTAGTTCGCAACAAGGCTAGACTTGTAGCTCAAGGTTATTCCCAGGTAGAAGGCTTAGACTTTGAAGAGACTATTGCTCCTGTAGCTAGATTAGAAGCCATTCGCATTTTGCTAGCATTTGCGGCATCCAAGGGCTTCAAGCTATTTCAAATGGATGTCAAAAGTGCTTTCCTGAATGGTTTTATAGAAGAAGAGGTCTTTGTCAAGCAACCTCCTGGTTTTGAAAATCCCAAGTTCCTAAATCATATTTTTAAACTCTCCAAAGCCTTGTATGGACTGAAGCAAGCCCCTAGAGCTTGGTATGATAGGCTTAAGAGTTTTCTGGTTAAAAATGATTTCAAAATGGGAATGGTAGATAAAACCTTGTTCACTCTCAAGCATAGCAATGACTTTCTATTGGTTCGATTTATGTGGATGACATTATATTGGTGGTTCCTCTCATGCTTTGGTGTCAGTTTTGATTCTATGAGCGGGGAGTTCGAGATGAGCATGATGGGCGAATTGACTTTCTTCCTTGGTCTTCAAGTCAAGCAAGCTGAAAGAAGGTACCTTCATTCATCAAAGTAAGTACACAAAGGACCTTCTTGGGCGCCCGACATGGGAAGTAGTAGGCCAATGTCTACTCCCATTGCTACATCCACCGTCTTTGGACCACGATGAGGATAGAGAGCCCGTGGACGGAAGAGTACCATGACATGATTGGCTCTCTTCTCTACCTCACGGCATCGAGGCGGACATACGGTTTGCTGTGTGTGCATGCGCTCGATTCGAAGCTTCCTCGTGCCTCTCATCGTCAAGCAGTGAGTCGCATTTTCAGGTACCTCTCGGACACTTTGACTTTGGACTTTGGTATTCTTCTGATTCTGCCCTCTCTATTCGAGCTTTTTCTGATGCTGATTTTGCGGGGTATAGAGTGGATAGGAAGAGTACTTCTGGCACTTGTTATTTCTTAGGCACATCTCTTATCTCTTGGTCATCTAGGAAACAGTCCTCTGTTGCACAGTCCACTACCGAGGCCGAGTATGTAGCTGCAGCCAGTAGTTGCTCTCAGGTTCTCTGGATCTTATCTACTCTTCGGGACTATGTTTTGTCTTTGGATAGTGTTCCTCTTTTCTGCGACAATACTAGTGCCATAAACATTGACAAAAACCCAGTGCAACATTCTAGGACTAAGCACATTGACATTCGATATCATTTCCTTAGAGACCATGTTGAGAAGGGTGATGTTGTGCTTCACTTTGTAGAGTCCGAGTAGCAGGTTGCGGATATTTTCACTAAAGCTCTTAATTCTTCTCGTTTTGCTTCTTTGCGGAGAGAGTTGGGGGTTATTAGTCCTCTTGGCCTATTTTGAGGGGGAGTTTGCTCTTTTTGCATTCATTGTGCCATAATGTATTTTAAAATTCAGCAACTTGCATTGTAATATAAACTTGTGGAGTTTTGATTATTATCCATATATGACATGATTTCATACTTTATACCCTGCCATGTCTTGTGCTAGTTTGCTAGAATTCTTTTATGGCTTTTCTTGTATAGCTTAGCTTTTGTCATTCTAGCTTTATTATCTGTGAGCAAACCTGAATCAAAATATGACTTGTTAGATCTTGTGAATAGTTTTGCTATAGTGATCCTCTCATGATTCATGCCATGTCATATAGGCTTAATTGAGTCTTGAACTTATTTTGAGTTGTAACTTGAGCTATGATAATTTTTAAGTCAAGCAAATGAAAAATGAGTTTTTTTGTGCGGAAAAACTGATCTCACCAATTCTTTCTCATGAGACGGCTTGCCATTGCACTAGGCATGAACTTAGGGGGAGCTTTGGATGACCTAGACCACTCTCTTAAGCTTCTTGCTTAGGATGGTCGCGGCAAGGCTTGAGATCTAGCACAATGCTAAGAAAACAAATTGGCAATTGGTTGAAGTTTAGGAGGCAGTTGTGGATGGCTCCTAGTCCAGGACTTGCTTTACTAAGATAAAACCAATCATTTTCAGTAAAGTGCTCAAAGTGCTAAATTCTAAATGCTTGAACAAATTGACTCAAAATTGAACTCATAGTGCTCAAAATTGACTCAATTTTTAGTTTCTGGTCTCCATTTTGCTTATAGACATGGCTTGACTCATTTTTGGATACCTTTAGTGAAACTATAATCTTGAACACCTTGTCATGCTATCAATTCATTTAATCTCAGATTATTGCTATTTTGGCCTTAGCTTTGTTGTACATATTTTGCCATGGTTGAACATAGCTTTTTCACATAATATGGCTTGGTGTAATACTTATACAGTCTTCTTGGATAATCTTCATGGCTCCTTTTTGCTAAAAATTAAACAAAAACTGAAAAATTAAAAAACTGCAGCCATTCCATTCCATTCCATTCCATTCATGCTCTATCTTCTTCCATGCATCTTGATGAATTCATTGTCAAAGGGGGAGAAAGATTAGTAAAAATGTTGTTTTAGAGCTTTTTGGAGTCATAAGGGGAGAATGGATTTTCTGAAAATTTGGTGATCATAGTGAGTGGGAGCATCTCAATTGCATTCTTTTGGTCTTATATTGCCTTTTTTGAATTTGAATTGCAATTCTTAAAGACTCACGATGATCGAAGGTCAAATAGAACAATTGTTCTTTCATATGGACCTTAAGTGAGATTTTGGAATTTTTTGGAAATTGAAGCCTTCTTGTCTTCTTTTGCCTTATCTCATTTGCTTATGCTATTCTGGAGCCAGCTTGGTCATTTCCTTTGCTTTTTCTTGCATTTGGACCAAGTTGTGCCTTTGAGCGAAAACGTCGAGTTCTTTCATTTTCAAACCTCAAACTTACATTTTCTGAGAAATTACCAATGTGTTCGTCAAGGGGGAGATTGTGGATATCATGGGAATATGTGCATGATCGTAGAATGATGACACAATTTGTAATGGCATTTGCGGTTTGTCGAATCTCGCGTTTTCGGTAGAGTTTCAGTTCTGTCAGGTCATTGGCGGTTAGATCGGCCAGATAAGCGGTCAGACCGGCCATGTCTCGAGGGATTTTCTGGATAAGTCCTGTGGCGGTCGGCCGCCAAGCGAGTGGTGGTCTGACCGATTTTGACTTGATTCGTCGAGTTGTTTGGCGATGCTTATTGGGTTATCTTAAGGGCATGGGCTTCAGTGCATATGTGTTGCATGTTGCATGTTTTCACTAACGTGGGTCAAGTTGTGAAGAACTTGTTCCGGATTCGATTTGCTTGTCTATTGGTGTGCGAGTTGCTTGGAGGTCAGCGGCGAGGAGGATCGGGACTAAGCTTGGAGAGGCGAGGTCGAGCGATCAAGGATGCCGAGTGAGGTCAATGGACTCAAGCGTGGCCTGAGAATGGACAAAGATGACCGAGCAGGCGATTCGGTCGATCGGTTGATCAAGCGGTCTTTGGGGTCAATCAATAGCCATCGTGGTCGGTGGGAACCGGATGGGAGAGACTTGCCGACACGATGAAAGCCGCTGGATCAACCTACACGTGGCGAAGCATGGATGTGTTTCGCACAGTTCGGACTCGGTCTTCGAAAGAGATCGAGAAGGGGTATTTTGGTAATTTCACCAAATACCGCCTCTGTGACCTTGGGCTAAACCGCGGCGCAAGACGGTGTGTGGAGAAGTGGTTTAGGTCAAGAAGAAGTTGAAGACGACGCTTTAAAATGCGTGCATATGTGACCCGTTTATGTTGGGCCTTAACGGGAGCCCATTAGGGTTAACTCTCTAGAAGCTAGGCCTCCATATAAATAGGGGTGGCTGCTGTCAAATAGCCATCAAGCACTTCATTTTGTAAACCCTAGTTTGGTGTTAGGTCATTAGAGAAAGAGAATAGGCTTAGGGTTTTAGAGAGTTGAGTTGAGTTGTGTGCTCATGGATTGAGCTTTGTCCTCCATGGATGGAGTGGCTGTAAACCCTCTCAACCTCAGATCAATCTATGGATGATTTTTTAAAGATAAGTCTCTTTTGTGTTCTTACTTTATATTTGAGATTTTGAAGTGTTCTTTGATCTATTGTTTTTGTTGGTTTCGTGCCCTTTTCTACCTTCTTTGTGACATGTGGGAATATATCTAAGATCACCTAGGTTATCAATCTCCCACGAGCAAGGTTTTGATCAAGTTTTCGTTTTTGCCCGGTTTTGAACCTTCCTTCGGTAGAATGGAAAAAGGTCGAAACTTTGACGTGGATCTACTCAATCTCTGCTTAGAATAGGTTCCTAATATCCTGTAATACCCCAAACAGGTTGTGAAGCAGAAGTTGGATCACTCGGTTAAATCAGAGTAAAGGAGGGGATTTGTTCACCTGTTCTACCCTACCCTGGGCTTGGGCCCTTGGCCAACCAGCCCAAAGAGAGAACCGAATAGGCCCATGAGGGGAGCAGCCTTGAGATCCAAGGGTGGAGGATGCAGCCTTGTGATCCAAAGGTTGGGGGGGATGTCTTGCCCTAAGTTTTTCCCCAACCCTTGCCCTCTTTTTGCCTGGCCGCCGCCCACATCTGCTGGTTGGCCGCCGCCCCTTGCTGCTGCTTCTCCAGGCCGCCCTTCCCTGCTTCTTCCTCCCTGGTGACGCCTCTTGTTCCTCCCTGCTGTTTCCTCCAAGTGGTGGCGGCTCCCTGCTGTCCCCAAGCAGTTTCTTCCTCCATTGGTGGCAGCCAAGCTCCCCTTTGCTGCTGTCCCTTGTTGGCCGACCAATAGAGGAAAGGGAGAAGGGTGGAAGGGGAGGTTCTTGGGGGAGCTTGTTCATCGACTTCCTGGGATCGTTAAGGGTAACGGTTGTCATTCTTAGTTGTTGATCTGTTGGTATTTGCGATTTGGATCAGATTTGTTTGGATCGAATGGTTTCTGCTGTAGTCCTGTTCTGTCCAGTCAGTTGCGTGGTTGATTTCGAGCCCTTAGTGACAGAATTCGAGATGCCCATCTCTTAGTGAAAGTTAGATTATGTTCTTAGCTTTTCGTGGCCGCCGAGAGCACCTAATTCCGACGTTCGAGTCAAAAGATATCACTGTTTTAGTTTCTGCTGTCTAGATTCCTGACGAGATTAAACTGTTGTGATAATTCGTAAATTATGAAATTGTAATTGGCAGAATCTGGGATTTCTCCCAACTAGGTTATTGTAGGTAATTTGATAGCCTTTCCGGATTGATAAAGATTGATCAATTCGGAGTTATAGATTGAAAATTATGGTCGTTTTAGTGCTGCTGTTTATTCTGTAGACAGTTTTTCGGTGCTGAACGTTCATATATCTGTTAGCGTTCTAAATTGGCCGAATCAAATTATCTTGTCAAGTAGAGTATTGTGGGTTTGTCAGTTAAGAGTCCACAGAAACTGGGTTCACCTCATTTGGAGTTCCATATCAAGAGTTATGCCATTTACCGTGCTGCTGCCCAGGGTCGGTTTAGGGCAGAATGTGTTGATTTTCAGTTTAGAGTTTCTAGTTAAATTTTGAATCGCCGGGGGAGCGTTGTAGAACTTTATCTAGTATTGTCGTGTTCGTCGTATCCTTATTTCAGTTATTTGTTTGTTAGGAGGTGAAGCTTCAGGTTTGGGAGCACCGCAATTGCCTACTAACGCGTCGCAGCGCTAAAGGCAATTACCTTAGTGTTCCTAGGATTATGACATGTTGTATGCTTGCTGTTGGTATTGTATTTCTAAGTACCTTGTTGATACTTAAATGTTCGTATTCAATCCATGTGGCTACCTCCATGATAGTGAGCATGTTTCTTATTGTTCGGTATTCATATGTCATACTCGGCATCCACATTTCATATTTCATCACGGGGAGTGAATCCTTATATAAGACCCATCAATTCCAAAGATGGGCACGTAAGACCCACCATTCCAATGTGGGCGGTTTGGGACACCGTCTTAAACGTTCTTAAATCACGGGCTTGGATCCCCACTTTGTTAAGTGCGGGCTTAGGTGAACACCGACGGTGTGTGTCAAACAATACTGTATTTGCATGTGTGTAGTCCCTTCCTTCCATTCAATTCATCCATTGCATTTATTCAAATACTTGTTACGCAATTTGTTCATATTCCCCAATGATATTGTTTTATCCATGGATTATTGTTGTATATATTATTTGCTTCTTTGTACTTGCTGAGTCTCGGACTCACCCTTGCGTTGTTTGTTTGTTTTAGGTGATCCTTGAGGTTGGCTCCAAGGGGAGGGATTAGACACACACTACCCTTTCACTTCACTTTAATCAAGTTCAGGATTTCATTTTAGTTCGATTTAATCATTCATTATTGATGAACTGTAATAATCTTAGGTTGGTCATGGGTCAAAAACCCTTCTCAGTTAAGATTGGTTAAGTCACGATTGCATGAACTTAGTTCTTCCTTTGATATAGTTACTTGAGATCGATTATACTTGGTGAGGATTACGATATTTGTTGATTTCACTATTGTCTTGATGCTTGTGTTGTTGGAACCTCCGGCATAGCTTACTATACAGGGGAGGTTCTGCCGAAATTTAGAATTTATTTTGTCTTCCATTTTAACTTTGTTAATCTGTTAGTTTAGTAGCGTTCTAGGCCCTTGTAGGACTGGGGTGTTACAGTTGGTATCAGAGCGGGCTTTAGGTCCGTGGTAATTAATCTATTAAAATGACACACTATGCACAGTAGGTGGGGGTGGGTAATTCGTGGCTTCCGCATTTCCATTGTTATGGCTTATCCGTTGAGTGATTGTTGAATCGTTTCCGTGCTTCTAATACTGTTAAACTAAATGTTTAGTTTTATATGCTTTGGTGCTCTTAGATGGCGAGAGGTAGAGGCAATGGTCATGGAGCGGCCTGTGGTCGTGGTCGTCCACCGAGCCGTGGCCGTGGCCGTGGTTGTGGACGCGAACCGGCCATGTCTTCATCTTCGTCCGAGGAGACTCTGGGCCGCCGGCGAAGGTTGCTTCACCGCTCGGCCGGCATGAGACTCGAGCGCGTCACCGCCATCATTCAGAATCTTCAGAGGGAGAACCAGGAACTCCGTCGACAAGTGCAGTACCATTCTGCTGCGGCCAAGACTGGTTATGGAGCTCTTCTTCTTGTAGCAAATCCACCCGAGGCTAGGATGAGTCTCCGCGAGTGGATGTCGCTCCGTCTGGACACCTTCGACGGAGCAGGTACTCTGGTTCAGGCTGCAGATTGGTTGCGATACATGGAGAGACAGTTCGGTGCCTTAGAGATGACTTCAGCGTAGAAGGCGCGGTTCGTGGCCTTTCAACTGAAGGGTCAAGCTGATATCTGGTGGGAGGGAGTCCTATCTGCCAGGACCCCAGCACAGGGACCAGTCACTTGGGAGGTATTCGTGGAACAGTTCAGGACAAAATTCTATCCGGATTCCTTTGTTGAGAGGATGGAGCAGCCACTGTTGACATTTGTTCAAGGAAAGATGTCAGTGTCAGAGTACGAGGCTGGATTCAACAATCTAGTCCGCTTTGTACCAGCAGTAGCCAATGATGATCGGGAGAAGGCCAAGAGGTTCTGCAGAGGCCTCATTCCAGAGTATCGCCACGTCCTGGGGGCGACTGGCTTGCGCGATTTCAGCTCCGTGGTCGAGCAGGCTAGGGGAATGGAGCTGGAGAGAGATCTTTCTTCTCAGAGGCAGGCTGCCAGTGGTCCTGTCCCTACTGGAGGTTCTGGTGGTGGTCAGAAACGGAGTTTTGGTGGGGAAGGTGGGTCATCTCAGCGACCTACTCCCAAGAGGTTTCAGGGGAGTCAGCATACCCGTCCCGTTCAGTAGTGGCAGTCTTCCTCTTCGGCGCCACGTTCTTCGTCATCCACACTTCAGATGCGTCCTGCTCCAGGTCAAGGTATGAAATGCTTGGTGTAGTGGAAAGCAGGGCATCGAGTGTTCTTTCAAAGGACATGTCGTGCTGTGTGGCGGGATGGTCACAAGTCGTCGATATAAACGCAGAACCCATCGAGCATTATCAAATGGGAGCACCCCAGCAGCCGTCTGTTTCAAGTGCTCCTCGGGCTTCAGTTCAGACCCTAGCTGCTGTTCCTGCACCTCAGTTCTCTTCAGGATGGGCTCATTCGGCAGCATTTACTCCTGCACCTCCTGCAGGTTTTACTGGAACCCGTTAAAATGCACTGCAAACACTCGCTTCACTGCTGCGGCTCTGTTCACCCTACTTAGAGTGTAAATTCGTCTTCCGCTCGGCACCACCGGGAGTTTATGCCATGCCTACTCCAGCGACTTTGGGCCGTCCTGATGTGGTGACAGGTACATTGCTAGTTGATTCGCATGATGCTTTAGTTCTCTTTGATTCAGGGGCTACCTATTCCTTTGTGTCTTTGGAGTTTGCTAGAAGGGCGAGTTTGAGGTTGCAGCGTATTTCCGAGTCTGTGGTAGTCAGTTCTCCGGGGGGCCTTATATCTAGTTCTACAGCTTGTCCAGGCTGTTCTATCACTATTGATGATGAGAACTTCACGGCTAATCTTATGGTAATTCAGTTGTCACCATTCGACGTTATTCTCGGTATGGACTGGTTATTCAATTACCGTGCCAAGATATGTTGTTTCTAGAAGGCGGTGACCTTGCAAGCCCGTCAGGAAAAAACTGGTGTTTCGAGGGTAGTGCACCGTCGATTCCATATTAAGTATTAGCAAGTTTGTTTCCCGGACTTGGGCCTCAACCATTGGGTTGCTTTGGTCTCTCGGTGAGAAGGTGATTCCTCCTGACGCATTGAGGAGATACGTGGTAAACGAGTTTCCTAACGTTTTCTGTGGAACTTCGGGTTGCCGCCCGAGCGGAAGGTAGAGTTCGGATTGATCTTATTTCGAACTCGACCTATTTCAATGTCTCCATACCGGTTGGGTCCGACCCTTCCAAGAGGAGTTGAAAAAGCAATTGGACGATCTTTTGTCCAAAGATATGATCCGCGTAGTGTTTACGCAGGGGAGCGCTGTTTTATTTACTAAAAAGAAAGAGCGGCGGTTGGCGTATAAAAGTAGATTATCGGGCTCTTAATCGAGCTACCGTGAAGAATAAATATCCTCTCGCCCGCATTGAGGATCTCTTTGATCGATTGAAAGGAGCTAAAGTATTCTCCAAGATTGACCTTGATCGGGTTATAATCAAATTCGAGTTCGGGAGCAAGATATCGAGAAGACTGACTTTCTCTACGAGGTATGGCCATTATGAGTATAAAGTTATGTCTTTTGGGCTAACAAATGCTCTCGCAGCTTTTCATGGAAGCCATGAATAGTATCTTTGAAATACCTTGACGATTTCGTTGTGGTATTCATGACGATATTTTAATCTATTCCAAGGCGAAGAGGACCATAGGTAGCATTTGAGGTTGGTTCTCGAAAGTTTAAGAGAGAATCAATTTTATGCCAAATTGAAGAAGTGTGAATTCGGATTTCTGAAGTTGGATTTACGGGCCATTGTAACATCCCAATTTTTAGAGCTTTAAAAATCATTTAAATAGTTGGTAGAGAGAAAATTCACCATTTGGATTTATTTGAATTTAGTTCAAAAGCTTTAACTTGGACTTTAGTAACAAAACAATTTAATATGAATAATTCCAACATGAACAATAGTCAAAACTATTTTATTTGGATTCTATGAGCTTGGATATATTTTCGGAATTTTTCCAAGTTCATTTGCTATTTTCCATTGCTTATTTGAATTTACGCTATTTTCTAAAAAGGAAAAACCTATTTTAAATCTCCAAGCATCGTTGGGCTAAATCTCTCGGCCAAAGCCTTTGTTCATCTCGGCCCAATCATTCGTAGCCGTCCGATCTGAGTTGGACGGCGATCTCACGCCATGCCAGCCGCCGCCTCACCCTCCGCCCGGTGGGCGCCTCCCCATCTCGGCGCTGGCGGGCCTTCTGGTCGTCGCCGCCGTCTCGCAGCGTTAAATCATGAGCAACCGCCATGAGCGGTCAACGCCGAAGCTTCACGGCGGACGCCTCCAACCGCCCGCGTCCTCAGACGCGCCACGACGCCCACGACCACCCCCGCCACACCCCACCCCTCGTCTCGCGGCCGATTCGCCCACGCAGCGCAACCGCGCCACGACCTCCACGTCGCCACGCCGCCCGTGCCTCCCGACCTCTATAAAAGCCACCGAGGATCGCTGCGACCCCTTTCCTTAACCTCGCTCAATTCCACCCGAGAACCCTCTCATCGCCGCCAATTCGAGCTCTAGGGCTTTCGCTTGCGGTGGGATTTCTTCGATTGCGCCACCGTCGCCGCCAGCGTCGCCGTGGAGCACCCGCCGTGTATTTGTCACGGACCTACCTCCGGAGCCACCCATTTAAATCGAGCCTCACCGGGCGCCGCCGAAAAAACCCGAAGCCGCCGCCGCCCGACCACGCCGCCGCCACCAAATCCACCTCAACCACCGGAGGTACCTCATCGTTGTTAATAGCGTCACTACGCCGTACCACCACCCTCATCGCCGGCGAAAGCATCAGAAGCGCCGGTGACCATCGAATCAAGGTGCCGCGCGTTGTTGTCGTCCTCGCCGGCGTGGGCGCCACGTCACTGCCACCTCACCCGCCGTGCGTGCGTGTCGACCACGTGTGCGCTGCGTCGGCGCCAGCAGCAGCTAGCGCGCCACGCCAAAGACCGTTTCAAATCCGATGGCTCGGTGGACTTGGTCGCACAATGAATCAGCGACATGTGGGTCCCACGTGTCGATTAATTCTTTAATTCATTTATTTTCGGAAAATCCTTCACGACGTCACCTTGCGCAATAATTAGAATTTCCTTTAGAAAAATAATTCAGAAATTGTTAAATAATGATTTAGGTTTAAATTTGTAAAATTCATAACTTTTGCATCCAAACTCCAAATTGGGTGTTTCAAATTTCTAAATTCATATAGAATTAAGATCTAGCTAATCAAATCAAAATTATTTAAATTTGACTTTTGTTTAAATTTAGAAATTCATTTAAAATTCAAGAGATAGGTTAAAACTTGTAAAATTCATACCTTTTGAATCCCAAATCCAAATTGGATGATTTAAATTGCTAAAATCTTAGAAAATTATTGTCTAATTAAATAACATATAATTATGTAATTTGGAGTTCAGTTTAGTTTTAGAATTTAGAATTTATTTAATTTCCAAATTTAGGTTAAAATTTGTAAAATTCATAATAATTGAATCCTAACTCCAAATCCATCCATTCAAATTTCTAAATTCGTCTAAAATCCAGATCTATCTATTGGAGATTTTTAATTATTTTATTGGAGTTATTTGCTTCTGGTTTTTATTTAGTTTTGTTTGTTTGTGTGGTTTGCGAGTAGACTTGACTTCTTTGGAAGAGTTGAAGAAGAAGGACCTTTCCAAGACCAAGATCAATTCCTAGATCCTTTTCAAGGCAAGCTATGCCCTTGACCATTTTGCTTCCCAGTTTTATAAAAGTATTTTAATTCAAATTTCGCATCTTAATTCAAGTATTTATTTAAAAGCTTTTGGGTGCGATGAGTTAATTCCAAATTGATATGCCTCCTTGTGTAATTGTTAAGCCTTGATTCCTTGTCACCCTAGTTGATAATTAGTTGGTAAATATTGTAGCACCAACGTGGGTTGGTTAGTTCGTATTAGATTGCTTAGCCATGCCACGACTCACTTGTCATGTATCTTCTTTGTTATAAATTGACTAAGTGAATATGAAGCTATGTGAACAAACTGTGTGTACTATGTGTCTTTGTGGCATATGTTGCACTTAAATCAACAGGGGTGGTAAAAGATTTTGGTGAGGCAAGGGGTGGATACTTGTGTGAAAGGGTGGGTGTGTGGGTGTGTGAATATTAAAAATCTGTGTGTCTATGTGGTTTAGTTAGTGGAAGTCTTGCCTTGGTCAATTAAGGACCTCACCATGTGCTCTATTGAACTGAGCTTCTGTACGACCACATGCTGTTTTGAGACAGGCCTAGCATAGTAGGATAAGGTATCTGAAATGCTTTGTTATGATTAGTGTTAGCTACACTAATTGTATCTTGTGGGTAAAGTGTACAAACTCTGCAGAGTGTAACTTAATCTATTGAATAGCGCGTCATGATCATGGACAATGCTCGGGATTTGACACTAGGGGTAGATTTTCATAAAATTGTGTGGGAAGGAGCTATGTGATTAAATCATCTAGCTATGTGAATAACTTTGTTAAGGCGTGTGTGTGTCTTTGTGAAATAACTTGTTAAAATTATTATTGTCTATTTGTTTTACCTGACTTTAATCTATTAATTGTATTCAATTGCAAAAGTGGCATTTATGCAAAAGAGCCACAAAATGCCTTCCTTTGTAAAAAGCCAGCATATATATATTTTGCATCTCTGTGGTGTGGCTTGCGAGTACGGTGTGTACTCACGCTTGTTTTGACGAATCAAGCAGAGGAGGAGTCTTCACCAAACATTCGAGGATGAAGTACATCGAAGGTGCTCGATCGTGAGGTCTTGATCGATCGGTTTCTGTGGCGAACCGATGGGGTGCCACTACCGTTTATGTTTCATTGCCGTTTATTTCCTATGTTAGCCTGCGTGGCTCAATAGTTGTAAACTTCGACCTTAAGGTCAAAACCATTATTTGTTAATCAAAGTTAATCGTTTATGTTATTATCCGCTTGTATGGATCGATTGCCATCTTTGTTGACCTTGTGTGCACTAGCATGATCTCGGCTAGTGCATTAAACACTGAAGGGTCCCGAACCGTAATTTTGGGTCCCGACAAAAGTGGTATCGAGCCATCTTGATCAGAGGACTAGACCTTAGTTAGATTGGCCGTTTAGGTGTCCAAATTATTTTCTAAAAGAAAATTAATCTATAAGACTAAAGGAATTGCTTAACTCCTCTTATATCTCTCTTGACTCATCTATTGCTGTAATTTCTTTCTTCTCCCATTTGTTTTAACGTGGTTCTTACCTCTTGTCTTTCGTGGCGAGATGCCTTACCTTGAGACCTTGGAGATTGCAGCGGAGGACTTGCCAGAGTGTGGAAGCTGCTGCAGACACTTGGAGGCTTCGATCGCCCAATGTACCGTGGCGGCAAGTACATAGTCAACAGACGAGATCGTGGTGTGATCTGCCACTGACGGTCACGCGGGAGGAACACTAGAGGCGGCCACCCTTGGACATCTCGGTCGGGAGGATCACCTTCACGCAAGGAATCCAGAGTCGTCACGCTTGGCCATGCTCGAAGTTCGCCACATCTCGCGGAAGAAGCTGCGAACACCGTCTTCGCTACCATCCCAGAGCGCTTTAGGGAGCTATCTGCACGCTTTCCGTCTACCAATGGGGAAGGCAATGCCACGTGGTGCATCTTGCAGTTCACAGTTACTTTCGGGAGGAGTCGTGGAGATGGCCGCCACCGGTGAGGTGCGCCTATCGTGCTGGGAAGAAGCCGAGAAGCGATCGCCGCCCTAGAGCACGCTCTCTACGGTCAACATGAGCTCGAAGATGATCAAGAGGAAGATCCGAAGAAGTCGAAGAGGATCCAGAGGAGATTCAGAGGATCCGGCCGAGCTTGCCTGACCAGAGGAGCGGCTACACTGCACTCCAAAGACGCTGCTCTGCCTGCTGCACGATCCGGGCATCGAACCGATTCGCGAGGATGCGGCTCACTTCGAGTCTACACCGGCGGGGGCGTCGCCGTGGTTTTGGAGGCTTTCTCGAGTAGTTCGTTTAAGTTCGGTTTAGTCGAGCTTAGCTAGTTTCCTTTTCGAGTCACCCTTTAGGCGGTAGCTTGTGTGTTTAGGTTAGCTTTATTTTCTGTGTGCAAGTATGAGCCGCAAAGGCCCTTAGGCATTTGTTGCGACCATGCTATTAAGCTATTAATGAAGATTATTTTCGTTCGAAGTTTCTTGAGCTGTGTTTCTTTGGGTTTAATCTATCCCCTGCTTAGTTCTTAACTCACCTCGTGCTCTCTACCTTATCTAACCTATGGAACCTCACGGATGGTTCAGACTCGCCATGCCGCCGCAAGTGGATCCGGAGCCCAAGGATCGAAGGCAATGAGCAAACCCATGAACAAGTGCCACCCCAAGCACCACCCCCTGGACTTGCAGAACTTTGGAGCCTTCATGGCGGCCTGACGCAGATGATGTACACCATGATGAACGGATGCGGGCCATGAACAACAACAACAACCACAACCATCATCGGGAGGAGCCTCGATCGCTCATGGTCATCGGGGACCATCCAAGTTGGTGAATTCATGAGAACCCGTCCGCCAACTTTTTCTCGGACATGTCACGCCAAGAGAAGGCGATGATTGGCCGGCGTGATTGAGAGGAAGCTGCTGATCACCCAATGCGGCGATCATGAGAAGGTTTTATATGCCACCCATCGGATGGAGGGCATAGGCTGCGAATGGTGGGAGAACTTCGCAAAGACATGGAGCACCGCAGAATATCACTTGGGAAGAATTCACTGCGACTTTTCGCCCGATATCATGTACTGAAGGCATTATGGATTTGAAGAAGGATGAGTTCCGCTCTCAAGCAAGGGGTATGTCGATGTTGACTACTGAATAAGTTTTCTCGGCTAGCTCGCTATGCCCCGAGAGGATGTCGCTCTTGATGAGGTCTCGCCAGAGCCGATTTTGAAGGGTTTGAACTCGGGACTACAAGTCAATATGCTTGCTCACACCTTCCCTGATTTCGAGTTGATTAACAAGGCGTTGGTCATGGAGGACAAACGCAAGGAGCTGGAGGATCACCGCAAGCGTAGGATGATTCAAAGAAGGAAGCCACCATCCACAACAAAGCAGAGGGCAAGAGTAGTACCCAGCAGCGGTTTAATCGTTTCGACCACGAGTTCTTCGGGACACTGCACCACCTTGACACCTCGTCCTTTTGTTGAAATTCTAACCCGACACGATCAACCCCACCCAGAGGAACAACAACCGCAGAATGAACCAAGAGTGTGTTACAATTGCCGTCGGCCAGGCATTTTGCTAATCGGTGTCCTCGAAGGAACTATCACTCGATTCGCTTCAACCTTGGAGCAACACCGCCAAGACCCGGTCGAGAACAACCAAGGAGTTTCTCGAGGAACCGACCAACCAGAGGAACGCCTCGGTCGATGGTTCGAGGTCGTGTTAATCACGTCACTCTGGAAGAGCCCAGAAGCACCGACGTTGTCTTGGGTAAGTTCCTAGTAAATTCAAGACTGCCTGATTGCATTTGATTCTAGAGCTTCGCATTCGTTTGTTTTCGGAGTTTTTGCAACTAAGAATAAGTTGGAAGTTATGCCTCTTAGCGAACTCTGTTAGTCGATGCGCCGAGTAGAGCTAAGTTCTAATGTGGGTTGTTTAGGGCTAAGTTACTCATAGTGGAGTTGAGTTTCTAGCTAACCTAATTATTCTAGACACCCAAACCATAGATGTCATCCTTGGCATGGATTGGTTAACCAAGCACAAAGCCGTCTTTGGATTGTGGCGAAGAGCCGTTATAATCGAGGATACCAAAGGAAACAAAGTGGAGTTCCTAGCTACCTCAGTGCGTAATGGGCATTTGATAGTCAATAGCCTGAAGACCGTCGCGTTGGAAGATGTGCCAGTCGTCAAGGAATATCCAGATGTGTTCCCAGAAGAATTACGGGAATGCCACGGATCGTGACATCGAGTTTGTCATCGATCTAGTGCGAGAACAACACCCATCTCGAAGAGACCGATCGGATGCCACCGATGAGTTAGTGGAGATGAAGAAAGCAGATAGAAGAACTTTTGGAGAAAGGTTTTGTGAGGCCTAGTTAAATGCGCCATGGGGAGCGCCGGTCTTGTTCGTCAAAAGAAGGATGGAAGCATGAGAATGTGCATCGACTACCGATCTCTCAATGAAGTCACCATCAAGAATAAGTACCCATTGCCCGGATAGATGATCTGTTTGATCAAATGAAGGAGCCGAGTGTTCTCGAAGATTGATCTGCGATCGGGTTATCATCGATTGAAGATCTGTCCTAAGGATATACCTAAAACCGCTTTCTCAGCGGTATGGACATTATGAGTTCCTAGTCATGTCCTTTGGTGCGACTAATGCCCCCGCCTATTTCATGAACATGATGAATAAGGTATTCATGGAGTATCTGGACAAGTTTGTAGTCGTATTCATCGATGATATTTTGGTTTACTCCAAGTCGGGAAGAAGAGCATCTGTGAACATTTGAGATTAATTCTAGAGAAGCTCAGGAGCATCGGTTGTATGCTAAGTTTAGCAAGTGTGATTTTTGGAAAAAGGAAGTGGATTTTCTTGGTCATGTAATGGCAATTGCGAGAGTGTGATTGACCCCGATAAAGTTAAAGTCAGATTACATTGGGGACAACCCAAGATCGCCTCAGATTCGCATTTCTTGGGATTAGCGAGGATATTATCGCCGTTTCATTGAAGGATTTTCGTCAATTGCTAAACCTCTTACGCAATTGTTGAAGAAAGAGAAAAGTTTACTGGACTGACTTGTGAAGAAAGTTTTCAAGAATTGAAGAAGCGTTTGACTTCAGCCCCGGTGCTGATTTTGCCGGATATTCGTAAGGATTTTGATATCTATTGTGACGCTTCACGTCAAGGATTAGGATGTGTCCTGATGCAAGAAGGAAGAGCGGTCGCTTATGCGTCAAGGCAGTTAAGGCCGCATGAAGAAAATTACCCTACCCATGATCTGGAATTAGCTGCCGTAGTGCATGCTTTGAAGATTTGGCGTCATTACCTCATCGGTAATCGCTGTGAGGTATACACAGATCATAAGAGCTTGAAATATATTTTCACTCGATCGGATCTGAATATGAGGCGAGAGGAGTTGGCTAGAGTTGATAAAGGATTATAATCTTGGAATCCATTACCATCCTGGTAAAGCCAATGTCGTTGCAGATGCTTTGAGCCGTAAGAGCCACTGCAATGCTTTGGAAGTGAAAGAGCCTTGTTCAGAACTTCAAGAGGAATTCCAGAAGCTGAAGCTAGAAGTAGTATCTGAAGGATTCGTAGCAAACTTGGAAGTGCGGTCTACTTTGGAGAAGCAAATTGCCAAGCTTCGGTAGAAAGACTCGAGTTCTCCGACATCAAGAAGAAGATAGCGAAGGGAAGTTCAAGGACTTCACGGTGGATGATCGGGATATATTGTGGATCAATGGGCGTATATGCGTTCGGATATTGATGGATTGAGGCGACTAATCTGAAGGAGGCCCATGACTCAAAGTATTCGATTCACCTGGTAGTACTAAGATGTATCGGGATGTTAA
Organism: Phyllostachys edulis; assembly: GCA_036346405.1. NCBI lineage: Eukaryota > Viridiplantae > Streptophyta > Magnoliopsida > Poales > Poaceae > Phyllostachys > Phyllostachys edulis. The sequence goes on along the minus strand of CM070554.1, from coordinate 52,225,851 downwards.
GAATAAGTTTTGGTGGCGAATTTGAAGCGGGACGTCGCGAGTTCGTTGCCTTGTGCGATGTGTGTCGAAAGTTAAAGTAGAACATCGAGGCCGGCAGGTGCATTGCAACCCTTGCAGATTCAGAGTGGAAGTGGGAAGAAATCGGAATGGATTTCATTACCGGTCTACCCAAGACTCAATCGGGTTACGATTCGATTTGGGTAATAGTGGATCGTTTGACTAAAGTTGCCCATTTCTTACCAGTCAAAACCACTTATTCAGGAGATCGTCTAGCAGAGTTGTACATGTCGAAGATTGTCAGTTTGCATGGTGTGCCTAAGAAGATAGTGTCAGATCGAGGATCTCAATTCACCTCCCGATTTTGGCAGAGTTTGCATGAAGCCTTAGGGACTCACCTGAATTTCAGTACTGCGTATCATCCCCAAGCAGATGGACGGTGAAAGGGTTAATCAAATATTGGAGGATATCTTTGAGCACATGCGCTAGCAAATGCTACCCGTTGGGATAAGAGTTTACCATATGCGAAATTCTCGTACAACAACAAAGTTATCAAGCCGGTTTGCAAATGTCACCGTTTGAAGCTTTGTATGGTCGAACTGTAGAACCCGTTGAACTGGTGAAACAAATTGAACGTCTGATCTTTGGTCGGATATTATTCAAGAAGCGAAGAGCAAGTGTCCATGATCGAGAGAGGTGAAGATAGCTCGATCGAGGCAGAAGAGTTATGCCGACAATCGTCGTCGTGATCTCGATTTTGAGCCGAAGATTTTGTGTATCTCCGAGTTCGCCCCTAGAGGTGTGAAAAGGTTCCATGCCAAAGGAAACTTGCCCCTCGGTATGTTGGTCCGTTCAAGATTTTGGAACGCCGTGGAGAAGTGGCTTATCGATTAGAGCCGCCACGATCGCTAGCGAGAGTACACGATGTCTTTCCGTCTCTCGCTTGAAGAAGTGTCTTAGGGTGCCGAAGAACAAGCACCGTTGGAGTCAATTGAACTAAAAGAAGACCTCACCTACAAAGAACGGCCGGTCAAGATTCTCGGATGTCGCGAGCGTCGGACGAAGCAAGACGATTCGTTTTTGCAAAGTGCGATGGAGCCACCACTCGGAAGGTGAAACAACGTGGGAGCGTGAAGAAGAGTTGAAAGCCGAGTTCCTAGCCTTTTCTCCAGTTTAGCTTTGAATCTCGGGGCGAGATTCCTTTAAGGGGGAGGTTTGTAACATCCCAATTTTAGAGCTTTAAAAATCATTTAAATAGTTGGTAGAGAGAAAATTCACCATTTGGATTTATTTGAATTTAGTTCAAAAGCTTTAACTTGGACTTTAGTAACAAAACAATTTAATATGAATAATTCCAACATGAACAATAGTCAAAACTATTTTATTTGGATTCTATGAGCTTGGATATATTTTCTGGAATTTTCTGGAATTTTTCCAAGTTCATTTGCTATTTTCCATTGCTTATTTGAATTTCTGCTATTTTCTAAAAAGGAAAAACCTATTTTAAATCTCCAAACAGTCGTTGGGCTAAATCTCTCCGGCCCAGCACTGTTCATCTCGGCCCAATCATTCGTAGCCGTCCGTCCGAGTTGGAAGGCGATCTCGCGATTGGCGCCTCGCCCACCTCTCTGCCCGGTGGGCGCCTCCCGTCTCGGCCGCTAGCGAGGCCGCTTCACATGTCGTCGCCGCCGTCTCCGCGACGTTAAATCGCGAGCAACCGCCATGAGCGGTCAACGCCGAAGCTTCACAATGGCGCCTCCAACCGCCCGCGTCCGTGACGTCGCGCCACGCGCCCACGACCACCCCGCCACACCCCACGACCTCGTCCTTGCGGCGATTCGCCCGAAGCCGCAACGCCGCCCACGACCTCCACGCCGCCACGCCGCCGGTGCCTCCCGACCTCTATAAAAGCCACCCCGAGGATCGCTGCCCCCTTTCCTTAACCCTCGCTCAATTCCACCCGAGAACCTCCGCATCGCCGCCAATTCGAGCTCTAGGGCTTTCTCGCCGGTGGGATTTCTTCGATTCTTGCCGCCGTCGCCGCCTTGCGTCGTCGTGGAGCACCCGCCGTGTTATTTGTCACCAGACCTACCTCCGGAGCCACCCATTTCGTCGAGCCTCACCGGGCGCCCGCCGACAAAACCCGAAGCCGCGCTCCGACCTCGCGCCGCCACCACCAATCCACCTCAACCACCCGGAGGTACCTCATCGTGTTCGCAATAGCGTCACTACGCCGTACCACCCACCCTCATGGCGAAAGCATGTAGCGCCGGTGACCATTGGGTCGATCCGCCGCCGTCGTTGTCGTCCTCGCCGGCGTGGGACGCCACGTCACTGCCACCTCGCCCTCCGTGCGTGCGTGTCACCCACGTGTGCGCAGCGTCGGTACGCCAGCGCTGTGGTGCGCCATGCCGACAACGTTTCAAATCCGATGGCTCGGTGGACTTGGTCCACGTGGAGTCGTCAGCGACATGTGGGTCCCACGTGTCGATTAATTCTTTAATTCATTTATTTTCCGGAAAATCCTTCACGACGTCACCTTGCGCAATAATTAGAATTTCCTTTAGAAAAATAATTCAGAAATTGTTAAATAACAGATTTAGGTTTAAATTTGTAAAATTCATAACTTTTGCATCAAACTCCAAATTGGGTGTTTCAAATTTCTAAATTCATATAGAATTAAGATCTAGCTAATCAAATCAAAATTATTTAAATTTGACTTTTGTTTAAATTTAGAAATTCATTTAAAATTCAAGAGATAGGTTAAAACTTGTAAAATTCATACCTTTTGAATCCCAAATCCAAATTGGATGATTTAAATTGCTAAAATCTTAGAAAATTATTGTCTAATTAAATAACATATAATTATGTAATTTGGAGTTCAGTTTAGTTTTAGAATTTAGAATTTATTTAATTTCCAAATTTAGGTTAAAATTTGTAAAATTCATAATAATTGAATCCTAACTCCAAATCCATCCATTCAAATTTCTAAATTCGTCTAAAATCCAGATCTATCTATTGGAGATTTTTAATTATTTTATTGGAGTTATTTGCTTCTGGTTTTATTTAGTTTTGTTTGTTTGTGTCGTTTATGAGTAGACTTGACTATTTCTTGGAAGAGTTGAAGAAGGACCTTTCCAAGACCAAGATCAATTCCTAGATCCTTTTCAAGGCAAGCTATGCCCTTGACCATTTTGCTTCCCAGTTTTATAAAAGTATTTTAATTCAAATTCTCGCATCTTAATTCAAGTATTTATTTAAAAGCTTTTGGGTGCGATGAGTTAATTCCAAATTGATATGCCTCCTTGTGTAATTGTTAAGCCTTGATTCCTTGTCACCCTAGTTGATAATTAGTTGGTAAATATTGTAGCACCAACGTGGGTTGGTTAGTTGCGTATTAGATTGTAGCCATGCCACGACTCACTTGTCATGTATCTTCTTTGTTATAAATTGACTAAGTGAATATGAAACTAATGTGAACAAACTGTGTGTACTATGTGTCTTTGTGGCATATGTTGCACTTAAATCAACCGGGTGGTAAAAGATTTTGGGTGAGGCAAGGGGTGGATCTTGTGTGAAAGGGTGGACTGTGTGGGTGTGTGAATATTAAAAATCTGTGTGTCTATGTGGTTTAGTTAGTTTGGAAGTCTTGCCTTGGTCAATTAAGGACCTCACCATGTGCTCTATTGAACCGAGCTTCTGTGCGACCACATGCCTGTTTTGAGACAGGCCTAGCATAGTAGGATAAGGTATCTGAAATGCTTTGTTATGATTAGTGTTAGCTACACTAATTGTATCTTGTGGGTAAAGTGTACAAACTCTGCAGAGTGTAACTTAATCTATTGAATAGCAGCGTCATGATCATGGACAATGCTCGGGATTTGACACTAGGGGTAGATTTTCATAAAATTGTGTGGGAAGGGAGCTATGTGATTAAATCATCTAGCTATGTGAATAACTGTTAGGTTTGTGTGTGTGTCTTTGTGAAATAACTTGTTAAAATTATTATTGTCTATTTGTTTTACGACTTTAATCTATTAATTGTATTCAATTGCAAAAGTGGCATTTATGCAAAAGAGCCCTGAATGCCTTCCTTTGTAAAAAGCGGCATATATATATTTTGCATCTCGTGGTGTGGCTTCGAGTACGGTGTGTACTCACGCTTGTTTTGACGAATCAAGCAGAGGAGGAGTCTTCACCAGCATTCGAGGACGAGTACATCGAAGGTGCCTGATCGTGAGGTCTTGATCCCAGTCGGTTGCCTGTGGCGAACCGATGGGGTGCCACTACCGTTTATGTTTCCGCTGCCGTTTATTTCCTATGTTAGCCCTGCGTGGCTCAATAGTTGTAAACTCGACCTTAAGGTCAAAACCATTATTTGTTAATCAAAGTTAATTGTTTATGTTATTATCCGCTTGTATGGATCGATTCCCATCTTTGTTGACACTGTGTGCACTAGCATGATCCTGGGCTAGTGCATTAAACACAGAGGGTCCCGAACCATAATTTTGGGTCCCGACAGCCATGTAATCAATCAAGAGGGCATTTCAGTTGATCCTAGCAAGATTTCAACAGTGGTAGAATGGAAAAGGCCAACCAATGTCAAGGAAGTGAGAAGTTTTCTGGGTTTAGCTGGCTATTACCGGCGTTTTGTGGAAGGTTTCTCAACCATCGCTAGACCGTTGTCCCAGTTGACGCAGAAAGGTGTCAAATTTCAGTGGTCAGATGCGTGTGAGCGCAGCTTTTGTACTTTGAAAGATAGATTGGTGACTACTCCAGTTCTTACTCTTCCCGAGCCTGGGAAGCGGTTCACCATTTATTCAAATGTGTCGATAGTTGGGCTTGGTTGTGTGCTCATGCAGGATGGCAAGGTGATTGCCTATGCATCGAGGCAGTTGAAGAAACATGAGCGAATTATCCTACTCATGATTTAGAGTTGGCAGCAGCGGTTCTTGCCTTGAAGATCTGGCGCCATTACTTGTACGCCGAATCGTGTGACATATTCACTGATCATAAGAGTCTGAAATACATCTTCACCCAGAAAGATTTGAATTTGAGACAGAGGAGGTGGTTAGAATTGATAAAAGACTATGATCTTACCATTCAGTACCACCCTGGCAAGGCGAATGTTGTAGCAGATGCCCTGAGTGCAAGGCGACACCTCCTACCCTCGATTGTCTTATTGCAGATTTTGAGTGTATGGATATCTCCTTTGCTTCTTGGTACCGCCTGATCGAGACTCGTTTGATTCTTGAGTCACCATCCCGGATCGAGTCACGGGAGGCTGTGACAAGATGATCGGATGCTTGGCAGTGAGGCGCATAGATAAGGGCAAACAAGGCCACTTGATGTTGATGATCTTTGGTGCGTTGAGATTTAAAGGCCGCCTCGTGTGCAACAGAGGCTCAAGTCAAAGAAGAGATTCGAGGGAAGCACATCGTACTCCTTATCGTACATCTGGTGAGACCAAGATGTACAAGGATTTGAAAAAGAGTTTACGTGGAAAAGGATGAAGGTCAATATTGCTCAATATGTAGCATCTTGTGGGGTTTGCCGGTGGTCAAGGTGAGCATAAGTGACCAACAAGTTTGTTGCAACCTTTGGAGGTTCCAGTTTGGCCATGGGATGACATCTCCATGGATTTCGTAGTTGGATTACCTCGCACCCAAATGAGGAAGGATGCTATTTGGGTCATAGTGGACCGGTTCAGTAAGTTTGCACATTTCATACCTATTCGCACAACCAACTCAGCAAGCGATTTAGCTCCTCTCTATGTGCGAGAGATAGTGCGGTTGCACGGGGTACCCAAGACCATTGTTTGGATCGAGGCGCCAAGTTTGTCTCCAAGTTCGGGAGAGTTTGCAAAGTCGTTGGGCACACAACTTAAATCTTAGTACCGCTTTTCACCCCAAACCGATGGTCGGTCTGAACGCACCATTGAACCTTAATGGAGGATATGCTCGAGATGTTGTGTTATGTCTTGGAAGGGAGATGGAAGACCACCTAGCTTTGGCGAGTCGCCTATAACAACAATTACCATGCTAGCATTCGAGCGGCACCGTTTGAGGTTCTCTATGGGCGGAAGTGTAGATCCCCGTTGTGCTGGGATGCAGTTGGGGAGCGGGCAGTTTTGGGTCCCGATTGGGTTTAGCAAACTATGGCCAGAGTGGCAGAGGTTAGAAAGAATCTGTTAGCTACTCAGAGCCGACAGAAGAGCTATGCAGATGTCAGAAGGCGAGATTTGGAATTCGGAGTGGGGGATCAGGTTCTGTTGAGGGTATCACCTACCAGGGGTGTAGTGCACTTTGGTACCAAAGGGAAGCTTAGCCCAAGGTACGTTGGGCCATTTCCAATCGTGGCACAAATTGGGAAGTTGGCCTATCGTCTGGATCTTCCCGAGTCTATGCAAGGAGTTCATAATGTGTTTCATGTATCCATGTTGAGGAAGTACCTGAGAGATCCAGAACATGTGATTCCGTTGGAACCTTTGATATTGGAGCAAGACCTTACCTTTGAATCTCGACCAGTGAAAATTCTAGAAGAGTCAGAGCGGGTTCTGAGGAACAAGACTTTGAAGTACGTCAAGATTCTTTGGTCTCATCAGACTGAGAAAGAGGCCACTTGGGAACTGGAGTCTCGCATGCGCGAGCAATTTCCGGACTTGTTCACTTCAGGTGAGTGTTCTTCGTTTTTGAATTTTCAAATCCTGGATTCCCTTCTTGTAGATTAGCATTTAGATTCGAGGTCGAATCTTGCTAAGGGGAGAATGTAATACCCTGAACAGGTTGTGAGGCAGAAGTTTGATCACCCGGTTAATTGAGTAAAGGAGGATTTGTTCACTGTTCTACCCTACCTCGGCTTAGGCCCTTGGCCAACCACCCAAAGAGAGAACCGAATAGGCCCATGGGGGAGCGACCTTGAGATCCAAGGGTGGAGGATGCAGACCTTGTGATCCAAAGGTGGGGGATGTCTTGCCCTAAGTTTTCCCCCAACCCATGCCCTCTTTTTTGCTTGGCCGCCCCCATCTCTGGTTGGCCACGCCCTTCTTCTTTGCTTCTCCAGCCGCCCTTCCGCTTTTTCCTCCCTGGTTACGCCTCTTGTTCCTCCCTGCTGTTTCCTCCAAGTAGTGGCGCCTCCCTGCTGTCCCCAAGCAGTTTCTTCCTCCATTGGTGGCAGCCGAGCTCCCCTTTGCTGCTGTCCCTTGTTGGCCGACCAATAGAGGAAAGGGAGAGGGGTGGAAGGGGAGGTTCTTGGGGGAGCTTGTTCATCGACTTCCTGGGATCGTTAAGGGTAACGGTTGTCATTCTTAGTTGTTGATCTGTTGGTATTTGCGATTTGGATCAGATTTGTTTGGATCGAATGGTTTCTGCTGTAGTCCTGTTCTGTCCAGTCAGTTGCGTGGTTGATTTCGAGCCCTTAGTGACAGAATTCGAGATGCCCATCTCTTAGTGAAAGTTAGATGATGTTCTTAGCTTTCCGTGGCCGCTGAGAGCACCTAATTCCGACGTTCGAGTCAAAAGATATCACCGTTTTAGTTTCTGCTGTCTAGATTCTGACGAGATTAAACTGTTGTGATAATTCGTAAATTATGAAATTGTAATTGGCAGAATCTGGGATTTCGCCTAACTAGGTTATTGTAGGTAATTTGATAACATTTCTGGATTGATAAAGATTGATCAATTCGAGTTATAGATTGAAAATTATGGTCGTTTTAGTGCTGCTGTTTATTCGTAGAGCAGTTTTTCGGTCTTGAACGTTCATATATCTCATTAGCGTTCTAAATTGGCTGAATCAAATTATCTTGTCAACTAGAGTATTGTGGGTTTGTAGTTAAGAGTCCACAAAAACTGAACGTTCATATATCTGTTAGCATTCTAAATTGGCTGAATCAAATTATCTTGTCAACTAGAGTATTGTGGGTTTGTCGGTTAAGAGTCCACAAAAGCGGGTTCACCTCATTTGGAGTTCGAGATCAAGAGTTATGCCATTTACCGTCTTTCTTTGCCTGTGGTCGGTTTAGGGCGAATGTGTTGATTTTCAGTTTAGAGTTTCTAGTTAAATTTTGAATCGCTTGGGGCGTTGTAGAACTTTATCTAGTATTGTCGTGTAAATCGTATCCTTATTTCAGTTATTTGTTTGTTAGGACGTGAAGCTTCAGGTTTGGGAGCACCGCAATTGCCTACAAACGCGTCGCAGCGCTAAAGGCAAGTACCTTAGTGTTCCTAGGATTATGACATGTTGTATGCTTGCTGTTGGTATTGTATTTCTAAGTACCTTGTTGATACTTAAATGTTCGTATTCAATCCATGTGGCTACCTCCATGATAGTGAGCATGTTTCTTATTGTTCAGTATTCATATGTCATACTCAGCATCCACATTTCATATTTCATCCACGGGAGTGGATCCTTATATAAGACCCATCAATTCTAGTATGGGCACGTAAGACCCACCATTCCAATGTGGGCAGTTTGGGACACCGTACGAAACGTTCTTCGTACGGGGCTTGGATCCCCGCACTTTGTTAAGTGCGGGCTTAGGTGAACACCGACGGGTGTGTCACCAGCAATACCTGTATTTGCATGTGTGTAGTCCCTTCCTTCCATTCAATTCATCCATTGCATTTATTCAAATACTTGTTCTGCAATTTGTTCATATTCCCCAATGATATTGTTTTATTTATGGATTGTTGTTGTATATATTATTTGCTTACTGTACTTGCTGAGTCTCGGACTCACCTTTGCGTTGTTTGTTTTTTTAGGTGATCCTTGAGGTTGGCTCCAAGGGGAGGGATTAGACACACACTACCCTTTCACTTCACTTTAATCAAGTTCAGGATTTCATTTTAGTTCGATTTAATCATTCATTATTGATGAACTGTAATAATGCTGGTTGGCTGTGGCTGAAAACCCTTCTCCGTTAAGATTGGTTAAGTACTGTGCATGAACTTAGTTCTTCCTTTGATATAGTTACTTGAGATCAGATTATACTTCGGTGAGGTTTATGATATTTGTTGATTTCACTATTGTCTTGATGCTTGTGTTGTTGGAACCTCCGGCATAGCTTACTATACAGGGGAGGTTCTGCCGAAATTTAGAATTTATTTTGTCTTCCATTTTAACTTTGTTAATCTGTTAGTTTAGTAGCGTTCCAGGCCCTTGTAGGACTGGGGTGTTACATATCCTTAAGAAGGTGTGTTCCAAATTTGGTCAAGTTTGGCAGTGTAGATCAAAAGTTAGACCAATTTTTGTTTTGATTTTGGGCTGTCTGCACTATTTCTGGTCAAGAGCGGTCGGACCGATCCTATAACGCCGATCAAACCGCCAGTCGGTCTGACCGAATTTTTGCCTACGGTCTGACTGATTTCCAGATTAGGGTTTGGTCTTTTTGTTCCTTGGTTTGGGGGTTTTGGTTTGGATTCAACACAAGTCTTCTGCTGTTCTTGAGAGTGTTGATCTTGATAGCTCTCAAAGCTATAGAAGTGAACCTGGTGTTGAATCTAAACGAGGTGAAAAATTAGGCGAGCTCCTATTCACCCCCCCTCTAGTCGCCTTTCCAGTCCTACACAAGCACACTTAATCATTTGATGTAGAAGTGGTGCAGAGAATGCAGTCCTGCGGAGATAGTAGATTTAGGAGTGTGGATTTGGATTTAGGGGAGGTGTATGTAATGCTGGAGGTTCAGAGGCAAGAAGGTGGCTAGTCATGTGATGTTGGCTTGTTGGGAATAGGATTTATGCATTTGTGGGTGCTAGTATGAATAGGAATTTCCGTTGTTTTTCAATAACTTGTATTACGCTTCGAATGGATGAATGTGCTTGCCGTCTTGTGTGAGAAATTATTGATTTCGATTTATGTCTGAGAAGCGACATAATGAGGGATTGGCCAATGTTGAGGAGTCTGATATGAACACATTTTCATTGCATTAGCCAAAAGAATGTTACATTATAGTTGGTAACTGAGTTATGCTGGCAGCTAGTATTTGAACGTCCAGAATGTTGTAATTGTATACTGGCTCACTAGATTCAATCATGCGTGTTTTTTTTTGCTTAATGTTGGTGATGCATATATTGCTGACTGGCAATGGATATGATTTGCTTTGTTGTACTACAATAAACATAGATTAGTACAATCAAGTTGCTTTATTTCAGAAAAATGTAGAGAGATTCCTGGGGCTAGTTTTGAACTATTGTTCACGTGCTCCAAGTCAGCAAGGGTTCTCATGTTTGTGCAGCACATGTAATGAACCAAATATTTCCACTCCAAATGATCTTTAGTTCTTTACATTTAAAGAACACTCTGTGGTTCTAGCTTTGAAACATGGGCAACCCTCTCTGTGTCACATTTGGTGCAAAGGAGTTAAAGGTTTTGCATGTCAATGATTTTATGCTTAGTATCATTCTTGGTTACCAGGTGGTGGTGAGCCCGACGCTAGAGCTTCCGTCTTTTGTCTTACATCTCACGGTTGAGGCAAGTGCAAGTAGTATTAATGAGTTTTTATATTTCATGCTTGATGAATGCCATAGTTGATTGTTGATGATTGCTGCTTGGTAATGTTGATGAGCATGAATGCCATAGTTTAATGATGATGTTTTTACGATGATGCTTATGTGATGGAGCTTACATGGAAATGTTTACATGACGACGCACACTAATGTTTATGTGATGACGCTTACATGGTGGTGTTTACATGAGAATGCCTACATGGCAATGTTAAATGATGGTATTTACCTAGTAATGGTTTCATGAGTGATGGCAATAATGATGGGACAAGGTGAGTGATGAGACTACCTTGTTAATGATGACAATGATGAATCATGAAAATGACATTGGACATGTGTTTTTCCATTATGGCATGCATTTCTGTAACGGATCCCCATCCTGCATTGGACGGGCTTGGGTCCCCACACTCGTGGAGTGTGGGCATTGGATCCCTGTGCCTAGAGGGCACATGCCTTGAGTATGTATTGGATCCCCGTCCTGCATTGGACGGGCTTGGGTCCCCACACTCGTGGAGTGTGGGCATTGGATCCCTATGCCTAGAGGGCACATGCCTTGAGTATGTATCGACGGATACATTACTCTGCATTACCGGTGATTGCAAAGAGGTTGAAGACAGTGCATTCATGACATGTTCATTGCATTTCTGCGTAAGAGATGGATTTATGGTATAAAATGATGTTGTTCATGATGGGATTGTTTATTCCCTTTGACTACTTATGATGCTATCATAAGAGATGGATTTATGGTATATAATGCTGTTGTTCATGATGGGATTGTTTATTCCCTTTTACTACTTATGATGCTATCATAAGAGATGGATTTGTGGTATAAAATGTTGTTGTTCATGATAGGATTGTTTATTCCCTTTGGCTGATTATGATGCTATATTATTTGTTGCTATTGCACTTTGCTGAGTCGTAGACTCACTCTTGCTATGTTGTGCTTCTAGGTACCTCTTAAGGCAGCGGCATGCATGGGAAGGGTTAGACATGGTGCACGACACATAAACACAAACCACAATGAATAAATTAGTCCAATTACCCACAATTCAATTTCTTGATAATTACCTTAGATTCAGCTTTTGTGACCATCCTTCGTGGTGGATGTTTTGTTGTGATCATGGATGATCTTTTTTTTGTTCTTATTCATTCGTTGTTTGAGTTCATTTAAATCCGGTTGATGGATTAGAATGGTTGTTTGAATTATTCTAACATCCTCGTAGATATGCTGATCATTGATGCTTTAGATGGATCTATTTGTTCGTTGGCTGCCTTAGGGTAGCACTATAGGTCTGCCTTAGATCAGTAAATGAAAGAGAAAGCAACATGTTTGAATAATATTCAAGTGAGAGAGGATGTTCCTATAATTGAATTTTTTTGTAGATGGTGCTAGTTCTTGAATATCAGCATTATATCATTCATTCATGAATGTTTGGATGATGGTTTATTAAGATGTTGAAATTAATTGGTTCAAGAGAGTAGTTGGTAGCATCCCGAGCTCGGTGTTACTGGGATGTTACGTGGATCACTCTTTCACTTCACATTTCTCACTTTCAAATTAGAAGAACTTGTCATTACCTTTCATTTGTTAATTATTGGATGGTATTTAATAGATGTTGTTGGTTGATATTATCATTCTTCATGACATAGTTGGATTAGAAATGGCTTAATGATTTTCGCATAGACTCTTGATAGTGTTATCATGATTGATTCAATATGATTGGATGATCGAGATTGATTTGTTGATGAATGTTGATACAACTCTTATATTTATTCTAGTAGATATTGATTTTTTTTATGTTATTATTTGAAAGATGGTTGAAATTATTCCGTATTGTTATTGTATGTTAGTCTCTTAGGTAACACATTGGCTTCCGCATAGCCAGGGTGTTACAGTTTGGATGACAGTACCAGGTTGGTACTATTCATAGCAGATCAGGTTGGATGAACAACGTTGGGCTTGTCTCGGATTAGACTTGAATAGCATCGGGTTGTACAGCGTTGGGCTAGAAATGAATAGTAATGGGCTGCATAACTTACACAGTATCAGGCTGAATTGGCTTTTGGGTTTACTTGGCGGCCCATGTGGGCATTTGGCCCAATTTGGCCTTCAGTCGAAGGGAGCACAACCTTTTGGCTCAATAGAAGAAACAAACGAGTAATATTCACAAGAAGAAGCAACACGAGATCGAGTTAGAACACTCTTACTAACATCACCCAAAATTTGATCAATGGGGTGATCTTTGGCAATAGCATTATGAATCTTTGGATGAATAACGAGAGCATGTCCATCTTTTACATTATCAACTTGATCTTAACTTGGTGTAGCGGAAGTAGAAGGTTCAACTTGAATGCAAGAGGATGGATCATCATTGTCTTCCTTTGGCTTGATATCACCAAGTGTCATATTCTTCATAGCTCGCCTCAAGCCTTCATCACCTACATCATCAAAATTTTCTTGTTCTTCTTAAGAGCCATTAGTTTCATCAAATTGAACAACACACGTCTCCTCAACTAAATCGGTGGCTTGGTTGAAGACACAGAAGCTTTACTATTTGAAGAATATCCAAGAAGAAATCCAACATTGCAATGACTTTGGAAATTTGAAAGACGAACACCCATTCTTAAAATAAAATATTTGCAACAAAAAAGGCCAAAATAAGAGATGTTCGGTTTTCTTCCAATGAGAAGCTCATAAGAAGTCTTTTTAAAATGGTGATGCAAATAAAGACGATTTATGGCATAACAAGCGGTATTAATAGCTTTCTCCAAAAAATCATCGAAAGTATTATACTCATCAAGTATTGTCCTAGCCATTTCAATGAGCACTCAACTTTTCATTTCTACAACTCTATTTTGCTCCGGAGTGTAAGTACCATAAAGTTCATGCTTTACTCCAAGATAATCACAAAAGTCTTCAATTCTAATGTTTTTGAACTCAGAACCGTTGTCACTTCGGATTTTCTTCAACGTATTAAACTCAAATTCATTTTGGGCTCTTCTTGCAAAGCTTTTCAAAATACCGGAGTTTTCAATTTTATCATATAGAAAGAACAACCAAGTGTACCTTGACTAATCATCCATAATTACAAGACAATAATTATTTTCTCCTATGCTCTTATAGGTTGTTGGCCCAAATATATCCATATGCAAGAGCTCCAATGGTCTAGAAGTAGACATAATGCTCTTGGATGGATGAGAACTTGCTACTTGCTCGTCGGCTTGACAAGCACTACATAGCTTATTTTTCTTAAACTTTACATCTTTAAATCCCACAACTAAATCATATTTGAAAAGCTTTTTGAGTTGAATTATCCCTATATGAGCAATCCTTCTATGCCAAAGCCAACCCAAAGAGGTTTTTGCAATCAAGCAAGTTTTCAGGTAAGAATCTCTTGAGGAAAAATCAACCAAATAAAGACTGCCAAAACAAAAATCTTTGAAAACCAAAGAGTTATCTTTCTCATTTAAAATAGAAACACCTTCTTAAGAGAAAATACAAGTAAGACCAAAATCACAAATTTGAGCAACTGAAAGCAAGTTGAAATTAAGAGATTCAATTAGAGATATATTAGAAATTGAAAGATCACTGGAAATAGCGATTTTACCCAATCCAAATTACCTTCCCTTTGCTATTATCACCTAATGTAATCTTGTCATTGTTTCCATTTTTAAATGTGGTGAACATTTTCGGTCTTCGGTCATGTGTTGGGTGCAATGACTATCAAGCACCTAATGTCTTCCACCGGTCTTGTAGTTCACCTACAAAACAAAATTATACTCTTTTAGGTACCCAAATTTGTTTGGATCATTGGAGGTTAGTTACCAAGATTTTGGGCACCCAAATGGCATTATTTTTCTGTAAAGTATAGGAGTGCCAATAAACTTACCTACAATTCTACCATTCTTAGATTTCTTAAACATATAAGCAAGAATCAAATACAAAGGACTTAGAAGAACTACTAATTGGGCAATCTTTTGCCAAATGCCCTACATCACGACATTTGTAACAAAAGTTACCATTTTTCTTCACAAACCTTGTAGCATTGTAGATTGGCCCTTTTCCTTTCTTGAGAATAAAACCAAGACCTTCTTTGTTGTATGAGCACCTTTGCTCACTCAATATTTTGTCAAGGGTGGCTTTTCCCTTAAAACACATATTCAAGCTCTTACTTAGCTTGATTACTTGTTCCTTAAGTTCATTGTTTTTAATAACAAGAAAATGATCATTAGGTAAATTCATTCAAGCAATATCATCAATTTTAGAGCTACATGACATCGCAATCAAGTCATCACATGAGATGGATATGCTAGTCTTAGATGAAATGCAAGATGCAACATTCAAGTTAAATCTGTCATCAATAACATCACAAGTAATGTCTACATTCACCTTGGACTTTGATTGATCCTTGACAAGGAGAGTCTTATGAGTTTCCTTTAACTCCTCATAAGAGTCTTTGAGAGAGAAAAAATTCTTTCTTCAAAACCTTAAATTTTGACTTCTCCTTACCAAGATATGCATTCAAGTTCTCTAACATATACATAAGCTCATCATAAGTAGGCTCATCATCATTATTATTAGTTAACTTTTGTTCCTCTCTTTCCACAAGACAATAGGGTGTAGAGAATAGTGATGGAGCCTCTTTGATAGCAACTCCAGCAAGTTAATTCCTCTTCCTTGAGGACCCATCATCTTTGGAGTCGAGTCGAAATATTCCTCATCGAAATTCTATTCTCCATTGTGAGCTTCACTTTTGCCATTCTTGTGAAGCTTCATGAAAAACTTCTTCTTGCCATTGTAGTAAATTTTCTTGAATGATTTGGACTTCCCATCCTTCTTATTAGGGCAATGAGAGGCAATATGACCCTTCTCATCACACTCATAACACATAATGTTGGTGTTGCATTTTTTGCTTGAGGATTGTTCTTTGTTTGAGAGGTAATGTGACCCTTCAATTTGCGTGTCTATTCATGAATCTATTCATTCTCCTAACAAGGCGAGTCATCCCTTCATCGGAGTCATCATATTCATTTTTAATAATTTCACCACTTGACTCCGCCTTTGCCTTGAAAGTAATATTCTTCTTCTTAGAGGCAGCTTACTCCAAGAGATCTTCATCGTCTTTCTTCTATATGACTTGGCAGGTCGGAGGAGTTTAGGAACAATGTCACCAATGTCTCATACTTGTCTGGTAGTGCCCTAGGTATCTTTTGAACAATATCAAGATTGGTTAGTGTTGAACTAAGGCCTTTGAGTTCATTCACTAAGTTGTTCAACCTTGAGTACATCTCATTGATGTTATCATGGGGCAACATGATGAATGACTTATATTTGACCTTAAGCATATGGAATTTGACCTGCTTGACTGTGGATGTTCCCTCATAAATTTCGGAGAGCGTTTTCTAAATATCATGAGTCGCCTCAAGAGAACTCACTCTATTGAATTCATCGCGCTCAAGGTTCCATAAATAGAATTCATTGCTTGAGCATTTAGGAGAGTATTCCTTTCATCTAAATCGGTAAGATGATCAGGATCAATGGACATAACAAAACCCTCTCCAATAATTCTCCATATGCTTGAGCTCATGACCTTAAGATAAACGGTCATACGAACCTTCCAATAAGCATAATTTGTGCCATCAAATTGTGGTGCCTTACCAATAGAGAATCTCTCACTAGCCATCCTTTTCTCTCTAGGCGGTAAAGCCGAAAAGATGAGAGAAAAACTCTGATACCATTTGTAGGATCAAGGATAACCGACTAGAGGGGGGTGAATAGGCGGTTTTTAAAACTTTTAGCTAAAAACATGTTTTTAGCAAGTAAAGAAATGAAATTTGATTTCATAATTTAAGGTCTAAATAATCTAAGTCTTTGTAAGTGCACTAATCACTCTAGACTAAGCTAAACAACCTAATCAAGAGACAAAAATTGCTATATAAGTAATTGCACTAAGAGAAGAGTAAAAGAAATAAGCTATGAAGATGAAGACAAATGATGTTTTCTTGTAGTCTCAAGACTTGCCGCAGTCTCCCTAATCCACGTTAAGAAAACTTAAACGAATCAAACCCGGCTCCACATGGGCACACCCTCGATCACTAGTGGTAGCTCTTCTCTACTCAGGAAAGGCGAGCTCCAACCTTCACAATCAACCGGTCTTCTCACAAGCTTCTTGAGAAGATCATTGATTCACCTTCTTCAAGTCGTCTAGGAGGCGGTAACCTCCAAGAGTAATAAACCAAACGCTTCGTTTGAAGATGCTCAAGTTCCACAAAAATCAAACTTAACTCAATGCACTTGGAGAAACCTCTACAACATTTGCAAGATGGAACTTTAGCTCTAAAGGAGTAGAAGAAGAGGCAAGGGCTCAAGATTATTCAATAGAGGTTCTAAAAAGTCTCTTGCTGTAAGAGGAGAGGTATTTATAGCTCCAATCCTCTCCACTAGCTATTGGCACATGAGACTGTGCAAAATTGGCACGGTCGGTCAGACCAAAGGCATAGGCCCAGTCAGACCGGACTACAATATAACGGCAAACTCTGTAGTAATCATTACTACAGAATATATCCGTTATGCTAGGTTCGGTCAGTCCGCCCACTCATAGTCCGGTCAGACTGGGCTCCAAAGTTTCCCAACACAGAAAAGAATCACTACTGGAAAAAGCTGACCACGCCGGTCAATCTGGGGTTCTGGTCTAACCGATGAAAACACTTTGGTTAGTCCGGCGTGAAGAATTTCAGTGGTAAGTCGCAAAAACACCCTTCTCTAGAAAAAGCCGACCGCATCAAGGAACCGCAGGTTCAGTCAGTCCGGCCCTCCAACTGCGGTCAGTCCAGATAATAGAATAGACAAGGAATGAAGCCAAAAAGAGTCTCTCTGGAAATAGCTGACCGTTCGACTCAAACCGGGGTCTGTTTAGTCTGGCATTAGTCCGGCTAGAAAAATTGCGAAAAAGGAGCTCTCTGCAAAAAGCTGACCGCTTTGACGATCTAGGTATCTAGTTAGTCTGGACAAGAAGTAAGGGACATAAAAATTTGTGGCCATGAGATCACTAAGAATTCGAAGATGCAACCAAGTGAATTTGAGCATTGTGACACACTTTGCTATCAAGCTACTAGTTGTTGATCCCTTTTCATAGTATAGCTACCTACACTAGCAATCCGATCTTTTAACCTTCAAACTCCTACCGGTAAAACTATGAAAATATCTTATTCAACTAGATACCTTTGCCTTGATCTAGATGATCTTGATATCTAATATTTGAGTGCCTTTAGTGCTCTTTATCTTTATCTGGAACAAACCCTTTTAATCACTTGAACAAACATGTTAGTTCACAATTAACGGATGTTCTTAATTACCAAAACACTAAAATGGGACCTAGATTCATCACCCGTAACATGGTTAGAGGGGCGAGGGCGTGGAAGAGGTGGCTGATCGGGGAGGGGGCTTACCGGGGAGGAAGATGGGGGCGGCGACGATTGAGGAGTTTGGATGGGGTTGGGGAAGAAGAAGAGTGTCAATGGGGTTGTGTGGAGGCTGATGGTGAAGATGGAGCTACGATTGGTGGCTTTTATAGCTATTAAGAGGTATAAAACTCACAGCCAAACTACACACAGAAGAAAGAAAGCGAAAATCTAACCGTCTAGTTGATTAAACTCTAACTTAACTAGGTGACTTGGCTCAACACACGAGAGGAACCAACGTTGATTTATCCTATATGGCTGGTCTGACGAAAACTCGAACTGGTCACGGTCTTCGTCAACGTTGACTGCTTGTGATCCTTGCAGGCAAATCTTGGAGAAAGACAGGGATGATGTACAACTTCTTCTTAGTCTTCAATTCTTGCAATGAACACTTGGGGAGATGTCGATACGTTGTTGTTGGTTGCATGGTCTTCAAAGAGTTGCTCAAAATAGCTCTTAGGCATCCACCAAGACATTTGGCACGGACAAAGACAAACTATAGAAGTTAGGGGGAAAGAGAGTCCAATTTAATACTCAAAATGGCGAGGAAGAATATAGATAAGAAATGAATAGAATGGAAGAGTACAGAAGCTAGACAAGATCAGAATAACACATCATTAAGATTTTCCATTTGTAAAATAAGTTTTGAAGTCTTTCCTAAAAACGGTCATTCTAACTACAGTCGATATGGCTCTGATACCACCTCTGTCGGGACCCAAAAGTGCAATTATGGACCCTCTATGTATACTGCACTAGTCCAAGATCACGCTAGTACACACAGTTGCAACATTGATGAAATATCATTCCCATATACAAAGATGACTAATAAATAGGCAAATAACAATAATTATCAGAGTAACGACCTTAAGGTCAAAGCTTACAATTAATGCCTCAGAAGGTGAATAGCTCAATTAAGCAGCAGCGGAATGTAATAGAATAACTTCAGTGAAGCCTATCCATATTCCCACAGGCAATCGGCTAGGGTAGCGCGACCTAGTTCTCCACGATCCTTGAAGTAGACCTTGTTGACCGACGATTCCTCCACTTCATCTGAATGATTATAGCAAGATTGAGTAGACAGCCGTACTCAACAAGTTGTACTATAGAATACAAATATAGATGATAGCTTATTCCAAAGGAAATGGTTTTTGTGGTTATTATGCATAAAAACAATATTTGCAATTGAATATAAATAATAGATTGAAAGCGTAATTCAAAAAAAACATTAATAGTTTAATAATTGTTTTCACAAAGGACTCAAAGCCTAATCAATTTCTTTCACACAACCATATGAGTTAAATCACACAACTGTCCCTTCCCAATTGTTTTAATGAAAATCTACCCCTTGTGCGAAATCCCCGAGCATGTTCACGACTGCGGACGCGCCTATTCGAATAGATTGTTAACACTCTGCAGAGGTTGTACACTTTACCTACAAGATGTAATCAACTGGATCAGAGATGATCACAACAAAACCTTTCTGAAACTTCATCTCAACAATTGACACTCCCGATGTGTTTTATTGCTGGCCCTAACCCTCACACAAAAGTTAGTATGACGCACACCGTTGGACCTGGAAGCGGCGAACCATCCATCGATGTGAAACGCCATGAAGACAGAAACACTCCTCCACACTGGCACAAAGCTTAACCTACTACCTGAGTAGTAAATGTCGAGATCCTATAACTTACTAAGTTAGGCCTGTCCTATCAGGCATGTGGTTGTACGATAAGGCCTAGTTCAATGGCACACAAAGTTAAGTCCTTAATTGACCAAGGCTAGATTTTCAATCTCCAACTAAACCATTCTTTTCAATTCCCAAGCACTGAGCTCCACTATATCACACAGTATCCACCACTCGTCTCAGTCTAAATCTTTTTCCACCCTGTTGGTTAGGTACAACACATGCCATCAACAGTAATAGCACCACAGCACACAGCTTTTACACAAAGTTCCATAATCACTTAGTCAAATTTATATTTGCAACTCAGATGACAATGATTGACTCGTTGCATGGCTAAGCAATCTACTCAGTATCTAACCAACCCACGTTGGTGCTACAATAATACCAACTAAAATAAATAACCAATCTAGGGTGACAAAAGATCATGACGTAACAATATAAACAAATTAGATTAATAACTAAACCAAAAGCATTTAAATAAATACTTAAAGTAAATACAATAATTTGAATCGTAATAATTTTAGAAAACTGGGTTCAACATGATCAAAGATACAACTTGCCTTGCTATAGCAATGATGATCTTATTTTATCTTTGATCTTGTACTTCCTTGACCTTCAGCTCCTTCAGACAATTTTGGGACTTCGACGTCTAACGAGAAAGAAAGCGCAAAACAAACAAAATTCAACAAGACAAATAAAATAAACTTCAAATTAAAATTTAATGGTACTGGAAGGTTGATATTGAATTTAGAAACTTGAATGAGTTCAATTGGAGTTCGTACGAGAAAGAACGAGCTCTCGAAAGTTTTGATCGAAAAAAGAAAATGCTGAAAAAGGAAAAATGAGAGAGAAACTGACAAGTGGGCTCTACAGAATATTATTAGAATATTCTATTCTGAAAATATTAGAAAATGGCTGAGTATATGATAAGTGGGACCTACTGATATTTATGAATTTCTAGAATTAAAATAATTCCAAAAAATAGAATTAGGGGGTTGACAAGTGGGCCATTGGTCTATGGACCAGGTCCATAGAGATATACTAGTCCACGGTGGGCCATGTTCATGAACTAGGGTTTGACCGAGAGTTGACTGACTTGCGGGATCCGTATGTAAGTGAGAGAAATAATTAGAGTTTTTAATGTTGGAAATATGCCCTAGAGGCAATCATAGAGATGATTATATTTCATTATGTTCATGACATTGGATAATGTGTTATCTTGTTCCTAGAATAATATTGTTAATATTTATTATCAAGTATGTGACTTGGTTGTGAAACTCTATATTTCGCGATAATTATTCTTACACGATCCTCGGTCGTAAACATATGAGGACACATATGAATAGACTAGCATATGTATTGGTTGATGACTATGTTTCACGAGTCATAGATATGGAGATATCAAACCGATAATATGGACACATGTTAGAGAACATGATGTTGGATAAGACCCACCTTGAGACACTATTGAGATTGTTATGAATCTATGTGTCGTTAGTTGGTCTCAAGCAATGATGATGTATAATCCTTAGACCTGAGATCAGCATGGTTTCCTACATGTGTAAGAGCACTCTTAGGGGTTGCCAAATGCTACACCGTAACTGGGTAGTTATAAAGGTAGCTTTCGGGTATGCTCTGAAACATGGAGAGGAATGTGACTGGTCGGATATGGGATTTGCCCCTCCTAACATAACAGGAGAGATGTCTCTGGGCCCTCTGCCAGATCGGATAAAGAAAGTGCATGGCCATGCCACTAGTAGTCGAAGTGTTCACCACGTGAAGTTATCTTACACTCGATCGAGAAAGCATTGAGCAGTCCATGGATGACACAACATCTCACCGGAGTTCAACCGAGATATCGTGAGGCAAAGGGAGAATACATGAGAGGTGCTTAGTTCGACCACTACGGACTGGTCGTATGGAGATACAAGCAAGTCGAGACTAGTCGAACGTAATCATAGAGTGGTCGAAACCAAGTCATAAGGAGTTACGAGTTGGTCGTGATCAAATACGAACTGGTCGTATAAAGATATGACCTAGTCGTAAGTGATAAGGACCTAGTCATAGATCATATTGCATTAAGGTTCGTCCGATGTAATTTGTGTGTATTCGAGAATCGATATGCTCGCTAGGAGCCGCTTCGACTTGTGATCGAAAACGGTTTCGACTCACAACCGAACTACACATGAACCTCTGTGGTCACACACTTAACGGGTTGGAACAAACCAAGATCTGAATACGATTCGTAAACGTGTTCGGATAGGATCCGTCACGAGCACTATATAAGGAGGTGCATGAGGCTGTTGGGAGGATGCGTGAAACACCACCGAAACCCTAGCCGCCATCTTCCTGAGAGCTCCACCGTGCGACTTGGTGCTGGCACACCAGCGTTCGGTTGTTCCTTCCCTGGACGTGTGGATACCGTAGAGGCGCTACTACGATTGTTGCGCTTGAGGACGATCCGCGATCTTGACAAGGAACCGCAGACGTTGCTGGAGGAGACGATCGACTACGACCACTACATCGACTTGCTGGACGTTGGACGATCGACTACGACCACTACATCGACGCGCTCTTCGTTGGACCAGGCTGCTCCAACCCTTCTTCCGCTGATTTGCGCGTCTGGTGGTAACGATCTATGATCATCTACTTGCATGGCTTCCTGGTTTGCGTGGTAGAAAATTTTTGTTTGTAGCTTTCGTAGCCTACCCGTGACCCAACATTTAATTGGGAGGATGACCTATGGGGCCATATGGAAATGAGAGAAAATAGATATATGGTTTGGATGGTGTGAATGACAACGGACCAAGCTGTTATAAAGAAAGAGTTTGTTATGGGATTTACATTGATTGGATGACAAAGGGCCAATTCACAGAGAGCGAAAGAGCTATGCACATGACAAGTGGGGACCACACCACAGATAGGGAAAAGAAATCAGAGCAACACAGGACAGAGAGAAGCACAATAGAGAATGAACCATAGAGGAGCAACCGAGAAACAGGGAGCGTGCTGCCGTCGGTTCTTGTGCATGGAGTTGGCACTGATATGGCAAAGAGAGAAAACAAAGTAAGAAAGTACCAAAGGAGACTTGGCCCACGCATCAGAGAAAAGAAAGAGTCAGAGAAATCCATGAAGCAACAGAGAACAGACAGGAACAGGAAGCTCCATGGCCGGTTCATGGCGCATGGCACCGGCGGCGGACGAAGGCGAACCAACTTCGGCGAACGACGTTGATATTCAGCACCATGCGCCAGCGGCAAGGCGAAGAACAGCGACGATGGCGGCCTCACAGTGACTTGGCGCTTCCGGCGACGTTCTGCGAAAAGGAGAGGAGCACGGCATAGAACGCGGCGACGTGAACCCAACGGTGGTGGAGTTGAAGGCAGGGGATCAACAGTTGTGGAGTATTTGGCTGGAGAAGGAGGATCGGCCTAGAGGAGAGAGAACACTCGATTCTCGGTACACGGTGGATGAAACTTGAAACTAAAATATGGGAAAAATAGGTCTCAACGAGGGACACGAGATGACGCGATCAATTTTTAGAAAAATTCACCGAGAAAGCGGGGACCGCGACGTACGTCTTTTAGTGTCATGGCTCGACATGTCCGGCAGTGATTTGTTGGTCTTGGGCGATAGGGATAGAAGCATGACGTAGAACGCGGCGACGCGAACTCAACGTCGTAGATAGTTCGGCTGGCGGACTTCATCGGAGAAGACCTTCGGTTGGAGCTTGGTCTTTTTGTAGATTGCAATGAAATGAGAGCGATTTGGAGGAAACCAAATCGGAGGATTAGAAGAGGAGAACAAAAGCTTCGATGTGACACGGTTGGTTCCTTTTTATATGTCTTGAGGAGGAGATATGAAATCGGAGATATTCGGTTGAGAACGATAGGCTCGGGACTTCATTCGGCTAAAGGATAACGATGAACAGTGGCGATGATGTGGCGATAGAGAAAGGAAATTGGAAATTGGAATAAGGAAAATGCCGAAAATCAAGGAGACCAAATAAATAGTAAACAAACTCAGAAAAATCCCAGAAATTATCAGAAAATTCCTTGGAACACAAGGAAGCCAAATAACACTGATTTTTTTATTTAATTGATATTTAGATTAGTCAAATTAAATATTTTGAATTTAGTAAATTCCCAATTAAGCTTTATTAATTCAAATAAAATTGATGAAATTTTTCAGGGACCTAAACTACTCAAAAGATTTTTGAAAAGCCAAATTTTATGACGTTACATGTGGTGTGGCATTGTGGGGATGGTGGCGTCCCACTAGTGCAAGGGCTTCTTACTGGTAAGGCTTGTTGTGACTTTGGCAAGGCGTCAAGCACATGGCGGCGTGGCATGGGAGAAGGGCGAAGCCTGCGATGCTAGCACGATGGCTTTAATGCTTGAGGCAAGGTGGCTAAGCAAGCTAAGGTGGCGATCTTGTCAACATTTGACGTGGGCGAATGCGACGTGGGAGTAAGGCGGTGCGACGAGAAGCGAACAGCAGCTCGACGTGAGGCGAGAGGAAACAGAGCAAAGGTGGACACGGTCAGAGGCACCTTCGGGCTGGGAAAACGGAAAACCAAAAAGGGAAAGCGGAAAGGAGAAAACTTTTCAAATTGGGCAAGAAACTCAAATTGAACCAAACTTCAAACAAGTTTTGAAAACGCAAAATTTTTGGGTCTTTTCAGGTGTGTTTGAGTTTTTGGCTTTGTAGTGTTTTCGCCTTGGTTGTAGTTGAGGCTGCGTCTTTTCTTTTCAGATTCTTATGTTGTGAAGTGCCCCGACGTAAGCACTACGTTGTTATAAGGCCCTTCTAGGGATTTTCTCCCTTTCTCCTTTAATGAATGACGCACAAAACTTTTGCGTGTTCTAAAAAAAGAGTATTTATCCTTATGTATGGATAAAAAAACTTAGCAGACTAACAAGATCGAAATACCAAAAACGTACTAGTGGTAGCAAAATATTTTTTTCCTTAATTACAGGACATTCCGTATGGTTACTTACAGTTTCCTTTAATAGTACAAGTCTTACTTTTGTCTGATGAGAAATGGGGTATGGTGGCAATGTGAAGGTGGGTGCATGCTAATCATATTTCTATGAACAATTCGTTCTAAAAAAAAATTAAGATCAAACATCGACTCACCAGTCCATCTCAGATGAAAATTCACTCGAGTCTGCATGTCAGTGATTGTTCGAACTTCGAACCATGACATTCTTGGGCAAGCTTCCTTGTCAATGTTCCAATCCAGGCCCCCACGCCAGCTGATTCTCCAACCAATTGAGCCGGTCTAAAACTTCATTCAACAGGCGCTGTCCCTAACGAATCAACAAACCCAGGTCTGCTTTTTCGTAACGACTTTTCCTTCGCATAATTAAGATTTTGCGCCAGGTAACCGCATGAACATGGGTACACCTACCGCTGCTTTTCCCCATTGCTCTTCTCCAGTTGGGGGATGATGCCTTTCCATTTCACGTGTGCCTTTCTGTAGCTTTCGGTTTCAGATTTCAAGGCGGCTTTAGCTAAAGGCCAGGAACCAGCCGGCACCTTATAAAATTATATGTAATTTTATATGAGATCATTCTGTTAATTTTGCATGAGCTGTACTTATGGAGCGCTGTGTAATACAAATGATTTGTCTACTTGATTCTTTTGACTCCTGTTGCTTCATTTCTTATCTGCAAAAGGCAGATGCTCGGCAGTCTAGTCAACATAAGCATGCATGCAGAGGACTAGTTTACTCCTTTACTCAGCTAAGGCTGGGAAGGAACACTGTCTAGTGTCTACTTGTCCACAGTGCAACTTAAAAAGTTTCCATCAGTGATCAGTTGGAGCAGAATGGTTATTTGCCGATCTTTTTATACCATGTCTCTACAAACCCTCGAATCAAATCAACATCAAAATCACATTTCCTTGCTTGACATAATACATTATTGCGCTGTTGTGCAATGTGCAAGATGATCATGCGCTTGTTATCTGAACATGGAGCCTCGAAGCTGAAACAACAACTCACACTGTGGACTCCTGTTCTGTCTGCTCTGCTCTGCTCTGCTCTGAGGAGCCGAGCTGTACCAACTCCAAATTTATAAATTCTCTCGATGGGCTGCTGGCTGCCCGCGTTCTCCTCATGCAGGAATCCGCAGGAGGCTGCCGCGTTGGACTCTGCCATCGCGGCCGACGCAGAAGGCCGCATAGTCGGGCTCGTTCCAGCTGCTGCACTTCACTTCAAATTGCTGACTGAACAATGCGCTCTGTTGAGCTGTGCATACTGTTAGAGATATATTGGAGATAGAGATAGAAATCCTTTTGTATTGTCTTATCTGTATACGACATGCACCTCTTGTACTCCTATATATATTACTCATTAGGTCTCTTCAATATATACATAATATTCGTAACATGGTATCAAAACAGAGGTTAGGATTTACTGAGGCCACCGCCTCCTAGCCGTCGCTCGTCTTTAGCTGCTCGTTGGCCTCGGGAAGAGTTTCTCTGCTCCCGGGACAGCCTCTCGTCATGGCGATCTTTTGCGTCTGAAGCCGATCCACATCGATGACATCTCGACCAAAGCCAAGCCAAGTCTTCTGCACGTTGCTGTCTCGGGTCGCTGTGAAGGAGCCGTGCATCCGCTGCGTTTTCTTCTGGATCTGTTGCTTCGAAGGGAGCAATTTCTGCTCGGGGGACAGACTCTCGTCGTCGCCGCCTCCATGCCGTCGTTTTCTGCATCCTCGATCCGCGCCCAGCACAGGAGGCCAGCACGTTTCCATGTTTTCACTGTCTCAGTCGACTTTTCGTCACAGCCGAACATCTTCAGATCTTTTCAGATCGCGCATGCTGAGCGCGGATCGAACACGTCTTCACACGCGCGTGTCCGCTGGAGGAGGCCATGAGATCTGTTGTTTCCTCCATCAGCCATCTCCACATCCATAGTTGTCGGACCCATTCTCGAGAATCCAAATCCTCTCAGGAAAACACTGTGCTATTCTCGGATCAAGAGATAGCACTCACGTGTACATTGTGAATCAACCATACAAGTCGTGAATTAACACAAATATAATACAACACAGAGTAACATAGACCTCATCGGGTCGAAGTTTTACAAAAGGGTCAAGACAAGGCCAACTTGATTACATTACGTAAAGGTAAAAAATCTACAAATGAAGCAAAAGGGGAGGTAGAGCTCATCTCATACGTGCAAGCGATCGGGTGACTCAGTGTACGATGGATATTAACCAAGGATGGATAATATCGGTAGTGCTGCGAGTACAAGCGAGTCTACTTAGACCGGGCGATACCTAACTCTGTAATTGAACTACTCCTCGTCATAGCCTTGACCATCATCTCCTGGGCCTTCATAGAAAGCGTAGTCTCCTTCGTCTTCGTTATCTGAAGGGTTGGGGAGAGGAGCGAGAATGAGCACTACTACCGTGCTCATGAGCCAACACACAATGCAATAGTATACATGTAAGGTTAAACAAGGATGGCTCGGTTCTTTTATTTGCGAAAGCAAGTTTTTCAAATATCATAACTACAAATCCTATGACTTAGCATTTTAACAAATTGCATTTTGATAAAGAGAGTAATATGCAATAATTAATAATAGTAGAGGTTCCATCCGTCGGAAACTCTACCCATGCATCTTTTCAATTGAGCTGCCTCCAATGACTACACCCATCGAGCTCAAGACTGGGAAAATCCAACACAGGCTAGGTGAGCCCTTCCACCATTTTCATACCACCCACAAAGTTTTGAAATAGAACTAACTCAAGTTATGATTCCCATGTCCGCCTTTGACCGTGGGCGGCGCAGCTTAAAACAGATTTAGACTCGCAGAGGTTGTACACTTTACCCACAAGAGATAGTCATACCCGCTTCCCCACATGATTACAGAGTCATGTAGTTGAACAACCGCCACAAGAACCTTTCAAACTATCTTGCCCTTTCCGTAATCTCACCCATATGGGGTTGCTTTATATCGCTATGCGAGGATCGTTGTACACGCAGCGTTGGGTGTAGATTTGGACTACCCACAACGTTGGTAATCTCACTCATTCAAGCTGGATGTACCGCACGCTCGCGCATTTTTCCCTTTCTCCACCGTGTGAGACACATTTAGGGTTTAATAATTTTACTAAGCCAAGTTGCACTTTGCAGACTTGTGGTTGTACTTGTTTAACACGGAGGTTGTGACAAGATTAAGTCCTTAGAGCTATCTCGGGCGGTTCATTCCACAAACCAACCATCCTTGTGCTCCCCGAGCACCCACCGCCTCACCATCCGCCCAGATAGAACTAGCAATAGGGTTTTGGAGGAGTAAATCAAATTATTTTCACACCTTTTAGTCAATGGACCACCAATGACTACCCAAAACATTTTTATGTTTTGAAGAAATGATGATTGGGGTATTTAATACCCTGGTACTTAAGCAAGGCTAGCATGTCGCTTAAGTACACCCTATAGCTAGTATTACCATATAGTTACTAGGGTGACAAAGGAATAATGGATTCAAATTGTCATGGATGGCATATTAATTAATTAAACATCAAGTAGGTATTTAACTACCTTAAGCTTTAACATACATTTGATTAAGAAATTAAAGCATGCAATTTGTTAATTTAAAAGAATATAATTTGCATAAAAGGTAGGAGCAATATGATCAAAGTATTGACTCGCCTTGGTTAAAGGCAAGGTGATCGTGATACTCTTGGTCTTGATCAACTTGAGGATCTCCGGCGTCTTCAAATCCTAAACGGACGAATTTACCGAAAAAAGGCACAGCGGCAAAGAGAGCAAATAAATACACAAGAATACACAAATGAACTCCAAATTAATCAAGTCCCATGCCATTAGCAAGATCTTGATTTAACAAATTTTTAGAAATTT
The DNA here is from genome assembly GCA_036346405.1 of Phyllostachys edulis. Classification (NCBI taxonomy): domain Eukaryota; kingdom Viridiplantae; phylum Streptophyta; class Magnoliopsida; order Poales; family Poaceae; genus Phyllostachys; species Phyllostachys edulis. Next base: position 52,197,333 of record CM070554.1, on the reverse strand, counting down.
AAATCATAATTTTTGGAGTTATAACGGAGGAGAAATGAATTTACGAAGATTAGGAATTAAAAAGAGAGAGGGAGGTAATGGTCCACAGCACAGTGTGGACTGAGTCCACATCTGCAGGAGGCCTCTGGCCTACGGGAATAGTGGCGTGAGGGCCCACCGCCGATGGGGGAGCTAGCATTTCATCAGGCGTGGGGGCTCGCATGGCGTGAGAGTGGGAGGGTTTAGGACACCATTAAGACTTAATGATTGCCATTAGGGCTTTAAGACATCATTAACACCTTAATGATGGGGAACAGTCTTGATACCACACCGCCACTTGCGCAACCTTGTTGGCGCTGGTGTGGCGGCGCGGCTCTAGCTGGCGCCACTGGCTAGGGCACGGCGGCACGACTTGAGCACGGAATGGATAGTGGCGAGGTGGTGGTGACAGGACGGTGGTGGCGCGGAAGGGGGACGATGTGGCGATGGGTGGTGCTAAGCGGTGGTGGTGGTTCGCCATGGTGGAGGGGCGGTCCGGGGTGGTTCGGGTTGGGGAAGGGTGAGCACCGGGTGGCTCTCGACGAGGCGAAGCCAACGGGCTTGACGGGGAGGGCAGAGGGTGGCTGTAGGCGGCGGCGGGTGCTGGGGAAGGTAGCGGCCAGAGGCGAGGAAGAAACCCGATTGCGGCGGCTGTGGTGGAGGATCTTCGAAGGGGTTTGAGGGGAAAGGTTCCTGGTGGCTAGGGGCTCACGGTGACGGGGTTGGAGGTGCTGGAGAATGGCCGGAGCGGCGAGACGGCGGTGAAGGTGGCGGTGGCCGAAATGGAAAGCAGCAGTTTTTGGGGTGGTTTCTTACCAGAGCTCCAAGGGGCGAAGTGAGGAGCTCAAGGGGGCAGAGAGGGAGCTTTATAGGGGGGTCAAGGGCGTGGGAGGCCAATGGGAGCGAGCTTGGAGTCATTGGCGAGGACGGGTGGTTGCGCTGTGTCCCGAAGCGGCGGCATGGGCGCCTGCGCACGGAGAGGACAAAGCGAGGGAGCGGGACGCTGCGGTCGTCGCTGACGCTGGTGCGCGTGTGCGCTGCGCAGCGTGCATGGCTTGGATCGGGCGGACTGGCATGGCAAGGACAAGCGTGACGCCATAGGATTCGCACAGCCGAGAAGACGGGGCGGGAGCTAGTGAGCTTGGCGCGACTTCGGCGACCGCTGACGAGGGCGCAGCGCTTGGTCCGCGAGCTCCAGGGGGCAAGGGCGATGGCAGCGCGGCTTGGACCGGGTGCTTCGGTGCGACGAGGACGGCGTGACGCACGGCTGCGCACGGGGGCTCCGGGGTCTTCGGTCGCTACAGAGGACGCGGAGTGGGTGCGGTGCAGGGGCCTGGGCACTGGCATTGAGCAGGCGGGATGGGGGCGGCAAGGAGCCGGTGGCGGCAGAGGCGGCCAGGGGAGTCGGTGGCGCAGAGGGAGCAGGCGGTGCTCTAGCTGCGGTTGACCCGGGGGAAAAAGGGAGAAGAAGATGACCGGGCGGCTCGGGCTGGGAAAAAGAGGGAGCCAGGAGCGGCTTGGGCCGGGCCAAAAGAAAGAGGAAAGGGAAAGAAAAAGGGCCGGGTTGAAATGGGCTTGGCCCAAGAGAATAAATGGGCTGAGCCCGAAAGAGAAGGGAGGTCCAACTCAAAATGGCCCGGGGATTCAAAGGAGAGGAGAAAACTCCAAACCGCGGATTTGAATTTCAAATGTTACGGACATTACATTTGAAACACACACTGAAAAAGAAAGAAAGTTTTCAGAATTGGTTTGATAATTGAATTACGGCGAAGAAAGAAAACTGAATAGTAATTACTATTCACTCATCCGAAAACGGGTGCTACAATGGCCAAGGTCGAGCTGGAGGCGGCACGAGAGCTTCTGGAGTCCTGGGCATGAACGAGTCATGTATGCATGCATCCGCTGGCTAGTTCATGCATCGTGCATGCATGCGCTGGCTGCGTGTTTTCTAGTCATCGATTTCCAACGTCTTCGATTGTTTTCCAATGGGTGCAGCTGCCGAGCGTCTGTTTCATCTTCTACCGCTTCCATCTTCTACGTGTGTGTTCATGCGTAGAGTTCTGTCGAGCGTGAGTTTCAGCCAAAGGTTTTGCGAATGTCTTATTCTAATCGGCTGAATTTTCTTCACTTGGGCTGACAATCGACGAGTCCAAGCTCGTTCCCCACCTCAGATGCACAAGCGCTATGCCCATCAAGGTCGTTGTTTGAGTGTTTTTTGTGTCGTTTTTTTCCGTTTCGTCCATCTAAATGCGTACCACTCAATTTTTTAGTTCGTCTAAGCCATACGAGTCTATAAATTTATTGTCAGTTATAGAAGTATAGAAATTGCCTTATGCATGGCAACAGCTGTCGCTCCCGCTCTTCTTTTTGAGCCACGTGCAGATCGTAGAAGTCGTTATGATGCCGCCACTTTCTTAGCCATTGCCCCGAGCTTCTAAGGCCGCCGTGTTTCTTTTCACAAGCCACCGCCATTTTGGCTTCGATCTGACCTTCATCATGCTTCCACCTATTTCTATTCAGCTTGATTTGACAGCTCTCTCTATTCATATCGTTTTCATCATCTTCTTCGTCGTGTTGTCGCAGTTGACTTTCTCAGCCCCTGCATGGGTTGTTGCATGACCCCAGATGGAGGAGACCTTTTGATACTCGACATATTTTCCAAGAGCTGAATGCTATGACGACATTATCAAAACTCGGACTTTGGATTTTTTATATTTTAGTGTCAACCATCTTCAAATGCAATGCTATTGCATACGCTTTGCATTTGAGGGGGGTGTTAGAGATATGTTAGAGATAGAGATAGGAATCCTTTTGTATTGTCTTATCTGTATATGGCATATATCTCTTGTACTTCTATATATATTGTCCAGTAGACCTCTTTAATATAAACACAATATTCGTAATACATACTACTACTACATGCTCTGCTTCGAGAGGTGTCAGCGTCCAACTTGGCTTCTCGGCCAACAGGGTGCAAGCGGGACAAGTTGCGGTTGTCCGCAGGTTGCCCGCACATGCCGCCTAGTGTTACGCGGACAAATGCGATGGCCCGCCGAGCATTATGCGGGCATAAACGGTGGCCACTAGTTGCGGTTATTTGCATTGCTGTTTGAGTAATAAAATGCTCCGAAACTCACTTTGGCTCCTTGCATCACTGCGTACGACGTACGTCCATTCGCATCGTTTTTTTGGCTGGCTATTCCGATTGAGATTTGCAGCTTGGTGATGATTTCTGTGGTGCATGAGGTGAATTGCTTCCGGTTATGCCCTGAATTCGATGGATTGTGTTCGAAGCTCACAGGAAGTGGGTTGATTTTGGCGCTTGGCCGCATCGATCTCAGTATAGAACCGACGATTCACTTCCACGAGTAATTTATCGGAGTGGCACATGTATCGCATAATCATCATATCTTATATGATAATCTTATGAACAATTACATGGCAGTTACTCCCGAGTTCGCCGCACTAATTTATCCAGTACATACGTACATAGAACCCTGGACTCAACCCAGATATACCATGGAGATGGGTCGGAATTGACAAGGCATGTATGTAGAGAGAGGGAGTATAAATGTTTTATGATCGATTAGACCATGGAGACGAGATGTCGGGAGCAGTAGAATCAGCGGCGGACGCGGGAGCAGAGCGGGACGAAGCAGAGCCTTGGCGCGCTCTCCACGTCCGCCGCCATCACCCCGCCGCCGCAGTAGGGGCAGCGCCCGGGCGCCTGTACGTCGCCACCACGCGCTTCGGCTCGTCGCACACCATCACCAAGCACATCGTCGGTCTCGGCCGCGGCAGCGGCGGCCTCCTCTTCTTGTTTGCTTCAGTTTAGGCACGTGTGGAACGTCTCCATGGCGCGCAGCACCTTTTGGTCCCTTCCAGCGGCTTCATCGAATGGGCCTCCATCTTTTGCAGAGCATCAATTGGATCACCGTCGTGTAGCAGTGGATGCTCGACACCATGATCCGTCATAGATTGGCTTGTAAATATACGGACAAAACACTCGTTCAGTCTTTTTTATGAGATAGATTAAGCGGGCTTACGGACAACCTGCCTCTCGCTTACGTGCACGAACTTGGAATTAATTGGAATCTGCACTTTGATTGATGAGTTGCGTATACAGGGATCTTGCCATGATGGGATAGATTGGATGAGGCCATGGTGAGGTAGGTTTTCATTTGGAGGTTGAACAGATGCAATAGTACGTAGGTGTAGCTTCTTGCCTCGTTCGCAGACGCGTGTTCTTGGCAGTGTCTCATTTTTCGTGGTCTCTAGATGTTCTTCAACTTGTGACGTGAGCCGTGTCAAATTTGGCAGACTTTCTTATGCTAAAACTTAGAATAGTGCAGTTTAGTGATGGCGAAAGCAGCAAGGAACCAAGCAAAAAGTAAAAGGAAAGAACAAAAGTCCAAGTGGACTATAAAAAAGAACTGAAATAAAATGTGTAGTAGTAAAGCGGTAGGCCGGTAGCAAAGTGATCTGCTATCATTGGAGGCATGAGAGCAAATAGTTAGGGGTGGCGCACGGACGAATATTGCTTTTCTTGTACTATAACTCATATTTTTACTCTGTATATAGATACAAAATTTTCGGTATACAGGCACGGAGGCGGATGCGGATAGAATTAAAATTGGTTATGGATACCTTGACGGATAGTATACACATAAATAAAATATATAACTTCACCAATAAAAGTATCAAATTAAACTACCCTTTAGAGAATTATTTATCCTACTTAACAACATAAACATAATCAAATGTAAATTCACATTATATATTAGTCAATGACTAGAAAACCATAGAGCATATTAAAGGATATTAATGTTTACTAGATATCCATTTTGTTGATTTATTTCAAATATCCTATAAAATATGGATATAGGTCGGATATTGCTCTTCCCATATCGTAACTCATATTGTAGATATCATGGGGATATGTTCATGATCTTAGGATGATGATACAATTGGCAATGGTGGCGAGGGTTTGTCAAAACACCGATTTTCGGCAAAGTTCAGATGTTGTCAGGTCATAGGCGGTCAGACCGGCCAAGACGACAGTTAGACCGGCCTAGCAAGTGGTTTGACTGGCCACAACTGGCAGTTAGACCGGCCTTTGGCAGTCAAAGGCCTGCGGTCAGACTAGACATGGGCAACGGTCTGACTGACCAAATCTTTCTAAGGAATTTTGTATGGGGCCAAAAATAGAGAGTGTAGGCAAGAGGGGATTCTTTTACACTTGGTCTCGTAAATTTTTGGAGATTCGAGCCAAAAGTTCTATTCATTTTAAATTTTCAGATAGGCTTCGGGTTTTCAGGGAGCAAATCTAGCGAGGTCCCTATGCTGGCGGTCAGACCGGCCATGGGTGCCGTTCTTACCGGTTTTATCATGTTCGTTGGCCGGTAAAGCGGTGATGTTCGTAGATTAGGTCATATTCATGGCTTTCAGAGCATATATGTTGCATGATGCAAGTTGTCAGACTCAGATTTCGCAAATCCAAATCCTCCGTGAAAACACTGTGCTATTCTCTGGATCAGTAGATAGCACTCACAAGCACATTGTTGAATCATTTCATACATGGTGTGAACTAAACCATTTATTAATTAACACATCAGAGTTTACACAGACTGCATCGGACCAAGTTTTACAATAAGGGCCAAACAACCCAAAAGATTACATCACGAAAGAAGCAGAAGCGACAACGGAAGCAAAAAGGGGTAGATCTCATCTCTCCACAGGTAAGCGACTAGGGTAAACCCGTGTGCGTCCGACATTAACCAAAGACGTGGAAAATATTGGATGCACGCAAGCACCGACGGAGTCAGCTGGACTGAGGCGAGACCTAGACTAAAAGAACTAAACTACTCCTCATCATCTCCTGGCCTCCAACTTCTAGATCCTCGTAGTAGTCATAATGTCCATGATTTCCTGCTTTTGAGGATTTTGGGGGAAAGAGCGAGAATGGGCACAACTTCCGTGCTCACGAGCCAACACACAAGATGTAGTAATATACATGCATGACTTAACAAGGATGGCTCGAGTTCTTTTATTTGCTAAAGCAATGTTTTCAATTATCATAATTACAAATTCCTATCACTTAGCATTTTAACCAAATTTTATTTTATTAAAGAGAGTAATTGTGCAATATTTATAACAGCAGATGTTACCTCCACCTTATGCTTATTTTTTATTGGGGCTATCCCAACCCAGGAAAATTTCAATCTCCGGGCTAGGTGAGCACGACCTGATTTTCATCCCACCCACAAAGTTTTATAAATAGAACTAACTCTAGTAAGTTCATATGTCCGCCTTTGACCGTAGGCACAGCTGTTTAAACAGTTTAGACTCTACAGAGGTTGTACACTGTACCCACAAGAGATAATCAATTCATTGCCCCACATAGTTCCTTGGTCATGTAGTTGAGAGATCATCACAGTAACTTTTCAAATTACCTTGCCTCTTCTATCATCTCACCCATATGGGCTGCCTCCACTTGCGGTGGGTCCCATAAGTTGTGCAGGATGTTTACCACCACGCACTACTACAAAACTGGCAATATAGTAGACGCCTCATCACTGTGAATTATCACAGACGGTTCTATTAAAAAATCGTTTGTGATAGGTGCGTATCACAGACGGTTCTTGTTATACTTTTGTTTTGTTAGGCGGAAATGAAAATTTGGACTTAATGGGTGGGCTGCCGAAACTCGCTTCATATTAACCGAGTCTCCACGCCTCATACCTCCATCTCCTCCTCTGCCGTCTCTCCTCCTCACACCTTGCACCCTGGCCTCCCCCGAGCTTGTCGCCCACAACCTCCTTCGCCTCGCCCCCGCCTCATCGTCACTAGCCTCCTCCGAACTATTGCCCCCGGCTTCCTCCACCTCGCCCGGCCAAGTCTGGCCGGCCTCGTCGCCGCCGACCTCCCACGACCTCACTCTCTCTACTCCCCCCTTTGCTCTGTGATGTGGATTACTGAGAGCTAGTGTTAGTGCTCTGTGGATGGATTAAGTTGATGCTACTGTGATGTGGGTGATGCTGTGGTTATTGTTGGAGGCTCTCTGTGCATGTGTTGTTCATGCTGAGTTATTTGGTTTGGGCAAAAATATAAATGGCAGATCACGCACTGTCCGGTAAAACCATCATAACTTTTCCATACGAACTCGGATTACGACGTTCTTTGGCTCGTCCATATCAGATTCATTCGCGAGGCTCAGGAGACTCTAGACAAAGTGAAAACCGAAAAATGGTCGTTTAGGGCATCAAAACAGCCTCCGAAGTTTTAGTACCCGTTTTTGGTTTTTTTTTTTGCAATAGGAAAAGCTATCACAGATGGTTCTAGATAAGAACTGTCTATGAAAAAGCTATCACAAATACTGGTTTTTATTTAATTGATGTTTAGAACCGTCTGTGATAGCTTTTTCACAAACGGTTCAAAAACTGTCTGTGATGACCTCATATCACCACAGACATATAAACTCAGACGGTTCAAAAATCGTCTGTGATGACCCTTTGTGTAGTAGTAACGACTAGAGTAGCTGGCAACTTCACCCTTCCTTGGTGTCCCATTCAAGCTGGATCGTACCCACTACTTGCACTACCTTACGCGGCCACCACTGAGATGATTTTCAGGGTCCAATAAATTTACTAAGCCAAGTTGTGTTGGAAATATTCCCTAGAGGCAATCATAGAGATGATTATATTTTATTATGTTCATAACATTGGATAATATGTTATCTTGTTCCTAGAATGATATCGTTAATATTTATTATCAAGTATGTGACTTGATTGTGAAACTCTATATTTCTGCGATGATTATTCTTAAACATTCACTGGATGGAAACATAAGAGAACACATATGAATAGACTAGCATATGTATTGGTTGATGACTATATTTCGTAAGTCATGGATATGGAGATATCAAACCAATAATATGGACACATGTTAGAGAACATGGTGTTGGATAAGACCCACCTTGAGACACTATTGAGATTGTTATGATTCTATGTGTCATTAGTTGGTCTCAAGCAATGATGATGTATAATCCTTAAACTTGAGATCAACATGGTTTCCTACATATGTAATAGCAATCTTAGGGGTTGCCAATCGCTACTCATAACTGGGTAGTTATAAAGGTAGCTTTCGGGTATGCTTTGAAATACGCAGAGGAGTATGACTGGTCGGATATGAGATTGGCCCTCCTAACATAACAGGAGAGATGTCTCTGGGCCCCTCATTGTGGTCGGATAAAGTAAGTGCATGGCCATGCCACTAGTGGTCGAAGTGTTCGACCACGTGAAGTTATCCAACACTCGATCGAGAAAGTATGAAATAATCCGTAGATGACACAACATCTCACCCGAGTTTAACCAGATATCATGAGGCAAAGGAGAATACACGAATAGGTCACTTAGTTCGATCAGTTACAGACTGGTCGTATGGAGATACGAGCTGGTCGTAGACTAGTCGAACATAATCACAGATTGGTTGTAATTTGGTCGTAAGGAGTTACGAACTGATCATAACCAAATACGAACTGGTCGTATAGAGATAGGACCTGGTCGTAAGTGATAAGGACATAGTCATAGATCATATTGCATTAAGCTTCGTCCGATATAATTTGTGTGTATTCGAGAATCGCTATGTTCTGCTATGAACCACTAACGACTCGTGGTCAGAAAGGGTTTCCGAGTCACAATCGAATATGCATAAACCTAATGGGTTACACACTTAACGGGTTAGAACAAACTAGTACGGATACGATTCGTAAAACATGCTCGGATAGGATCTGTCATGGGAACTATATAAGGAGATGCTTGAGGCTATTGGGAGATAGATGAGTTGACGTGAGTTGCTCCACCGAAACCCTAGCCACCATTTTCCTGAGAGCTCTGCTGTGCGACTTGGTGCTAGCACACCGGCGTATGGCTGTTCCTTCCCTAGACGTGTGGATACCGTAGAGGCGCTACTGCGGTTACTGTTGCACTTGAGGACGATCCACGATCTTCATAAGGAATTGCAGTAGTTGCTGGAGGAGACGATTGACTCACGAGGACACTAGTAGATCGACTACGACCACTGCATCGACATACTCGACGCTGGACGATCGACTACGACCACTACATCGACGCGATCTATGTTGGACCAGGCTGCTCCAACTCTTCTTTTGCTGCTCTGCGCGTCTAGTGGTAACGATCTATGATCATCTACTTGCTTGGCTTCCTGGTTTACATGGTAGAATTTTTGATTTTTTGCTATCGTAGCCTACCCGTACCCCCCTTCAAGTTGCACTTTGCAGACTTGTGGTTGCACATGTTTTAAAATAGGAGGTCATGACAAGATTAAGTCCTTAGGGTTATTTGGACGGTTCATTCCACATACCATCCACAAACCAACATTCCTTGGGCTGCGTTAGCACCCATCATCATACCATCCGCCCAGACGGTAACAGCAAGTTATTAGGGTTTTTGAGGAGCAAAATACATTAACTCAACCATCTCAGTCATTTACCCACAATGACTGCCCAAAGCCACTTTTATGTTTAAAAGATGATGATTAGGACATTTAATGCCCTCGTACTTAAGCAAGACTAGCATGTCGCTTAAGTACAACCTATAACTAGTAATTACCATATAGTTACTTGGGTGACATGGAATAATGGATTCAATTGTTAAAGGATGGCATAATAATTAATTAATCATCAATGGGTATTTAACTACCTTAAGATTTAACATATATTTGCTTAAGGAATTAAAGCATGCAATTTTGGTAATTTAATGGAATATAATTTGCATAAAATATAGGCTCAATATGATCAAAGCATTGACTCGCCTAGATTAAAGGTAAGAGAGTCTTGATAATCTTGAGCTTGATCAAGTTGGAGATCTCCCGCGTCTTCGAACTCTACCTGGACGAACGTACCGGAAAAAAGAACAACAAGCAAAGAGAGCAAATAAATACTAAAAAATAATAAATGAATTTCAAATTAAACAAGACCAGTGCCATTAGCAAGGTCTTGAATTTACAAATTTTTAGAAACAAATTTCATAATTTTGGGAGTTACAACGGAGGAGAGCGGAGCTTTCAAAGTTTGAAATGGAATTAAATCAGAAAATAAAAAGGACACAGAGAGAATGACCCACTGACATGTGGGACCCACTAAACAGTGCTTGGTCCATGTGCACAGTGCATGGACCAGAGGTCAAAATGCATTGTGTATGGTCCACGGGTCTACCGGTCCATACTATGCATGGGGCCCACCTATCAACTAAAGGAGTTTAGGGTTTTTAAAACCGGCTACTACTGTTTGCTTGGGCCCATACGACAGTTGTTCAAGGGGGCAAATAAACCAGTGATTAATAAAGCTATACCAATTATTAGCATCAAATTGGTAGCTAAGCAATCATTATTCCCTTAAGACCAAGACCCTGCTAAATAATGGAGCTTGCATAGCATTTGGTCCAAACTTCGATGAGGGGAAAGGCCACGCAGTAGCGTGGCTCGGCTTCGCCGTCGGCGACAGAGGGTGTGGTGGCACCGAGCAAGGTCGAGAACAGGTGGCCAAGGGGGCGGTGGCCACGAGGGCACAGTGGTGGTGGGCGCGCAGGCTGAAACAAAATCGGGTGGCGCTCGGGCCATGTCGGGCGCGTGGTGGGTGGCGTGGGAGGAGGAGGTGCACGATGGGTGCGCCAAGGTAGGGAGGCTGGTGGTGGGGTCAAGGAGGCCTAGGGGTGGCCGTGGTGGCTGGGCAGTAGCGACCAGGGGCGGAAGAGAAGGGGCGGCGGCGGCGGCGACGCGTCTCGGCGGTGGGGAAGGACAGTGGAGGTGGGGGATGAGTTCCTCGGCACCGAGGGCACGCGTTGACGGTGGTGCCGCGGTGTGGGGCTCATTGGAGAGGCTAAACGGCGGCGGGGCGACGTGGCGGCAAATAAGGGGAGCTCAGGTGCTCCCTTGGTTTTGCACACAGGAAAGAGGAGAGATGAGAGGGAAGAGCACGGGGATGAGCCAAAGGGGAGGCGGCTTAAGTAGCCGAGGGGAGGGATGGAGCAGTTGTGGGCTTGATGTGGTGCACCGTCCTGAGGGATGGCATGGGCGGGCGAGGTGCTGCCATCACGGCGGCGGCCTTGGAGGCCTGGGGCAAGTGAAATGAGGCCGGCGATAGGATAGTGTGGGAGGGTTGGCGTCATGGCAATGAAGGCAGTGACCCAGAGGGCTAGGAGTTGGTGGAGGCCGCACGGGTGTGCTAGTGACGAAGCGATAGGGCAAGGGCTCGCTGACGCGCGTGGCATGCTGTTGACAGGATAAGGCAAGGAGGGGAGGCATTGAAGTCAAGAGGGGCGGTGGGCGGTCAGGTGAAGCACGAGGGTGGCAGGTACTGGGAGTGGTGTCTTGTGGCGTGCCCGAGTGCTCTGAGCCGCACGGGAAGAAAGGGGGTAGGAGGAGGGAAGTTGGGCCAGTTGGGCGAATGGGAGGGAAGGACATGGGCTAGGTGGCCCAAGGGGAATAGGGGCTGAGCCCACTAGGATTTGAGGGGGAGATTTGAGAAGAGAATTCAAATTGAGATTTGAATTTTGAAATTGAATTAAGGTTTAAATTCGAGTCGAGGCTGAGGTTCAAGATTTTTGAAAATACTCACTAATTTGAAATTAGGTTTTGAAACCAACCGACAATCGGTAAATACTATTCGCCATCTGAAAACGGGATGTTACACAAGTTTTGACTAACATGGATCAAGTTGCGAAGAACTTGTTCCCGGAATTAATTTCTTGATCTATTGTTGTGCAGGTGGCTTGGAGGTCAATGTTGAGGATGATCGGGACTAGGCTTGGAGCACTTAGGTCGAGAATGACTGAGGATACTGGGTGAAGTCAGTGGACTCAAGCATGACACAAAATGAGCAAGGATGACCGAACGAGAAGTTTGGTATGACAGGTTGCATCAAGCGGCACAAGGTTGGTGCAAGTCCATGGTGGTTTCGGTAGGAGATGGATGGGAGAGACTTGCCGACATGAAGAGAGCCATTTATCAGGCTACACGTGGTGAAGCATGGGATTGCTACATGATGATTGGACTCGGTCTTTGAAGATGGATCGAGAAGGGGTATTTTGGTAACTTCAACAAAATAGACGATGCAAGGACAGGCGGTTTAGGTCATATGAAGATAAAGATCACGAAGAAATTGATTCGGGAAGCTCAGTTCATCATCTGCTTTGAGAAAGCGTGCGTGAGTGTAGACCCATTTATGTGTAGGCTTAATGGGTGTCTATTAGGGTTTTATCTCTTAGCGTGGCCATCACTATAAAAGGAGAATCTCCAAATGTGGAGTTATCAAGTCCTTCTAAGAGAAAAACCCTAATTTGTGATTTGAGAATTTTGGAGTAGTTGAGGCTAGGGTTTGTGAGAGATAGATTGATTGTGTGCAAAAGTGTTGAGATTTTGTCCTCCATGGTGGAGTGTCTGTAAACTAATATCTATCCCAAATCAATCCAAGCAAGATTGCTACAAGATGAGTCTCTTCTTATTTTTGCTCTCTCTTTGGTGACTTATTTTGGTAATCTTTTACTTTTCCTTTGGTTTCTTGCTATGATCTTACTTGCTATGACATATGGGAATGCATCTAGGATCATCTTGATCATTTTTCACCCACGAGCAAGTTTTAGGATCAAAGTTTGATTTTACTCGGTTCTTGTGCCCTCCTTCCCTCATCTATGAAATTCATGGGACCTTGGCCTTGATCTTCCCGATCGTCAATTGAAATGGCTTCCTAACCTTTTTGATGAGCTATGATTGAAATTTGAGGGGATTTGGATCATTGGATCAAAAGTTGAGTCGATTTGTGATTTTGAATTCGTGTTGATTTCACTGTTCGTCAGTCTTTGGAGGTCGACCGCCTCGATGAGTGGTCGACCGCAGAGCCATCGGTCGCCGACCACCCATCCTGAGAGGTCTGACCGCCCAACTCAATTTTATTTGAGTTTTTTTGGTGCTTTGGTTGTTGTGCTTCAGAGTTTCAATTGGATTCAATAAAAGACTTCCGCTGCGTTTTTCTTTGATCTTCATAGCTTTTGGACTAAGAATTGATTTGAATTCGATCAAGATGAAAAAGATGTAGTGCTCCTATTTCACCGCCTCCCTTTAGTCACCGTCTTGGTCCAACACATGTTCCAAGAGATTTTCCCGGTACATATACGGATAACATCGGATACCGGTCAGGACTAAAAAATGGAACATTGGGCAGATTTTTTTCCAATACCGCATCGGATCGGGTGGGAATTATCCGCCCCGTTTTCACCCATACAAATAGTACTTGTTTTTGTCTCAAGATTCATAAGCCTTCAGCCTACATACGTTCCCCACATAATACATGAGTTTTTGGCCTAAATGACATTGTTCTGGCTGGTATTTGCAAATGTGGTGTCTCTTGTGCCGTATTGCCAAAAATAGCAGCACAGCCGTGTCATTAGGCGACATGTGTGCATTTTCGTGCTTCCCGCACTCGGCCACACGCCCATAGCCCAAACAAGGGGTGTGTCGACACGTGTGGCCTTCGGATGCCCAATGCCCGGACAGTGCCGCCTCTACATGCCCACTGCCTAGACCACATGCGTGTCACCCGGACAAGCCGCGTCCGCACAAGTGTCGCCCTAACAAGCCTCCTCCACACGCCCAACGCTCGGACTAGCCATGTGTCACTCGGCCGGCTGGCTCTGCCGGTCTCTCCTCGCCCGAACTTCGCTCGGACGCGCCACGCCGGTCCTCCCTACCCCGGACAGCTTCACCGCCTCCGTTTTATTCCCCATCACCGTCCATCACTTTCACGGTTTATTCCCTGTCACCATCCATGTCTCTACATGCAAGCCTCGCACGCGAGAGGGAATCCGATTCCTCTTGTGATGGCTATAAATTCCGAGGCGGTGGTGAGAAGGTTCGCAAACTCTCACCCTCGCTTGTTCGCAAACTATAACAGCCTCAATTTAAATAAAAAGTATTTATATGCATTTCATGAGCATACATGGCGTTTTAGATCATTTGCGCAATTGGTTGCATTTGAAAATTTCAAATTCAAGTCAAACTTAAAACTTGAAAAGAAACTCCAGATGAAAAACTAAAGCTAATGCTTGTAAACAACTCGGGTAATTAATTTAATAAAATACTAGATTAATTATCATGAATTAATATAATTTTTCTCAAATTTTTAGAAATCAGTTTGACCTTAAGAAAAATCTTAACTTCTTATTTAAACCTATTTGGTTAAGAATTTAAATTAGGTATATCATGAACAGTTAGTTTTCAAAATTTATATGGGATCTATATCATCCGAGTAGCTTCTCTGAAAAGTTTCATATTTTTATAAATTTATTTGCTATTTTAAACTCCCTAGTCAAACTGAATCATTTGTTTTAGTCTCGTTCAACCTTTTAGACTCAGTCCGAACCACACGGCACTGTAGCGACTCAAACTCGCGCGACATGGTTGGACCCAACCGTGTGCTGTTCGGACCGACCATGGGGATCGCACGACCGACCCGAGCTATGATCAATTGGCTCAGCCCAACCCTTCGAAAGGCGCGCAGGCCGTCCAATTTGAAATGGACAGTCCAGATCAATTGGGCCATTCGGACCATCTGAACGCTCCATGCGATCTGGACCATCAATTTTCAATCGGACCACGCCACTTTCATTCATATTGAAATCAAAACGCGCATCGCCTCTGGACCGTTCAATTTCAATCGGACCGTCTGCATGGATTGGGCCGTTCGTACCGTCCGAACGACCCAGCAATCTGGACCGTCCATTTTCAATCGGACAACACCATTTTCATTTGTTTGAAAACTAACCACGCTTTTCCTCGAGACCATTAGATCTTAATCGAACCGTCCATATGAGTTAGGCCATTCGGACTTTCCGAACTCGCCACACATTTAGGCAGTCCAACACGGATCGCACGCACCGTATCGCCGTTTTCGCTGGACCTTCCGATGCTGATTGCATGGTTCACATTGTTTGAGCCATTCAGACTGTCCGAACAGCCCACTCGATCAGGACCGTTGAATTATGATCTGACCATCCGCATCGTTCGGACCAAACCACATTATTTCGCCGCTGAGACTGATGACTCTGGCCCACAAGTCAGTCTCTCTTCTTCGTCTTCTCCACTCCAGCTCAAGCTCCGACCGTATCACGCATGAGGTGGTGTCACGCCCGTGCATTTAGGTGCATCCAGCGCCACATGGCTTCACCATTGTTGACGTTGCTTAACCTGGTGCTGCCACGAGTCCATTCTGTGTCAAGTGTAGTTGGGGAAGACCATCAAAACCACCGTGCCATTCTTTCGACCAAATCAGGGTGGCCATTGTTCTTCCTCCTCACCGAAGCATATCCTCTCATTCCTGTACCATTCTTTTTGTTTTACCATGCCTTAGCCATGGTGCTAATATGAATTTTTGGTTTTGGCCATAGCTTCCGGACCACGAGGTTGCCTTTTGTCGATCCAGAGCGCGCCCTAAACTCCATTCCCGTGCCATCTTCGTGCTTGGTGAGATATCTCCAATCTTTTGCGCGTCATATCATGTTCTAGGGTATGCTTAGTAAAACCCCTCAATCAACTTGTCTTTTGATTCATAGGGTTATTAGGAATTTGGATTTTCTATATTTTCGGTCAACTTCTATTCTTTCGTTCTCCTTTCCAATCTGGTAAGCCATTGCTCAATCCCTTCTATTCAGAGCTTAAGCGAGCTATAATTAAGCCATTCCAACCATTCGCCCTATTTGATTTTGCCTAGGTTGTTCTCTCCACGTGGAGCTCCCTTTTTCCGCTTTCCGGTCATCGTCGTCGGCGAGCCACCGTGACACTTCGGCTATCTTGGCATCGAGTTGTCTTTTGTGCAATCACCATAGTTGCGCTGTCGCTTCTCCACGACGCGCCACTGCTAGGGTTCGCCGCCGGCCAAATTCTGACCACCGCTAGAACCGTGAGGCTAATGTGAATCCCTTTTGGGTCTTGATTCGCACCGCTGTGGACCACAGCTCCGACAAGACACCGAGCAAGTTCATGAGAGCTAGCGCTTTGTTGTCGGAATTCCGACTAGAGCTTTAGCTCATTATTTAACCATAAATCCCTGTCGGTTAGTGCTAATGAATGTTTAATCGGGTTTACTTCTTTAGTAAAAATAGTTTAAAATTCTAAAATTCATAAGTAATTAGTTATAACTCCAAAACAAGTGAAATAAATTTTGTTAGTTATAATTCTTACTGTACTTTAACTGAATAACCTCTCACATGTCTCTGTTACTTAGAAATTTGTTAATTAAATCACTTGCACATTAAGAACATTAACCTTGTATAATTCATAGAAAATTCAATTGAACTCCATCTGAACCAAAATTTACACTTAAATTCACTGAGGAAATAGAACCTTAGTACTGCGAACTTATCATGCATGTTTCAGCATTTTGGTATTTGCATATTTTTCTCGGTGTTCATTTGCTATCACTCTTTTTAGATTCTGAGTTACCCGACGCGAGTGATTTTATTTCTGAGCAACCAGAGATTGAACAAGTGGATTATAATCAAGGCAAGCATCCTCTTGCATCATTTTGATCCCAATTTTGGTAATTTAGTATTTTGAAATGCAATGATAACTACATGCATGCTAATTTTGGTAAATCAATAATTTGTGAGTCTAACTAGTTATATCCTAATCATTGTGGCTTATCTTTAATCATCTCATATACTTAAACCTTAAGATAGTGATGAGGACATTCCGATTGGACTAATTACACGAGCAAGGGCTAAATTAATTAATCAGCAGGTGAACTCGCTCTTAAATAATTTTAATCTTGATTCTAATGAGAATATGTTACTACCTAATAGTTCTATGTTGTGTGTGTGCCGTTTTGCATATATAGAACCATGGGAGGCCGAGAACAACCGAGAAGAAAGTATTGTGCAAGATCTTTCCTTGCTGCTGTAGGAAGGAAAGCATGGAGAGCTACTACCATATGAAGGAGGGGGAGAAAAGAAGAAATTACGTGTGGCAGGAGGGACGTGGTTCTACTTCAAAGATGGAATGCATCACGAGTCAACCACCAAAGCAAAGAATACATACATGCACGTCATGGGTGTCGCAACATACATGCATGTGCATGCAACCACCAAGGCAATCATCCATGTACCATGGAATACAACATACATGCTGTGCATGCACAAAAAAAGGAGATCATGCAACCAAAGGTAATGCATGTGTGCTGCATGAAGGAAATAAGCAATTGGCTGTTTGCAACTGACTACAGAGGAGGAGCATTTATCTTGGTGGCTTCGGTTCGGTCATGTCCACACCTGCAAGCCCATGAGACCTTTCGGTCAACTACAAAGGGGAGCATTGATCTTGGTGGCTTCGGTCATGTCGCATGCCCATGAGTTTCGGCCGTGTCCTGTGGCCAAGTCATTTTGTTTAAAAGGTTGAGTCCGAACATGTCCATACATGCAATTTCGGTCATGAGTTTTGTTGGTAGTGTTTTGAGTCCGAACCAAGTTCGATTTGGTCCATTTAGCCAAACCAAGTTAGAAACGGCCATACGCCCATCTGTGCGCACGTACAGGATGGGCGTCCCATAAAGCCGCAGCCCCCTCCATCTTGTAACGGAACGGATATTTTCAGATTTTCAATATACTCTTAATTCTAGGGTTTGAGCAATATTGCCTTCACTAGAATAGGGAGTTCCAATCTGTTGTGTCGTTTCGTCGTTCTTGTGAATCCTTGTGTTTTGCAGAGCAGCGACACGTCTACTTGGTGTGATCGGGTAGAGCGGGATCACGGCGTGTGGTTGGGCTTAATTCTTTTGTCGCAGGTTGCTGTTTTGGCCGATGGTTAGCGCCATCGATTAAATCGGGTTGCACGGATCCAAAATTATCATCGATCCTACGTCGTGAAGATCGGGCATTCCCCCATCAAATAGAAATCATATGCTAGATTATATAGTCTTCATGTGAATGCTTAACCAAGCAATTAGTAAACAGTAGTTTGGTTGATAAGATTAACTTGTCAATCATGGGAAACACTAAATCTATGTTAATTTTGTTGCTTTGATTAGATTCTTGAAACTAAAGTTTATGTCTAAAGTTGTCATTAAAACATGGTTTAGATCTGGACAAGTGGTTGTTAGTGAGGGTGCCTTCATGCACGAGATTGGGTATTATGGTAGTCTTGTCCAGATCATTAAGGACTGAACTTTGGGCTCTCAATTCATGTACTATACGTACTTCCACACGCGGTGTATGGGCGTCGCTTGGTTAAGTAGGAGGAAGGTTTTATTGAGTTGGAAAACTGGTGGAGTGAGGACATATGTGTTTGATCATATGTTCATAGGGATCCGATTGCAATTTAATTTGTGTGAGTGAGCACAGTTTTAGATTTTAGTTCATTGAGTCGGCATTCCCAACACAACTTGCATGCCCCGATTAGCAGGCTCTATCAGTAGCTTGTACTAAGCGAGATCTTGTCTCACAAGGATGATTCAACTCAATAAGATCAACTTGTTGAAAAATACCGAGTCTTGGTTTACCCGGCTGGCATACCTAAGGAAGTGTGTCATTATCTGGAGGCTTACAGGCTGATCAAGTCGTGTGGGTAAAGATGTACACCCCTGCAGGGTTAAAACTATTCAAATAGTCATGTCCACGGTTAAGGACGACACTTGTTTTGATTGACATCATCGTTAGTATCTAAAATAAAATTTACTTGGGCAAATTCTGGTTGTTGGCATGAATGGATATTCATGCGGTTTGGATTGTCAAAGTGGACAGCCACATGGATATGTTTGGCATTATGATTATTACTTTCTTACATGTTGTCTTTTGGTCCAAACATTGTTTACAAAATGGCCTTTACAAATTAAAAAGTGTAGGAGTAAAACTTGTTGCTTTATGCAAAACTAATGCCAATATAGCCTTTCCTTTGGACAGCCTTTAACATGTATAATCTCTAATCCTTTGGATAGTTTCTATTAAACACTTTGTTTTATTAGTTTGTGTAAGTCTTGTGAGTACCTTCTGTACTTAGTTGGATTAACCACTTGTTGCAGACGAGGACGATTATGCTTATGACCCATCCATTAGCGCCGATTATGGCGATGCTAATGAATGATGTCATTCCTTTCTCCAGTCAGTTGCCTTTGGGTGATGGGCACACTTAGTTGGAACTTTTAGTGTTTATAGTTGTTTTCCGCTGCAAGTTTTTGTTTTCTCATATTGTCAGTCACTTATGTAAAATTATGTACTTCATCTTAACCGTGTAAGATCTTTTTAAATAATGTATGACTTGTGTATGACTGTGTGCAATGTTGTTCAGGATATGTGCACATTAGTCTTTGATCTTGGGAACTAATGAGAGACACATATCCGGAAACTTGAAATTGGATTTGTTCCTTATTAAAAATTATGCCTCTAGTATAATCTTTTAATTTGCAAATGAATCCAATCTCAGGGGTCCCGACACAAACTCTCATCCTCGCTCGCTCGCTTTCTCATCCTCGCTTGTCCAGTCGATTTCGTTTTTGCAGATAATTAAGCATTGTTTACACCATCATTAATTAACATATTAGTAGGTCATTTTTTTTTTCATAGGTGTTTTCTTTTTTAATTGTGTACTTAGTTAATTAGGCATTGTTAAATGTTTATAATTAATTAGTTTTAGTTAAATTAATCTTACATAATTAATTAGTTGTAATTATTTAGGCATAGTTAATTAGTTACAAATTAATTAGTCATAATTAGTTAGTGTTAGTTAGTTAATTGGTCGTAAATAATTAGTTGGAATTAATTAGTTATCGTTCATGAAGTCTTAAATATTTAGTCATTATTAATTAATTAAGTAATTAATTTAGTGCCCTTATTAATTTGTAATGAATTTAGTGGCCTTATTAAGTTGTAATTAATTTTTGTAACTAACTGTGGTAATAAATTAGTCGTAATTATTTTAGTGCTATTTAATTCATCATAATTAATTTAGTCCGAATAATGTAGTTGTCATTATTAAGTCGTAATTATTTATTTGTAATTCATTTGTGGTAAATAATTAGTCCTAATTAATTTAGTTTTATTGAATCACTCAGTATCAATTTAGTCACAACTAATGTAGTTGTACTTAATTAGTCGTAATTAATTTGTTTATAGTTAACTAGTGTATATTCAATTGTTTACGGTATTTATTTGTAATTTTTAATATCTAGTAATTCATCGTCATTATCAATCTAATCACCAATAATCTGTCTCTTTCATCTCTTGCAAGCCATGCCTCTACCAGAGTTCATGGAACCTTTCTATGACGAGAATCACTAGTGCAAGTCGCGGATCAATGGGGACGTGGATGACCCTCCACCCCTCGTGCTTCGGTTCGAGAGGGATTATTCGCAGCTCGACGCTCGCTACGTCCCAATCCTTTGGGACACAGGCTTGTTGCCCTTTGCGAGGCTGCTCTCAGTCAAACGATACTTCATTCTGGATGGCAATCTGATGTGAGCACTTGTCAACTGGTGGAGACCTGAGATGCATACCTACCACTTTCTGTGGGGTGAGATGATGGTCACTCCAAGACGTCTCATTCTTGACCGGTCTCCTGATCAGGGGTGAACCACTTGTTCCAGGCCGTCCGTCGGCGGACTAAAAGGCCCATTTAGGGCATCGGATCGGCATACCTGTCCCGTACAGTGCCCATGGTGTCCCTCGGATTTAGCTAAGGAATTTCAGTCAATGCCCAGAAGATGCACCTAGTGAGGTTGTTAGGACGCACCTTGTCGCTTACCTTCTTCATCTCTTTGGTTTGGTCCTATTTTCCACCGCACAGGACGATTGGATGTACTCGGCTTGCGCATCGCAGAGTCTTTGGCTATCACGGAGCTAGAGGCGATGCCTCGATCTGATGGGGATCGGCCGTACTTTGTGCCACATCTGAGGTTGTGTGGCCTTCACGCGTGCGACACGGTGTGAAACCGAGCATTGGTGTATGCTACATGCTCCTGCGGTTATAGAGTTGAGAGCACTTGCCTGTTGGGCGGTCCTCCTTTGAGAAAGTAGTGCACCCGTACCCTAAGTTGCACGACTCGATAGACGAGCCCACTATGGGCTACCGTTGGACTGCTACCCAGTTACGCTGGGCCAAGGACAGACCGACAAGGTGCTACTTGTTGTTCCACAACAAGTTCGAGTCGTTGCACGACAACGACATCATATGGGCTCCATGGAGCCCAGATTTCTTGAACATAGTAGCGCCACAGGTTGTTTGTACAATACATGTAGGACATCGGATTATGGGCGACGACCTTTCACCTAGTGTTTACCCATATGGTGGAGCCTTATGCACCGCAGCGCGTAATGTGATAGTTCGATTTGTACCAGCTTGTGCCCCCTCCCGATGGCAGGATCCTGCAGCGAGCCGTCCACCTGTGAGCCTAACTCTATCCGAGTAATGTTCACACTTTATACCTACATCCGCTGTTCCAACATCAATCCTTCTTGAATGCAGACAATCGAGGATGGGCCAACATGCTAAGGACTAGCAAGTAGTCCAGCATGAGTGGATTACGGCTTGGACGGAGACAGCACACATCAAGATCCTATAGGAGTAGCGACCGTACGATGTACAGATATATCGTTAGTACATCGAGTGGTACGTACCACGGTCACACACTAGACTCACCTGTCCTCCACCAGAGCATCCAGAGCAGGTGACGCACTAGGTGAGGCTGTGTCACTTGTTCCATCGACACAGCGCTTCGCGGCGAGATGGCACTGTAAAATACCTATAACCTTTGCTTTTTTCATTGATGATATTTATACTGTTTGTTACTGAACCAGTGTTGTCTGTCACTTCATTTCAAGCAGCTACAGCACATCGCAAGCACATCGGAGGCCACCATCCACAACCTAGAGCACACTGTACCAGGGCTTCTGAGCACTTTGAAGTACATCTCCATGAACTCGAAGAATGTAATAAAGAATAGGAGCTGCGGTCGTTCAAGAAATGACATCCTACACGCTGCGCATTGACTGGGCTGACCGTGCTCAACTACTAGGTCGGCACAGCCTAGTCAGATCGATAGGCATCGTAGTGCTCCCTATCGGTCATCAGCGCTCTAGATCAGCAAGGAGGTAAGTTATGTACAAATTTATATTCTGTTTTTTTATTACGCCTTAGGTTGTGCTAACATCATGTCATTCTCCAGCTGCACCAATACTCAAACTAGCGCTCCCCCTCGATCACATGCACGAAAAACTGTCTGTGAAGAGGTAATATCACAGACGGTTCATATTAAAAACCGTCTGTGATACTTCACAGACGGTTCTGAATATGAACCGTCTGTGATAATTGTACTTCACAGATGGTTTTTTAATTATAACTGTATGTGATAATATCGCTTCAGCTCAGTGCGTTTCTTCGTCACCGTCGTTGCCAATGCATCTCTTTGTTGCATCATTGCCGCTTCGACTCTCCGATGCGTCTCTTTGTCTTATGCGTTGAATTTATTCCTTGTTTTATAAAAAGGATCATCCGCCATCGAAGATGATCATCCCCACATATAACTCTATACATCTAATTAAGCAGAAATATGGCTCCCTCTCTCCCTATTTTCTTGTCGTCGGCATTGATTGCCTACCTGGCCATACTGTACGAGTGCCTCTATCTGAGGATTTGTCGGAGCAGGTGACGGCCACCTTCCGCCATCATGACATCCTCCTCTGCCGCGTCTTCCAGGTGATCTCCCACTTCCGGCGAGTTTACCGCATCATCGACGTTGTCCTCCACCACGACA
>CM070554.1:52147008-52169508 GCA_036346405.1 Phyllostachys edulis | reverse complement strand
ATAAAGGTAGCTTTCGGGCATGCTATGAAACATGCGGAGGAATGTGACTGGTCGGATATGGGATTTGCCCATCCTAACATAACAGGAGAGATGTCTCTGGGCCCCTCGTTGTGGTCAGATAAAGAAAGTGCATGCCCATGCCTCTAGTGGTCGAGGTGTTCGACCACGTGAAGTTATCCGACACTCGATCGAGAAAGTATTGAACAGTCTATGGATGACACAACATCTCACCTGGAGTTCAACTAGACATCGTGAGGCAAAGGGAGAATACTTGAGTAGGTCGCTTAGTTCGATCAGTTACAAACTGGTCGTATGGAGATACTAGCTAGTTGTAGACGGGTCAAATGTAGTCATAGAGTGGTCGAAACCTGGTCGTAAGGAGTTACAAACTGGTTGTGACCAAATACAAACTGGTAGTATAGAGATAGGACCTGATCATAGATAAAATTGCATTAAGGTTTGTCCGATATAATTTGTGTGTATACTGGAATCGTTATGTCCTGCTAGGAACCGCTAATGACTCGTGGTCGGAAAGGGTTTCTGAGTCACAACCGATTATGTATGAACTTAGCGGGTCACACACTTAACGGTTTGGAACAAACCAGTACGGATATGATTCGTCAAATGTGTTCGGATAGGATCCGTCACGAGCACTTTATAAGGAGATGCATGAGGCTGTTGGGACGGTAGTGAACATAACAAACGAGACGCACGCAAATCGTGAATTGAGTTGTTCCACCGAAACCCTAGCCGCCATCTTCCTGAGAGCTCTGCCAAGCGACTTGGTGCTATGCCTTGTGCCGCAGTTGTTCCTTCCTGGGCGTGTGGATACCGTAGAGATACTCTGCGGTTGCTATTGTGCTTGAGGGCGATCCGCGACCTTCATAAGGAAGCGCAAAGGTATTTGGAGGAGGCGATTGACCCGAGCACCGCCGCGGCGTGCTCAATTTGGACGATCGACTCGACCCTTGCATCGATGTGCTCTCGTTGGACGGTTGCTCCAACTCTTCTTCCTGCTGCTCTGCTGGCGTCTGGTGGTAACGATCGTGATCATCTACTTGCTTGGCTTCTGGTTTACGTGGTAGAAAATTTTGATTTGTTGCTATAAGTAGCCTACCGTACCTTATGACGATGGTATCGAGCTATCTGTGTAGTTTTTGATCTAGATCGATTAGTATATAGTTGATATGTGGTAGTAGTAGATTGGATGTATTCTTGGTCGAGATGCAGTAACCTAGATCGGTTCATAGAGATGGAGCGATTTAGACCTGGTCGATAAGATTGATCGGTTTTTCGGTGGTAGTAGATGGGTCTCACGAGGTATGAGCTATAAGGACGGATGATGTATTGTGCTTGTTCACGACCATCGCATATCACTCCTACCGTCGAATTCTCGCCATCGGAGTATCTTGCATGATGTGTGTGGTCGTATCAAGGCAATGACCGCCGTGCTAGGTATTCGTACCGCGCGCTATAGGTAGTGTGTGTTCATGTCGCCTGATAGAATTGGATTCTATGCATAACTTATTTTTACAGGGATTGATATGAATAGTATGACCCATAATGTATGAGATGCATGTTTGAGACACAAGCAAGAACTGAGAGATATGAGATCTCAAAGAAATTGTTTGGGAGTAAGCTAGCTGAGGGAAGTTCGGTGATCCCTCATGTGATCAAAATGGTTGGTTTCCCTCATTGTGGTCAGATAAAGTAAGTGCATGGCCATGCCACTAGTGGTCGAAATGTTCGACCATGTGAAGTTATCCGACACTCGATCGAGAAAGTATTGAATAGTCCATGGATGACACAACATCTCACCTGGAGTTCAACCAGACATCGTGAGGCAAAGAGAGAATACACAAGTAGGTCACTTAGTCCGTCGGTTCTGGAGCAGGTCATTATGGAATCTGGTGGTAAAGACTGTCGAACATAATCACAGAGTGGTCATAACCTAGTCGTAAGGAGTTACAAACTAGTCATATAGAGATAGGACATGGTCGTAAGTGATGAGGACCTAGTTGTAGATCATATTGCATTAAGGTTCGTCCGATATAATTTGTGTGTATTCGGGAATCGTTATGTCTTGCTAGGAACCGCTAACGACTCATGGTCGGAAAGGGTTTCCGAGTCACAACCAATTACACATGAACTTACAGGGTCACGCACTTAATGGGCTGGAACAAAACATGTTCAGATAGGATCCGTCATGAGTACTATATAAGGAGATGCTTGAGGCTATTGGATGGGGGGAGGGGGGTGAATGTGACAGACGAAACACATGAAACTCGTGAGTTGAGTTGATCCACCGAAACCCTAGCCACCATCTTCCTGAGAGCTCTACCGTGCGACTTGGTGCTAGCACACTGGCATACGGTTGTTCCTTCTCTGGGCGTGTGGATACCGTAGAGGCGCTACTGCGGTTGCTGTTGCGCTTGAGGACGATCTGCGATCTTCATGAGGGACTGCAAAGGTCACTGGAGGAGACGATCGACTCACGAAGACACTGGACGATCGACTACAACCACTACCTCGACGCTCTATACGTTGGATTAGGCTGCTCCAACTCTTCTTCCACTGCTCTACGTGTCTGGTGGTAATGATCTGTGATCATCAACTTGTTTGGTTTCCTGGTTTACGGGGTAGAAATTTTTATTTTGTTGCTATCGTAGCCTACCCATAACCCAACAACCGGCGCATCCTTCATAGAAAAATCTGGGTTGGGTTTAGCCCTCTTCGCAAGCCACTTGCGCTTCTGCAATATCTTTGTGAAAAATTTCAATGACGAGTCTAACATATTCTAGGCCTACGTAATGTTTTGCTGTTGCGCACTAAACAAGGGCGAGTTAGTTCAGAACAAATATAGTATGGACATATGTACGGTTAACAAACAATAACGTAAAGACATGCACAAAATGAGCGGACTACCCATTTACATGACATGACACTCCCCGTACAGGCAGCCAATACAACAAATTACAACACTGAATAACGACATTGGCTGTTATCCATGTCGTTGGGGCAATCCTTCATGGAGTGCCCAAGGGTCTTGCAAATCCTGCACTTCATCGTGCGGTTCAAGCCCTCACGTTGGATGTTATCCATGTCATTCCAGATGTGCTGGGCCTGCCACTGTTCCTTCCCAGTTGACTTCAAGGCTTTGTTCGGGCCCATTGCACCATGTCCGGCCAAAGATCCCTATAGTTCATGTCTACGACATACGAGTAAAACTCTGCACTCCATGTACCGAAAAGATGTTGCTTGTTGTACTACTAAGAGATATAAGGTGTAGACATCTACCTCAGTTGCGCACATACCTTGTACACATGCGAGCATGGCTTGTGTAGGAGCTTCGACTTGTTACAGGTGCATGTACATCACCCAGAATGCATGCATGTTTCCTTTCCCCCTGGCATGACTATTGACATATTTTTTCCTCGGCTGATCTCGTACTTTCTCCTGAGGCCATCGATGGCCATCGATCACCCGTATGTCGTGCATTTGGGCCTTCTCATCTTCTGGTCCATATACATCTGCATGTTCTCGGACCACTGCTTCCCTTCTTCCAGCTGTCGCCTCGCTGTGGTGGCTCTATTGATGAAGAAACCAATGGTGCAAGTCCATGTCTCCTCGACGATCGCGGTGATAGGGAGGCACCGCACACCTTTCAGCACACTATTGTACACCTCAGACATGTTGGTCGTCAAAATTCCGTACCTCGCGTTGTCTGTGTCATAGAGTAGGGACCATTTCTCTAACTTAGGAGCGTGGAGATTAATCCACTGCATGAAACTTATGATGCTCCTGGATTACTTGCTCGCGGCCTCCTATCCTTCCATGCATCCATGTTGTGACCCAAAATATGCAATTTTGGACCCTCTGTGTATAATGCACTAGTCCAGGATCACGCTAATGCACACAGTGTCAACACAGGTGAATATCGATCCACACAAATGATTAATAACATAAACGGGTAATTTGATAACAAATAGTTGTTTTGACCTTATGGTCGAGTTTACAATTATTAAGCCACGCAGGGCTAACAAAGAAATAAAATAGCAGCGAAACAAAGAAACTTCAGCGGAATCCCATCAATTCACCACAAGCAACTAACTAGGATCAAGACCGTACGATCAAGCACCTTCGATGAACTCCTCCTCAAAAGCAGGTGATGACTCCTCCTCTTCTGTTGCATGTTTTACAACAAGCATGAGTACCAACCGTACTACTTAAGTCATATCCGCAATGCAATTATACATGATGGCTTATTCCAAAGGAATGGTTTCTGTGGCTCTTTTGCAGAGATACGGCATTTGCAATTTAAATACAAGTAATAGATTGAAAGTATAATTCAAAACAAATAGACAATAATAATTTGATAGTTTTATTTCACAAAGACACATAGCCTAAACAAGTTATTCACATAGCCATATGACTTAAGTCACACACTCCTTCCCAAGGTTTTCATGAAAATCTACCCTCGTGTGAAATCCCGAGCATGTCCATGACGCATGAATGCCGTATTGAATAGATTTGTTTAACACTCTGCGAGAGGTTGTACACTTTACCCACAAGATACAACTAGTGTAGCTAGCACTAGCATAATAAAATAGTTCGAAACTTCATCTCGACATTGACACTCGGTATGCTTAGCATACAGGCCTTTACCGTTGGGCGGGGACACGGCGAATCACCCGTGATCGACTACTTGGTAGTACACCTCCACCCAATCAAACCACGGCTAACCTACAACTGAGTAATCAATGTCAAGACTCCATAACTTACTAAGTTAGGCATGTCCCATACCGGGCATGTGGTTGTACGAAAGGCTCAGTTCAATAGCGCACAAAGTTAAGTCATTAATTGACCGGGGCAAGACTTCCAAATTCCAACCTATCATTACCGCCAACACAGATCCACCATAAAAGTATACCAGACCACTTGCCCCCATCCAAAACCTTTTCCCACCATGTTGGTTAAGTGCAACATATGCCATCAACGAGTAATAGCACATAGTACACATAGTTTTTATCACATAATTCCATAGTCACTTAGTCAAGTTTATATTTGCAACTTGCATGAGATGATGACTCATAGCATGGCTAAGCAATCTAATCGGATCTAACCATCCCACGTTGGTAATACAATAGCACCAACTAAATAAACCAAACTAGGGTGACAAAAGATTATGCATACAATTAGACAAGGAGGTCATAACAAATTGGATATTAACTAATCCCAAAAACATTGAAATAAATAATTAAAGTAAATGCAATAATTTGAATCAAAATATTTTAGAAAACTGGGTTCAACATGATCAAAGGTATAACTTGCCTTGGAATAGGTCTAAAATCTTGATCTTGCTCTTGAGGTGCTCCTTCTTCTTCAAATCTTCGAAATATCGATGTTTACTACAAACAAAAGCAAATAAACAAAATAAATAAATAACAAGGCAAAACAACTCCAAAACATTAAATAAAAATCTCAGATAAATAGATCTCGAATTTAGATGAATTTAGAAATTTATTGGGCTCAAGCGTGGTTTGGATGCAAAAGATATGAGCTTGGGAAGTTTGAATTAGAAGAAAAACCTAAAATAGGATTTTGGAATTAACCGAATTATTTCTCTGAAGGAAAATCGGATTCTTTAGCAACAATGACGTCGGTAGCTCGGAATAAAGAATTAAAGAAATCTTGACATGTGGGACCCACATGTCGACCTCACAACTCATGGTGGTGGGTTCACCGAACCTACTAGATCTGGATCTCGGCTTGGGTGTGCCTGCGCACACACATGGCGATGACTTTGCATGCGTGGGCGACAGCTGGCGCCACATAGGACCAAAAGGTGAGTGGCTGTTTATGAGGATGCCATGTCAACTTGCGGCGGCGATGGCTCGGACTTGGCCAAGCAGCGTGACAGCGGCTACTCGGTAATGAATGGTACCGGCGTGTAGCTCGCTATTCGAACTGTTGAGAAGTAACTCCGGTGGTTGAGGGCAGCCGGTGGTGGCGGCGAGGTTGAAGTGGAGAAAGCGTCGGATGTTGTGGGCGGCTTCTCTGCAGTGAGTACTAGCGGCGGCGAAGGTCTGGATGTAGCCCACGATCTTGATCACGATAAGCGCAGAACCACGGCGACTAAGCGGCGTCGATGGCGGTATAATCGAAAAAAGACCGATGGCGAAAAACCTAAAGCTCAAATTAGCGGCTGACAGCTCTCGGGTGGAATTGAGCTAGGGTTTGAGATGCGGAGGGCAGAGCGAACCTCGGGGTGCTATTTATAGGTAGGGGTGTTCGTTCGGTTTTTTCGGTTTGTTCGGTTCGGTATATACGGTTTTGTTATTTGATAAATCGGTGTTTTTAAAAATACGGTTCGGTTTGATAAATCCCAATTTGTTTGATGCGGTATCGGTAAATACCATATTTACCAAAGTTGGCCTTAATTACAAGCGACAGCTTGAATTGCGACGACAAAGCGGTGAGTTGGGCAACTTATTGAGATATTTCTTGGTCAATACTACGATCGACCAATCGGCAACTATAATCTTCTCTCATAAGTATTTACGGTTATATGTAAGAGTGGAAAAAAATACTTAGAAATTGATGCATGCATGACCGAGCCACATTGTCCAAGTTGAATCATGAATTCAGAATGTGAAATAAATTCATGTTATCTGAGATGGCGAGGCTCATTTGGCAGCTTCTTTGCCTTTCTTGATCTTTGCGATCTTTGCTATTTCTTTGTCTTTGCCTTCTTCTTGGCTTTCTTTACCACTGGGTTATTTGCACATGCACAGCCTGACCTGTTGCCGCCCGACTGCCTCACGAATGGGCGCGTCGAGAACGCATGGGCGCATCGGTGCATGCTGCCTACGCATGAGCGGCGGTGAGCCGGCGCTAAGCGACGGCGTAAACTAGCGATTCGACTCTGCGCGCGTGGGAAAAAAATCAGCGATCGGTTTTTCGGTTTTTCGGTTTCGGCGGTTTTTACGAAAAACCGAAATCTAAAAACCTAAATTTCAAAAACCGTGCGAAAATCGGCGGTCAAACCGAGTTGACGGTTGGGTTCGATGTATTCGATCTTGATTTGTTTGGTTGGTTTTAAAATGAACAGCCCTATTTATCTGGTAGGCGACTCGGACAAGGAATCCCCAAATCGGGATTGAAGCGGACTTAGGGTTCCTAGAGATATAGACCGAATTGAGATACAATTTGTATTCCAAAAGATGCGGAAGAGATAAAGATCAAGTTTGGAAAAGAAATATAGAAGGTTTTAGTTGGAGATTGGATTTTGTCGAATGGAGCTTGAGAGATTAACAATGGCGGCTCCATTTGGACTCTGCGAAGAAGATAAGCAAAGTCGAAGCGGCGATGGCGATGGTGGGACCCACGGCTGGCAGCGAAACAAAAATTGGGCCCACTAGTCGGCAAAAAGAAATGAGCAGCGTTCGGACTAAGCGGAGCTCACTATCGGTTTTGATCGTGCGGCTCTAGCAGGTGTGATGTTCGGACCTCCGAATAGCACAACAAGATCGACCATTAAATCTTGATCGAGCGGTCCGTCGATTGTAGCGTTCGAATGTCGAGCGACCCATTTGATCTTGGCCGTTCAAAAGCGATCGGACATTTGAGGCTTAATCTTTCGTCTTGAAGAGAGAGGAAAGGAGGTGACGGTGAGGGACCACTTGTCGGCGGAGCGGCAGCGTGTCTTGAGAGAGTTGGGCCAAACAAAGGTGATGGGCCGGATCGAAGGAAGATTCGGCCCAGGAGATTATCTGAGATTATAAATAGATTTTTCTAATTTGTAAAATAGTAGAAAATGCAAATGGCAATAGAAAATAGCAAATGAACTTGGAAAAATTCTAAAAAAATCTAGAAAATATGTCCAAGCACATAGAACCCAAATAAAATAGTTTTGACCCTTGTTGATGTTGACTTTAATCATATTAAATTATTTTGATGTACAAAGTCCATATTAAGCTTTTGAATTAAAATCAAATAAAAGCAAATGGTGAATTTTATCCTACTAACTATTCAAATGATTTTTTTAAAGCTCAAAAAATTGGGATGTCACAATCCAGAGGAGAGTCCCTTGTATGCCTTGTAGTCCGATGTTCGAAGTCTGTCCAGATGGACTCAAACTTCTGCCTCTGATTCTGCATGCACAACGCCTTTAATATATTCATTAGTTCCTAGCTGCGGAACCGCGTGAAGAAGTTTTATGCAAGATTCCTCATGCACCACCGGGTTTCTATGTTGTTCCACTAGTGAGGGCGTTCCATCCTATTCTTCATGGTGTTTAGAGCTGACAATAACGTAGCATTTTGGTCCGTGCTAAGGCATACGTTGGCCCAGTCTCCTACAACCACCCACTTCACATTCTCTGCGATGGAAAAAGCAACCGGGAGAAGCTGGTCATTCGCGTCGGCTGCCACCACTGTG
The DNA here is from genome assembly GCA_036346405.1 of Phyllostachys edulis. NCBI lineage: Eukaryota > Viridiplantae > Streptophyta > Magnoliopsida > Poales > Poaceae > Phyllostachys > Phyllostachys edulis. The sequence goes on along the minus strand of CM070554.1, from coordinate 52,161,069 downwards.
AGTAAAGTGTCATCCATCGTGAGCACAGGATGACAGAACTTGAAGCCCTCTATGGCCTGGGTGAAAGCCCAGAACACCCGGTCCAGTATGAAGCAGTTGGGGCCTCTATCAGCATCTTCGCTTTCAACCTTGTTTATGTATGTGCCGGGGTTTGCTTTGGCAATATGGTGAAGCATTCTCAGCACAAGTTTGTACGCCTCTTCGTATGTCTCGTACATGGACTCGATAACCTTCTACTTGGCTCTCATCAGACCTTGATGTAGCTGACTAGATAACAACCAGATTGGCGACATCTGACAGCAGCATCTTAGGGGAGATGTACACGTCCTCTGCAATTAGGTGGCTGATGAGGCTTGCCACATATGCGGAAGTCACATTCCAATGCTGCCGTAGGGGCTCGCTAAGCTCTCATGTGTGTTTGGTGACTACCTTGACCGTGAAGACCGAGCCGAAGAACTTTGCTCGGTGAGCGTTGACCTTGCCAGGGTAGCCTTGCACTACGCACTTCACTACGTAATATCCTAGGTTAGATTGGTGCACCCGGTACACACAGCTGATGGACAAGGCTTACCGTGCTATAGCTTGTTGAACAACTTCATTTGCTAGGGAAGTGTTGCCCAACTAAGAGGGTGCTAGGATCAAACCCTCACTGGGACCCACCTTCTTGCAGCAGTACAAGCGAACGTACCATGATATCATTAAGTCTCGATGCCACATAAGGCACCTCCGATGACCTGGTGCGGTTGGACCACCACCACAGGGTGTGTCCTCCTCACTTCATCAAGCACAGGTTGGCATCCTCGTTGGACACCAACCCGAGAGGCTGGTCCGGTCGATACTTGTGGTAGTCAATGCGGGCCGACCACCAAAGTCCCGCCCCCTCATTTTGCACAAAATTATGTGCAAGTTTTCTCTCATGGACTTCCTCCAAAATAGCATATTCTGTGCTACTGTCTTCAAGCTCCACCTGCGGTTGCCCACTTCCCGAGGCGCCGTCATCATCGACGTTTTCCAGTACCTTGTGTACAAAATTCACATACACTATTGGCTTCCCATATATCGCTACCTCGAGCTGGGAAGCAATCTGCATGTACTGGCCCCCACTACTACAGGAAGCCTCATCACAGACGGTTCGGAACCATCATCACGAGCGGTTTCCAGAGACGAGTTGGAAGCAAATGCGTGATACTAACTCTTCCTGAGCGGTTTTTTGTTAAAACCGTCTATGAAAATGCGATATCACGAGATGGTTTCCATTAAAACCGTCTATGATACACACCTTCCTGAGCGGTTTTAACAAAAAACCGTCTATCATAATCCTAACCACTTTTTTTTTATTTTTGGCTAGCCTTAGGAATTGCTAGCCATGCCCTCTGAAAACAAGCATGCAAGCAGATACATCACAGATAATCAATTTTTGACAACTCAAAGTGATCATTACTCAAAATAAATTACAAAAGAATTTGTTCAAGTATTTTCTCTATAGTTACAATTGGATTACAATTGAATCATTTGTTTGCACATGGTTGAGAGAGTCTTGTGAGGTGAAACTTCTGCGTCGTGACAGTGAAAGTCTCCATTAGGGGTTAATGATATATCTGTCTTGATGAAGTCCTGAGCTTCTCTCAAGCGTCCACGATCTCGCTACTTAGCAGGTGCACTGATTCTATCGTCAAGCCCTATGACTAGCAAGAGTAAAGTGGAAAGCATATATATTTAAATTTATAATTAGGAAATAATTATTTTGAGATTGACAAACACAGGGATCCTTCATCTTAGCATTAATGATTTGCGCATATGATGGCAAAGCGTAGAATGCACATAGCTCATCGGTTTTTCTTTGGTAGCCTTGCAAAAATAGAATTACATATATAGGTATAGTCGATTCGAGAGCGCATTATTACAGTATGATATAGCATTATTGTGTTGTAGCGTGCGAAAATCGCATCTTGTGTGTCGGTGTGTCCTTGATCCCCCTTGTATAGTCCTCCGCCGTGAACATAGGCTTTGAACGACCTACATGATACCAAAAGGTTATCCACGACCATTTCAAACGAAGGAAGACTACAATAGAGTTATGTATGGAGGAAATGAGCATACTGTTGAGAATTCTGTCGAATCTTTGAAGTCGTGCTCGTTCTTTGATTAGGAATCAAGGTATATTACATTGTTCCTCTTTGGTATAATGACTAAAAAGAATCGGTGGTTCCTACTCATGTATGTCGCTATAGTCATTAAACCTAAGTTAAATTGCTACGTATAAAGTACAAATGAAATTTATATAGCAAGTAGTGAAACACTTACCCTGGTTGTAGGGCACCACTATGTAGTCCTTATTGTCTGTGAAGCAATCCGCAGTTATGTAGTTCTCGGCGAAGGATGCATCTGCCCGATGGTTTGCATAGAGACCACGTGTGGGTCGAGAAACCCACGGTTCGAACATTTCCGGGCTTTTTCATCATGTATCTATACATAAGCAATGAGTTGTGATATTTATCGGTATTACGTGAATGCAAAACTTAATTGTACACACACTTACGGTGTCCAACATCGTAGAAGCAAGGCGTTGAGGGCAACGAGGTTGAATAGGTCGTACAAGTCGTTGAAGCCCACGAAGAAGTGGCCCGACCCGTTGAAGAAATGCTCATTCTTGTACCTGACGGTGATTCCAGTATCGCACCCCTTCTCTTTGGTCTTCCGCATGTACCAGGCATGCAAAGCCTGACAAGCTAGTCCACTACGGAGTAATTAGCGTTGGAGCACTATGATTTTCGATGGAGTACTTCCGGAGTTAGCGAGCCTATAATGTTCATCGATTTTGATTTGTCATAACAATTGGCGTCGTTCCCTACGAGACGACTTCGGGAACCAATCGGCTGACACGTCTTTCTTGTTTGCTTGGCGTCTTTTCTCGAGAACCGATATGGCGGCGCGCTTTTCTTGTTCGCCAGCGTCTTCTCTATAGGACCCGTCTGGCGGTACACTTTTTTTGTTCCTTGGTGTCTTCTCTCGGGGAACCGATGAGGTGTATACAGGCGAAGGATGATGAGGTGGAGTCATCGAGGGTCCGTTGGAAGGAATAGTGCGTTTCAAGATCGCGACACTATTGGGTCCAAGGCGATGTCCTTCTTGGAGCTCTTTGGATAAAAGTGTGCATGGCATCCCCTAGTGTTACGATGTCTTCATTAGAGAGGCGAATCTCGGTAGGCTGACCATGAAATTATCATGTACCATGTCACTTTGGACCTTGGTGTAACCTGCGCCCGATTGGGCACCGTCTTTGCCTTGTCCCTTTACGGCATGGATCATGGCCCCACCCGACCTCAATAGAAATAGACCCAACCATCCTCACTTGGAGCTTGCGGGGCATCGGCTCCTACAAGCGATACACAATTAGCTAAAAAGGCGTCCTATAGGTCTATCTTTGGAGTATTCGAGATATACATTACCTTGATGTCGTCAATAGGTAATTGGGCGTCATCATTAGCGAGGATATAATAATCCTCATTTTACCTTTTATCTATAATTTTTATTATAGGTAAATATGGCGTCATGTGAACCTGAGTGTACCCTTAATGTTATGAAGGAAGAACCAAATGGATGGTCGTAAGTTCTTCTCGACCACCCCCATAGTCGTAAGTTATGCTACGACTATCCCATAGTCGTAAGTCTTGCTTCGACTACCTCATAATCGTAGATTCCTCTCGACTAGGTCACTCCACGACCACCTTATAATCAAATGAACCTGCGAGACAAGTGGGTCTTATTGATTAAGGGATTCAAACGATCATCATCTGTTGTTATTCTCTGAGAATAATGGCACGTAATACCCATTATCTACGGTATATATTTGTTGAAGCGTGGAGAATTAATACACGGTAATTACTACCAACATCGCTGAATTCTGAGGAGGTGATGGCGCCGCTTTACTAGATGCTTGCTGGCTCCTTCACGTTACTATAAAAGGCGGCAACTAGAAAGGGAAGGAGGATCGAGCCATCGGAATACAAGCACTATCTGTAATAGTCTTAGTTTTCCCCGATTGTTGATATACACTCAATACCATACACACACGGGAGTAGGGTTGTTATTCTCTCGGAGAAGGCGAACACGTATAAAAATTCCGTGTCAATCTCTGCATGATTCTATTCTAGGAGACCCCGAATCAAACAATCTTTCGTAAGTTCGGTTCTAAAACACCGGCGGTTGGCGCCCGACAAGTGGGGATCTTCGGTAATTTCTTGTCAACATTCTCTCTGTTTTCCAAATCTCATGCACTCATGGCGGAGAATGGAGCGAGGAGAAGCTGGTTCGACTTGGCGGTCTGTGACGTCGACATGGATGCTGGGATTGATTCTGAACAGTGATGACTCATCCTATGGCATTCTTGCCTCAGGGATCTTCCACAGATCGGAGACAATGTCGCGGTGGAGTTGAGGAGGATCCTTATCCCCAGCAGATGCGTCCAAGAGAGAATCTACCCTCTCAAGGGCAAGGTCAATCGACCGAGGACCACACCAGTGGACTCACGACCGGCGAGAGTTTTTCCTCGAAGTGTCCAAGTTCCCTAAGGCGGTCCGACTTGGTGAGGCAAGCTCTAGAAGCCTGATGCAGGACTTCACGGCATCTGGTGATTCTCTCTCTCTGGATAACGCGGAGAGGCGGGATCAAGCATGCTTTTCTGCAAATTCGACCATCTCTCCATGAGTCACACACTTAAGCGGAGCAGTTATAACGGACTTCCCTACTTGGAGGATTACTCCAAGTCGCCGGATGGTGTCTCTCGGCGACTCCTCAAGCGGAGGCCTCGGCGCAAGTGAGAATCATCAGCAGAGGTCTTAGTCCTTCCCTCGGATCAAGATCACTCTTCTAGAGACCGAGATGGAGACCCTTCGAAGGTCACCTGCTGCGCCCCTCGTGGCAATGGCGGGACACCACCTTGGCGGACCACGACCAGCGCCTTCATGAGCGCCGAGAAATCCTCGACATTCTCGCTTCATTGAGGCAATCTCAAGAGTCTAACATGGAAAATCTTGAGGCAATTGAAGGAAGAAGATTGAAGCTCGGAAGAATTTGCAGGCGTATTCAATATCAATCGAGAGGCTCGAGAGCTCCGGCACATCAATGATTTGCTCGAGAATCCAACTCAAGAGCTAGCAGAGCATGACTCGACCTCTTATTTGAAGAGATCGCACAAAACTTGAAGTACAATGAAAAATTTGGAAGCTCCTCGTCGACATCATTCAAGTAGTCGTACCCATCGACTTCTTCGACTACCGATCAATCAACATATCACAGCGTAGAAATCGGTACGCATGAGCAAGTCGTGTCGATCTCCTACTCGAAGAAATGTCTTCAAATGGTGATGATCAACAAGCTCCTCGGAAGGTGATCGTTCACCACTCCGACATGGAAATCTGCAGCAGCGGATAAACTCGAGTATTCCTCGTGGGACCGAGACCTAATGCAGTCGGGTCAACTTTATTCTTGGTATCGTCGAGTCGACCACGATGATATCAACCCTTCTTTTACGCAAAGGCGTCAAGAAGTCATTCTTGGATGTCGGGCATTCTCGCTTTGATCTCAGAAATTATTGGCCACCTCGTTTTCGACCGGTGAACATGGAGAAGTTTGATGGTTCCCAAAATCCCGCCGAATTCCTTCAAATTTACATGACTATTCGACGCGGCGGAGGAGAGCATGTGATGGCAAATTACCTTCCAAGCGTGCTCGAAGGATGCTTTCGATCGTGGTTACTAAACCAACCACTCGAGTCGATCTATTCTTAGCAACATCTCTGCGATCTTCTCTTGGCAAATTTCCAAGGCACATACAATGCATACAGAAGGAGGGCGACTTGCAGGATGAGGCGAGCGACAACGAGACATTGCGCCCGATTCATCAAGCGCTTGATCGGGTTAAGTAACTCAATTAGGAAGTTTGATTCATCTGTCATCGGGGCTTTCAAGCGAGTCCGTAGTAGAAGGATAACGAGAGGATATTGCTTTAAATCCTCCTACTTACGTCGCGAACTCTTGAAATGGCGTCGATATACTCTGCCTCGAGGCGGTCAGGTGGAACAACACAATCGATCGTGAAGACAATCCATCTCGAGAGCAGCGAAGTTGGTAGAAGAAGGATAAGAAAGCAAAAAGTCCAAGAATAAGATGAAGGGTCAAAAACCAGCGGTTCCAAGGAGGTATTGGTATGAATGATAAAAGCCCACGCACATCAAGCCACACTCGAAGCGAGAGGCAAAAGGTAAGCATACGATCGGAAAAATGATAAGCCTAGGTGGTGTCCTTTCCATAAAAGGAAGGGCATGACCTTCGCAACTCTAGGGTCTTCAGCAGCTTGAAGACTACTACAGCGACAAGGACCACTTCCACCCTCGGCGGTAGGTCAAACAAGTGGTCATAAATCTTGAGATGAGCGAAGAGGAGATGCGTTCGGGATCCGCAACACACCATTGAACACATCTGAGGATCATCGGCATATGAATCAAAGCGGCGGCTCAAGGCTGCTGAGCGAGGTAAACTCCATAGATCCTCCTCTCGTCAATAAATTACGAAGTGGTGGAAGTCACCATTTCTTTCGAGAAGAGTATTGCCCGATCCCTTCGACTCGACAGTCGATACCCAATCGTGGTCGAACCCACCATCAACAATTGTCGGGTCAATCGAGTTTTGGTTGATGGTGGAAGCTCGATAAATATTTTATTCTGAGTGCCACTGGATGACATGCAAGTACCGGGACCAAAGTAAGACGATGCGATACTCTTTCCATGGGATTATCTAGGGATCTTGACCAAACCAATTGGTCAAGTTTCTCTTCCTTTAACATTTGGTTCACCAAGTAATTTGAGACGAGAAAATCTCCTTTGATGTGATCGATTTGATCTGACATATAACGCCATACTCGGACGACCAACTTTGGCAAAATTCTAATGGCTACTCATTATGGATATCAATGTATTAAGATGCGAGTCCCAAAGGGTAATTACAATCCATTGTGACAAGAAGATGGCGCATACTGCGGAAAATCGATCCTTGAGATGGTAGGACAAATACCAACTCGAGAAGAAAGTCGACCTTCGACTAGCAAGTTGAAGCCTAAAAAACTGCACCAAAGCGAGCGACAAAGTCAAAGAGGTTCCTCTGGGCCTGGGAGCCCTCGAAGGCTTACGCATCGAGGATACTTCCGACCCCAAATAGGAAGGCGCCCTCATCACCTTCCTCAGAGAGCTAGCGGATGTATTCGCGTGGCAAGCATCCGACATGCCGGAGTCCCGGGGAGGTGATCGAGCACGAGCTAGCCTTACGGCACGACAAAGTACCCGTAAAACAAAAATTGCGGAGATTTGCCTGATCGGCGAGATGCTATTAAATCATAATTGGATAAGCTACTTAAGCGGGCTTTATAAGAGGTCAACCATCGAGAATGGTTGGCTAACCTGTAATGGTTAGAAAGTCAAGCGGCAAATGGGCGTATGTCGTAGAACTTTCTTGATCTTAATAAAGCTTGTCCAAAAGCGATTTTCCTTTACCTCGTATCGATCGGTTGGTTGACTCTCTGCGGGTTGTGAAATGTTAAGTTTTTAGATGCATATGCGGATATCACAGTTAATATGTGTCTAGGCGATGAAGAAAAGACGCATTTATTACACCATTTGGTATATTTTGCTATGTCAAAATGCCATTTGGTCTAAAAATGCCGTAGCTTCTTTTCAGCGCTTGATCGAGCAACTTTTTCATCTCAATTAGGCGAAATCTAGAAGCCTATGTTGATGACTTAGTTGTCAAAAGCATCAAGAAACTTAATCATATTACCGACCTACAAAAACATTCGACAATCTCGAGAAAACATCGCTTAAAACTTAATCACGAGAAGTGTGTGTTTGGAATCTCTTGAAATTGCTTGGATTCCTAGTATCTATCTGAGAATTGAAGCGAATCAAAAAAATAAAAGCCATTTTACAAATCGCCCTCAACTACGAAAGAAGTCCGAGAAACTCCTTTGGGTGCATGGCGGCTCTAAGTCGTTTCATCGCCTGTTGGGAGAAAAGGACTACCTTTCTTTAAACTTCTAAGGAGACACGAAAGTTTTGAGTGGTCGAATGAGACAAGCAGCTGCCTTTGAGGATGTCAAGAGGTACCTTCACGAGTGCTCTATTACGGTCTCTCAGGAGGCGGAAAAGCGCTCTTGGTTTACCTAGGCTGCCCGCCCACAGGCGATCGTAGCGATCTTGGTTGTAGAGCGTGAAAATGTACAGCGACCGGTTTACTCGTAAGTGAAGTTTTACGGACCTAAGGGCGTTACCCTCGGGTCCAAAAGCTGTATGCCCTCCTCATGTCTTGAGAAGCTGCGGCATTATTTTGGCGCACAAACTAGGTATGTAGTCTGAGTTTCCCTTGGGGCGATCCTCGAGAATAGGAAGCAATGGGGCGCATGGCAAAATGGTCGGTCGAACTTGGGGAGTTCGACATCCATTCGTGTCGAGCGGCCGTTAAATCCAGATCTTGGCGGACTTTGTCCGAGAATGGACAAATCTGAACTGTTCGGGATCCCGATCTGATTCCCACGACCGATTGGGCGATGTACTTTGACGGGTCGCTTACTTTAAGTGGCTCGAAATTTGAATTGGTCTGGTATCTCCTCTAGGAAGACCTTAAAGTATGCCATACAATTAAACTTTCGGGCCACTAATAATGTGGCGAGAATCTGAAGGTTTGCTAGGCTGGTATCTGACGTGGCGCTCTCGATTCGCCGACTACTCGTGAGAGAGACTCTCAACTAGTCGTGAATCAAGTCGGTAAAATACCCGTGCTCTAACTTGAGCAATGTCTCGGTACTTATCGAATCGTAAGCTAGAAAAGCATTTTTTAGGTTTGAGGCACAATTCATCCCTCGAAAGGATAATTTCCTCGCGATGACCGGCTTGCTCGAATAGCTTCTTCGGATCTGAAGTACCAAAAGGAGTCTTCTTGGAACAACTCGAAGCCTTCTCGGTCGAAGAGCGAGACACCTCCTATTGAGGCGACCTCTCTAGAATACGAGGATACATGGATGGCGCCCATCTATGATTATCTTGAAGGGTTACATGCGAAAGGCGATCTCGAGGCGGATCGCTTATCGAAAAGCCAAAATGTATACTTTGGTGAAGGAGTTCTCTATAAGCGAGGTACTCAAGGGGTGCTCATGCGATGCATTCCATGAGCGAAGGATTAACACTCCTTCACGACATACATGGTGGCATTTGTGGAAATCATGCTTCCTCTGAGCGTTGGTCGGCAAGGCTTTTCGACAAGGTTTTCTTGACCATGACCCTATCGATGCTAAAGAGTTGGTTAAAAAGTGTGTCGATGCGGTTTCATAGCGAGCAAATACACCAACCGGCTCGGGCATTACAAACAATACCTCTATCTTGGCCTTTTGCAACACAGGGGTCTTGATATCACGGGACCGTTTCCTAAAGCTCCGGGAGGTTTGAGTTCCTTTTGTGGCTATTGATCGTTCACAAAATGGATTGAAGCCGAACACGTGGTTGGGATAACAGCAGGCGACAAAAGCGGTTTATGATGAGATCGTAATTACTCGATTTGGAGTACCAAGTCGAATAATTACGAGATAATAGTAAGCAATTTTCGGCGCAAAATTTCAGGAATTTTGCGACGAGTTGAGTACCAAGTTATGTTATGTACATGGCCCATCCCGAGTAATGGGGCGGTCGAGCGTGCAAGCGGCCAAATAATGAGAGAATTAAAACTTCGAGTCTTGACCGACTCATCAAGCGCTCGGGGCTTGGGTACAAAATTACCCTCGTATTATGGGCGATTCGTACAACTACCGGTCAGACTCTGGGAGAAACACCTTTCTTTTTAGTCTTGGTCTTTGAAGCTATGCTTCCTCGGAACTAAAGATCTGAGTCAACACAGTGAAACATTCACGGACTCCAACCGGGAACAAATTGACGAGATGATATTAATCTACTTGAAGAAAGGAGAAACCGAGGCCCTAATTAGTTCGGCAATCTACCAACAAGCCTGCGAAGATACTACGATCGTAGGTTCAACCTCGCTGACCTTCTTTGTAGGTGACTTAGTATTGAGGCTTTGCCAATCCAAGTCTAATCGGAACAAACTTTCTCCCAAGTGGGAAGGTCCTTACGATGGTGAAGTTACTCGTCGAGGTCGATGCGATTGGCAATGGAAGGCGGCGAGTTCTCTCGAATTCTTGGAACATCGACCGATTCACGCCAAGTTCTATGTGTAACCGACCATTAGGACAATAAAGAATCGGGTTTTTCTATCTCTATTGTCTTACTTTTGAGTAGTGCTTTCATTATTTTTCGACTATGTTTTAAACACCGGTTTTCTTTACCTTTGGTCGGAAAGGCGGATAACATCACCTAGTCGAAGCCTCTCCTCTCTGCATGTGGTCTGCCCACTAGAAGGAGTTTCCTAGTGTCGACTCGTTACTCGCTTTTATGGCCAACACAAAGAACTCGGGTTTTATTTAGTCGAAATATTTTTGAAGGCCAACTCTTTTCACCTTAGTTTATTTCTTGATTAATTTGAAAAATACTCTAAGAAAGCGCACTTTCTCGATTTGCTTAACCGTCTTGGGTGTACTCGTTTCATCTCAAGCTGGTGGGAGGAAGACACATCTAGTAAAGCCTCTCCTCTCTGCGTGGTCACCTTGCTGGAAGGCTTCTAGCTTTGTTGATTTCCTACTCTTGCTACGGGGCAGACTTATCGAGTCCAGGAGAAGAGACGAGTAAATATTTTAAAGTCCTCTAGGCGTTTGCTTAACTCAAGTTGCCGTTCTCGATTTGATTAAACTAGTCGGAGATGTTAACATTACCTAGTCGAAGCCTCTCCTCTCTGCGTGGTCACGCCCACTAGAAGGAACTTCCTAGTGTCAACTTCGTTACCACCCTTTCGACCGATTGCATGACAATTGAGACCCAAAAACTACAAGTTAAACAAACCTCTCTTTTCGAAACCCTTTCTCTGAGACTATTTACTTAGTTTGTCTAAACAAACTCGACAAATAGTCGAGGAGCTAGATAATTTGATTTCAATTCTTAGTCTTTATTTAGTTAATTATCTTTTGAGTTACTAACTACTCGACAAGATGATTTGCGAGGAGACAAAACTATTTACTTAGTTTTCACAAACTAAGCAAATAATTAGGGGAGCTAGGATAAAGTCATCACATTTGACTTCATTTCTTAGTCTTTAAATTAGTTAATTATCTTTTGAGTTACTAACTACTCGACAAGATGATTTGCGAGAACAAGATGGATTACATCAACAAAAATTGTTTTTCACAAGTTCATTCTGAGACTACTCACGAAGAGGAGAGCCCATGCATCTCCTCTGAAACTTTCAAACCAGCGGATTGCATCTCCTCCATCGAAGTCTTCCTTCGCTTGAGCGGTTGAAGTCGAAGCAGTGGTTGCACATTAAGGTTGGGGTCATGAGCTTTAAGTTTTGCTAATGCATAACTTCTGCGATTTCGACCGCCTCCTTTATCGATTGACTTGGTTGGCCTTGAGTGGTCACGGATCTTGCAAAATCGACTTGATCCCCAATGGTACTTGTGTGAGCAGCTATTGTATCATCTTGAGAGTCTTTCCCTCACTATGTAGCTCACCAAGCACATTGTTGAGGCGTGATGTTTCCTTGAAGTTTAATCTTCATTGCTTCCATCTCTGTTGGGTACAAGTCGAAGCCTCGCGGACTTTTTTTTCGACCACTTGCTCTGAAGAAATAAGATTGGTCAAACAAAATAAACTCCTAGAGGAAAAAAAAAACAAAAATAATCACGGGTAAAAGAATTTCTTACCCACTAGTTGAGAATCAACTTCTTGACCTCTTCATTATAGGAAGCAACGGTCTCGGCATACTTTTTCTCCCATGATACAATATCCTCTACATTCTTCTTTGCAATAAGGGCAGTGCAGTTTATAAATCACGGCTTTATCGCGATTTCGATCTCAAGTTCTCTCAATTTAACGTCCATTGCTAGAAAGGAAGTGGAAGTGAGAAAGAAATAACTTCGTAAAGAATTGCGGTAAAAATTACTTACTTGATATTAGAGTTCTCGGCGTCTCAAGGTTTTGATCTTTATTTTTGGACATACGAGTAAGCTCGTGAATAGCGAAGTTTTCTCTCTAACTTCATTACGGAGCTTTTTCGTCTCGTCTTCTTTTACGAAAAAAGCAAGAGTTAGGTAAAGATCAAAGATATAAGCGATCTTAAGTTCAGCACTTCTTGTTTAATTTTTCTGCGACTTCATGGTTGCGAGTTAGCTTCTTTAAGCTTTTTCCGGAGGTCTAATACCTCTTCCTAAACTTTTCGACTCCTCTTTTTCATAATCGGCGAGTCGGCTAAAGATCTTAGCGTCCTTTGTTTAACACGCAAAGGATAACGGTGGACATGAGCATGGGTCAATCGATTGTAAGTTCTTCTACAACCATTGACCTGAGTCGTAAGTTCTTCTCGACAAAGCCCTTTGGTCATAAGTCTTTTCGACCATTACCTAGTCGTGAGTTTTCCATGACAAATCCGTAAGCACTATATAAGTAGTCAAATCCAAGGTGACTATGAATAGTAGTGACTTACCACCTCTCTGCTGTTTTGCGAGTTCCTCTTTCTGTCGCGACTCTAGAAGTTGTCGATGATATTCACCGACAACGACAATTTGCTCTATGGCTTTACGCAAGATGAAAAGTGAGTGAAAACAAGAAGATTATACTGTATATATAAATGCGATTAAGTACTTACATTCATAGTTGATCGAGCAAACATCGAGTAAACCGACTCAGGGATCTTGACTTGTCTACCCTCGTGACTTGGTCCCAAAACCTTCTCAAAGCGTTCATTATCAAAGGTATCCCTCTATTGGGAATATCGTTGGGATGGGGACTTCGATCGCGAGATCTGAAGCGAAGACCCTCGATGGAAGCGAGGCCCAAAAAGTCGGAAGCGAAGTTGAAATACTCTTCTTCTTGATTACGTAACCAGTTTCTCTTTGGGTACCGGGAGGAGCGTCTGCAGCGATCTCCTTTAAAACGCGGTGGGCAGAACGCCACCATCTTGACGGAAGCCTGCGGTTGCCTCTGTTCTATCCACGACCATCTCGATTGGTCGTGGCGACCGCCTCGATTAATCGCGGTTTGTTCTTTGGAGCTTTCACGACCATCTCGGTGGTCGCATATTCTTCTTGGAGTCTCCGACCATCTCTGTGGTCTGGCTGCTGCGCGAGAGGTTGTAGCCGCTACCTTCTTGGGTACAACAGGTACCTCATTGGTTGTCGTAACCACTTGAGCGCCACGACTTCCTCTACCACTGGGCGAGGATGATCCTCGACCACTTCCTTGTTGTCTCTCCGCAGTGGAGAGGTAGCAATAGGCTTCTCAGCGGAAGCATTCTCGAAATTTGAAGGAGTCGGGCTAAAAACACAAAGGAAAGCAATTCGAGGTTGTGAAAAGGAAAAAGGTAAATTCTGTTCTTACACTTTAGTATATTTCACATACCTCTGCACCTTGGACCTAAGCAGGAATTTGGGAGTCACTTTCCCAGCGGAAGATTTCTTCTTCTCTCGACCATACGGTGAAGTTCGAGATGAAGAATGGGCTTAGCCACGACCACGTCACAGTGGTGGATTTTGAACGAGGACCATCTCTCGGTCTCGACTTTCTGGATGGCGAGATCGGTCTCGACCACTCCAAAAGCGACATGCCATCGACCATAGGCTCTCTTTGGGCGGTATTATCCTTCATAGATCATTAAAAGACATAAAATCCTTCGGTTCTCCTTTTCCAAGTGCTTAACAAAACCGAGAGTGGCGAAGCTGAAAAGATTTTTGTCATAATAGAAGGGTACCTTGGCCTTGCGAGTTTGCGCTTTAGAGGTTATTCTACTTGACCTCCTCCACTTGACTATTTTAGCCTCGGCTTGATTCGCGGCTATATGCGCACAAGCTGCGAGAGGATGCAGGTGAAGGACTAGAACTCGAGCTCGCCCCTCCTTTGTCGTCACCCCTTAAAAGTCG